>JALPQD010000458.1:587500-910000 GCA_023101885.1 Typhlomys cinereus
GCAGAGGCTAAGGGGTGAGGTAGCTTCCAGAAGCTTGGAATGACCTCCAACTTAAAGCTTGCAAGGCAGCAGAGGCTTTTGTTCCTTAAATTCAAGGAACAAAGTTCCAATGACAACCAGAGAGGAGAAGGAAATGGGTTTTCCTTGGAGTTTACAGAAAGCAGCACAGGCTGCCTTCACCTGAATTTCAGTCCAGCAAGATTTGGGATGTACTTTCTGATCCCCAGGACTTCAAGAACATAATTATGCCTTGTTTCAAACTACTAAACTTCTGGTAATCTCATATGGTAGCAACAGAAAAGGAATATGGTATGGTACGATCACTTCTGAACAGAAAGATAAGACATCCTGTATTTATGGTGAGAAGTAGGTGCTCCTTAACTTTTTTTGGCAGCAGCACTGTGGATTCAACAGAGTTTACATTCAACAAAACACAAGGTCTTTTTCACATAAGCTGCTGTGATCATGAACATTTTTCCCGTTAGCAAGCAAATGCACAACAGTACATTTAGGCCCAGTTCATTTGCATCATACTGGATATAATTTATTGCCACAGCCTGTCAAGAAATTCTGAGGTCTGGTTTCTGTCATCCAAATATTTTTTACATTTTATTTTATTATTTATGCGTATGTGTGTGTGTAAGAGAGAAAGAGAGAGAGAGTACTATATGTCCCTGTGGAGGACCAAAGATACTTCAGGAATCATCCTGGATTGTTTTTACCTCCTTTTTGCTTCACTCTGGGATTTCCCAGGCTTCCCACCAAGGCCGGAAGTTCAGGCCACCACTGCTTCTGCCTGGCATTTTTACGTGAGACCTGGAATCTGAACTCGGGAACTTCTGCTTGCAAGGCAGAGCCTAAATCCCTGAGCCATCTCTCCAGCCCCTGTCATCCAAATATTTGATCTATCTCCTCTCTGTTCCCTGTCATTTGAACATTTTATCTGTCATCGCGAATATGCCTCTCAGGGAGCCTTCTGCTATCCGGGAGTGATGCTGGTCTTTCTATCTATAGTACTCATACCTTGTCCCCACCCCACACACCCTTGGTTATTGAAAGTTTTAATGTTTTTCAAGGGCCAGCACCCTTCTATGTGTATCTTGGGGAACTATGTCTGTTAACTCCAACCAGAAGTGACCTGACCCTCAATTAGCTCTACTCCAGTTTATCATTTGTGCATTGATAGGGTACAAATTCACTTAGCTGGCAACTATCTGTCTTTCCTCTCAAATTGTAGGCCATCTGAAGACAAGGATTATCTTTGTGAATTTTATATCCCCCAAAGCCATTGGCATGATGCCTAACATAGCAGGTGCTTTATGCAAAGCAATAATTCACTTAGCAGGTTCTAATTGAGCCAAGACGCAGTACTCTGAAACAATCATTTTTTACTTTAAGTGGGCTGAGAAAAGTTCATAGACAAGCATTTACATTGCTGCAAGTAAACAGTTTGTTATCATTCTGCCGCGAGTTCTTCAATGGGATAAAATGATGGCCCAGAGCAACATGTGTGCACCTTACTGTAGATGTCATCTATGAGAAATTGTGAGACTACTCTGTCATGAACTTCCTGAGAACAGCATAGGGTTTATAACTCACAGAATCTAGTATTATGCTGAGTACAGAGACAGATGCCCTGGCTCCCATTTGGCAAGCCATTTAACTGTTTTGCGAATGTTTCTTGACATACTACCAACTCAATGCCTTGATCTCACTTCATTCAGCACCATTCCAATGCCATGGCCATGTCAGTGCCAAGTGTCCATGGGTAATGATCATCTAAGACAATAATAGCTGCCAACAGTGGAGGATCTCAACTAAAGTAAGTCATCAATGGGGTCGGTTATAGACCAAGCAAAGAGAAATCCAGAGGGTGGGCCATTCAGCCTTCATTACTGTCATGAGGGTCCCTTTTCTTGCATCCGATGAGTCTTTTCACTTTTCTGGACTGTCACTCTCAGCCTGGTTCATCTCAAGGTCACAGGAAGGCTGTCTCACTTCAGGTAAGACACCTTCCAGCGAAACAAAGTCTATCAAGTAACAAATGAGCTTTTTCCTACTACCCTCTCGAAGATTTCCTTCTATATGTTCATGTCTATCCAAATGTGAGGACACAAGTCCACACAAAACAAACTATGAGAGAAACAAACATGTTTGCAAAGAAAAGTGTGACCCCTGATCTGCAGTGAGCATCTGTTAGAAAGAACCAAGGGATTAAATGCTGAAGGAAAATCAATAGACTTGAGAGACTATTCCCATGCCAGACCTGAAATCCAAACTATACATATCCTGCTTCCCCCCATCCCCTGCCTTTAATTTTTGTTTCTGGTGGTCTTTTCTCTGAAATCAGCTATCCTTGGCTTGAAAGATGTCGGGAAACTAAACTTCACTTCCTATGCATGGCATTCCAGGATGGAAAACAGGTTCAGCTACGCATTTGCACATGGTCATTGCCCGCCAATCCAGTTCTCGCCATAGTTTTTGGAAATAAAGAATCTTTGTGAGGTGCCAAACTCTTGAGTTTCCATCCTGTGTCAGAATTTGTTTCTCTGCCTTCCAAGAGGAGAATGATGGTTTATGGCTCAGATGAAGCCCTTGAAATTGGGATCACTTAATGGAAACAGACATTTCCCCTTCCAGATAGAGTCAAGATGTTTATTCCACAACTGAAATTTCACTTCTTTTTGCAATTTTCGAAGAGTCTGCAAAATGGAATGTGTGCTGCAGAAATTGCCCTGGAGCATTTTTTGAGGGGGAAAGGCATAAGGGAAGAGTTGAAGGAAGACTGATTCCTTTTTTATTCTTAAATATTTAAAGATTGGATCTTTTCATTTGATTATAAATCAACATGATCCAGTCTTTGCTATTCTTTTTTTTTCTTTGTTGTGTGTGTCTGTGTGTATCTATGTGTATCAGAGGGCAGTGTGTGTGCCTATGGAGAACCAAGGATATCTTCAGGAATCATCCTGGATTGCATTCCCTCCTCTTTGCTTGGCTCTGGATTTTCTCAGGCTCTACCTTCCAGGGTTGGAAGTGTAAGGTTCTTGCCACTTCTGCCTGGTGTTTTTATATGGAATCTGTGATCTGAACTCAGGACCTTTTTGCTTAGGAGGCAGAGACTTAACCCCTGAGCCATCTATCCAGCCCTAGCTTTTGCTATTCTTAATCCATGGATCCAGCTTGAATTTTGGAGCATGATGATTTCAGAATCATTTTTACATTATGTATACTAGATTCTCAAAGTTGACATTGAAGAGAGGTGGAACCAGTTTTGGGAACTGAGTATCAGAGATGCTAATTGACTTGTCCTAAGTCACAAAACATGTATGTCAGTGGCAAAGTGTTTCCTGATAGAATTATAGTTTATCTTAAACTTTATTTCCTTGAATTACAAGCAGTTATTTGATAATGTGTTCTCCTTTATTCATTTTTTTTCTCGATTAGTTGAGCAAACAGATCACATAGCATTGAGGATTAGGGAAATGCATAGTGGGTGGGGTGTGTGTGGAGATGGCCCAGTGGTTAATTTGCTTGCTACCCAATTAAAAGGAACTAGACTTTCTATTCCTAGAGCCTATGTTAAAAAAATGTGAGAGGACTCCCTGTAATTGCAGTCCTGGAAGGCAGAGACTGGGAACCCCCAGAGTATACTGGCTAGTTAGACTAGACATGATGGCACACTCTGGGTTTAATTACAGACCTAGCCTCAAAACAAAAGGGAGAAGAGTAATCAAGAATGATTCCTGATATCATTTTTAGGCACACCCACCTAACCCTCCCCCACACAGACACACACACACACACACACACACACACACACACACACACACACACACACAAATATACATAAATGTCAGTACTCACAGGTTCAATTGACTCATGAGACACTAAGTGAGTGAGTTGCGTCTCACTCAGAAAAAATTCTGTTGGACAGTTTCTGGCACTTTCTGTGAGCTCACAGACCTGGGTGCTGGGTGGTGGACACATTAAGAAGAGTGTTCTCTTTCCTCTTTCCCAGTCACTCCTTGGCTACAGCTACATGGTCAAGGACCTCTGCAAAGGAGCCAACCTCTTTCTTACCGCCTTGTGGCTTTATCTCCTGGGGTCCTTGTTCACTCCCCCTCTGCGATGGGTTTCCATGTGGAGTCTGCTGATTTGCAGTGAGTGATTTTCTGTCTTCATTAGACCCCTTGAGAGCACAGGTGCACACTGTGTCCAAGTGATTTTCCACACAGCATGTCACTGCTACCACCAATCTGGCAATAGACACTTTCTACATCATCTACAAGCAAATACCCAGGTCAGCTTGCTTGCTTTTCCAGAGACCACCTTGAACACAGTCTGCCGTGATTTCCGGAGCAGAAATGGGCCTTAGCAGCTAATTGGCTGTTATTTTTGGTGTGCACGCCTTTCTCTTTCCCTTCTTGCCTTCTTCTTTACTTAAAAAATATCACATCCTGGGGTGGGTCTGCCCTTTGCAGCATTTTGGTAAGTTTTTAATCACTATTACTAATATTTTTCATCTCTGCCAGCAGTTGTCTTTTTGGTGACTTTGCACATTTGGAGAAACAGCCAGGCAGGCAGGCAGATAGTCCCACCTCACAGAGGTATCAGAGGAACAGAAAGTTAGGGTGGGCAGGGTACTTTGAATGCCACCTGCAGTGTGTGTGCTCTGGTAAGAGTTTGGAGACCTGCACACTTTGTTTTATGCAGAATGACTCACTGGAAAGGAGACTGAAACAATGCAGCCAATGAGCTAGATCATATAGGTTTGGATTCAAATTATGGGGATGAGAATAGGGTTGAGGAAAATGCTCAGCTTGTAAAGTGCCTGCCTGGAAATCACAAGGGTCTGAGTTCAATCTCCAGAACCAACGTAAACAAAGCCAAAACCAGCACATGCTTGTAAATCCCAGTGATAGGCAGGTGGAGACAAATAGACCTCTTAGGCTCCCTGGCCAATCAGGCTGCCTAGCTTATTTGGTGAAGTTCAGGATAATAAGAGACCCTTTTTAATGAGAGAGAGAGAGAAAAAGAGAGAGACAGACAGAGAGAGAGAGAGAGAGAGAGAGAAGAAAAAAGAAAGGAGGGAGGGAGGGAAGGAACAGAATTTGGATGTCAAGTGAGGAACAACAACACTTGAAGTTGTCCTCTGACCTCCACACACAAGTGAAAAACACAAACTCTGGCAGAGTTGGTATGCAGATGGCACAGGGGCATCGAAATCCATATGCAGCACTTTATGTGGAAAAGGGACATCAAAAGTTAAAAATATCACATTTTCCTTTATCTAGCAACGAAGTCTAAAATACCCCCTTATCTTCTGCATCAAGATATAACATTTGGGGGCTGGAGAGGTGGCTCAGGGGTTAAGCCTCTGCCTTGCAGGCAGAAGGTCCTGAGTTCGGATCCTAGACCCCACGTATAGACGCTAGGCAGAAGCGGGGGCGTCCTGCGTTTCCGGTCCTGGTAGGGCGGAGGCTGTGAATCCCGGGGCAGAGTAAACAAGGAGGAGGTGGAGGTGGTCCATGGTGGTTCCCGAATTCACCCGTGGTTCTACAGACACACACATACATGCACACATGCATACACGCACAATTGAATAATAATAAAAAAAGATATAGCTTTTGGCCCTCCGCTCAAACTAGGTCTTCCTTGGCTTTATTTGAAGAATGAAATCAGTATCTTGGCAAAGTTTCTCTCAGGAGGCCTGGAGCCACCTAGCAGGCAGATGTGCAGGACATTTTCCCTGGTTTCCTGGCCAGTGTAGACCATAGTGATGCTGCTGTAATGCCCCACAGTGGTATTTTCTCCATGAGCTATTGCCCACATACACCTGGATCATGTTGTAGGAAATGCCAAGCTGAGTTCTCCAGGAATCTGCCATTGCCCGCTTTTTCTCCTTGGGTCTCATAATCCTACATTACACAGAGCCGGAGCACTCGGTAGCATCCTGAGCTTTGTCTTAAGGGATCTAAACAACTTCCTCCGAAAGAAAAGTGCAGGGCAACAAAGTTAGCTGGGTCCTGCCAGTAGATCCAGGTGGTGTTTAATGTTACTTCTTGGTGATCTTGAAACTGTTTCTCCTGGAGAAATTGAGAGACACAGATAGAGGACTGCCTTTGGGCTTAACCAATGGCAGAGAGATAAGCAGCTGCTGAGAATCCCTGGGGAAGATGCTTGTAACAGATGCCATGGCTCAGAAGAGCCCTCAGGCAAACAATATGTTGAATTCATTGGATTCTGAGTCACAGCTATGTGTCCATAAACTCACTCAGTCATTTATATGGCACACTTATACTGTGACTCTTCTTCTTCATCCCTGTATCCCGTATTCCATATTAACAGTCAAATGGATGCATTCTCACTAACAACCATAAGTCCGTAATCAGTCAGGTACTTTCACCCTTGATTCATGTTTACCACTCATCTGAAGCTTATGCGGCCAAGACAGACCTTCCTCATGGCCTGGTAAGAGGAAATGACCACTGGGACTTCCAATTTTACCACCAAAGGTCAGAGCTTCCATTTGAGATTTCAATAGCCAAAACTATTCTAATTTGGGGTTAAGACAGGATCGTTTTTGATTCTAGAATAGAGTCCTAAGGACATGAAGCAAGGAAAATGAATGCAATTATCAGGAGGTGGTAAATAACAGATCATATTGACATTGTCGATTGGGTCTTCCTATGTGTGCTACCCAACTCAGCTTTTTTGTTTATTCTTTTATAAGTATGTGCACATGCACATGCACATGTGTGAGCATGTAGGCAGAGTCTAGAGACAACCTAGGGTAGTTGCCATTCGAGAACATCATGTACCGTCTTATTTTGAGACAGGGTCTCTCACTGATCTGAATAGGCTGGCTGGCCCGTGAACTCCAGGGATTTGCCTACCTCTACCTCCCCAGTGTGAGGATGTCAAGTACATGTCACTTTTCATGGTTTTTTTTTTACATAGGTGCTAAGGATCAAACCCAGATTCTCATGTGTATACAACAAACACTTTATTGACTGAGCCATCTCCCTAACCCTGAACGAAGGTTTTTAAGAAGTCGGAGAATTGGCTCCTAGGCTGCATTTACTTTTTCCTCTCATATTCAGCAGACTGAGTCTTACCCTGTTGAGCTGGAGGATGTGTCCCGATTCATCCCCCAAGGGAATGCCTATAGCTGAGACAGGCTCAGTGACAGAATCTGTCCCATGTCTCTCTAATCTCCTTCACCCTAATCTGTTCTCAAAATATTTTTAAAAAATATCATCAGGAGAATGCAGAGGCCAAGAATATCATAGCCAGTTTCTTCAAACCCTCCCCTTCCCACCCCCCACCCCCCTGCACCTTTGCTGTCCTGCTAGAACTGGCTCTGAATTGCTTGACTCAATACCAATGCCCCTAAACTCCAATATCAGGGCTAATGATGAGCTGGACAGACTGGGATGGGCTTTTGGAAGCAGGAAAGCACTGATCTTCGAAAACAGAATGTACTTAGTGCAATTCTTGGAAAGTCAAAGGAGGTTAGAACTGTAGTCAGCTTCATTTCCCTCCGTGGAATTAATGACCTTTCTCATTCGGTTCATGGGTTGGATGTGAGCATCTGTCCCACAGTGGGAAAGAAAGAAATAAATATCTGAATTTAAAATTGGGACCAGAAGCAATGATCCTTGGTCAGATGCTGCTGCTTCAGTGGTTTATGTACATATTTGTTGATTGAATAATGAGCTAATCTAACATAACTCTTGAAGTTCAACCATCTGTTTTTGTTCTCTCAAAGCTTATAGACCAGTAGGGTGTGAGTGGGTATATGGACAATTAAATGAGCCAATGAAAAAAGTGAGATGTGTATTTCCATCAAAGTACGAACTCTAATGAGGTCACTTAGCATGGACTCTAAACCTAACCCAGCCCAGGAATTTCAGGCGAGTTGCTCAGAGAACACAGCACATTCTGATACCCATAGGACCAAAACAGACCATTCAACCCATGGAAAAAATGAACTTATGGGACAGAATGGATGGCTCAGTGGGGATGGTGCTTGTTCGACAGCCACGAGGACCTGAGGATGGATCCCTAACACCCACATAAAAGCCAGGCATGTTGGCACATATCCACAACCACAGGACTGGGAAGGTAGAGACAGCAGATCCCAGGGGTTCATTGGACAGTCAGTCTAGCCAAAACAGGAAGCTCAAGGTTCAGTGGAGATTCTGTTCCAAAAGATAAGATGGAGCACAATTGAGGAAAATACCTCTGCTTTGATCTCTGGTCTTTATACCTCACATACAAGCAAACACTATTTCCCAAACACATGTGTACACACATGTAACACATACACATACATGCACATGCACACACACACACACACACACACACACGCATGCACAAAGGTGAACTTGAGAAAAGTAAAATGGTCAAGGCCTGGGATTGAGAGAATATGTTTTTTATGAGAACTTGAAGAGTTCAAAGTCTGTAGCATAACAGAGCAGGAGATTAGAAAGAGATAGGGATGGAGGATCTTCTGTTTTCTTTTCTTCTTACAATTACAGACTCCTTGAATTGAAAGGGATATGTATAGTTATTGACCTTCTCTCTTAGACATGGAAGAATCAAGAAGGAGTCAACATGTCTAAGATTAGCCTTATTCAAATGGAGAGAGCACACAAATGGAAATGCTATTACCTGCTCTCCGTAAGTTTTCTTGTTAGGGTCTGCTTATTTTCCTTTTGAAGACTATTTGAAACCATAAAGACATTTGACTTTGCATTCCAGCTCTAGATATCTGCTAACAAAGAGAAGTGTGAGCTTGCTGGAAATTAAGCTGAAAATGTGTTCTCTCTGCAACCCTTTGATTGTTTTCACAGGATTTGGGATTAACAAGCAATTTAAAAGTGTTTATCTATTCAGTAAATACATCTTTTGATGTTTTTACAATTGATAAGAACCTCTAACCAAGGAACTCCATGCACAAAACACAGTGGTGTATGTGTGTGTGTGTGTGTGTATGTGAAAGAGGATAAGGGATAAAAATTAGTTGATGACGAGAAAGCACATTATTGCCAGAAAAGAAGAACTTGCAGAGTGACAAACTTTTTTAAGTTGTCTATTACATGCACGTTGAAGAACTGAGAGAGATAATGACAAGAGGGTGTGAGGTTCCTACTAATAATGAGATATTGGAGAAATGTAGGTTACACATGGGAAACTGACGGCGGCCATCTGGGTTGGAACAAAAGGGACACAAAGCACGCATAATTTAGGGGTTGACTGCACTGACTTCAATGCCAACCTATATGGTAGGCAGTGGAAGGAAACAATGTTTTGAAGGATGGAACGGAATTCTCAGAGCAGGGCTGTGTGCTGTGTGGTCCAGGTGCATGCTACCCTATTGGGGGCCGAGGCACTAACTCCCCGAGTTGCTGAGAACTTCAGGTGCTGAGAAGATCCAGTCTATTTCTGGAAATTGTTCATTTGAGACCACATTTCTCTTCCCAGACCCTCATACCCTTTCTTCATGAACGGGAACATCTATATAGGACACTCATCCAGATTCAAAATGCCACTATGGGGTTAGGAGAGGCCCTTGCTATGCCTTTATCCCAATTCACCTTCTCCTGCCCCATCCTGCACAACAAACTCACTTACTGCTTCCATCTTTTCCTGGGGAGTCTCATCTGCCACAGAAAGGGTTATAGCATAGAGAGGCTTTGGCAAGCCAGGATCTCAGTTAAAGAGCATCATACGGTGAAAATGTCAACCTGGAGGTGTCACTGAGCATCCAAAAGGAAGAAAAGGAGAAAGGGTGATTGGGAATCTTTGCAATTTACTTTTCAGCTCTAAACACTCTAGACAGAGGGCTTGGGATGACATTCAGTGCTAGAGCACTTGCCCCTGGTTTGATCTCTGGCACACCAATAAATAAATAAATACCTCTTACCATTCTTCCACAATTCCTTGCAACCACCTTACACACCTCCATCTTTTCAAGAGACTTGGAGTTATAATTTCCCAAAGTGGCAGTTTAGTAGAATAGCCTCAGGAATTTCAAAAATATCGCATATGACTCCACATTCAGAGTTGTTCTCTGTGGGAGTATTACACACTCAAGTGCAGCTTCTCACTGACTTAGACATATACTGGAGAGATGCACATGTTATCATTATTATCCTATGTAATAAATGAAGAAACTGAGGTTGAAAGAAATTCAGCAGCTTGACTGAGGCACCTAGCTTAGAAGGAGATGAAGTCAAGATTAAAGACATTCAAGACCTTTGGTTAGTCTTCTAGCTTATTGACCTTTTCAGTTCCGGTGAACACAACTCTCAAAATTTACCTTTGAGGTACTTTTTCTTGCTCTCAATCTTTGGTAATGCTGCTCTCAACCCACCCCTCTCTTCTCTGTAATACAAACTAAGAAATCTTAAGGGAAATGCAAGGCATGCATGAGCCACTCTCTATAGGTCCCGTCATTGTGATTCTATTCAAGTGGCTCTGTTAATGAAGTACTCACAAAATGTCCTGTGACAATCTTGGACCTTCAGGAAAATTCACAGATCACATATGTTCTATAGCTAGAGAATGTGCTCACTTTGTACATCCAGACTTAGAGGCATACATACATTAGTCGATCAACAAATATTTACACCTTCTTCTTTTGTGGCCAATCCATTCAATTCATTTAGTGTGCTCATCTCTTTCCTCCTGTAAATTTCTTTTTGATCTTTCCCCTTCTCTTCATCTCCACCACCACAACTTTGCATCAAGACTTTGCCATTCACTTACTAGCTTATATCAGCATACTTTGGCATATAGACACACAGGTATTTTGGCAAATGACAAAGTATGTTCCTCTCTCAGCTCTTTCTTTGGATTTGGTGTGGCCAATTTCCTTGGTTCTTGATGTTGTCAAGAATTCTACAGCCATGCTGATGACCAATGACCAATATCAAGAATCATAACTGTAACTATAACCAAGACTCATAAGCAAGAATAAATCCCTTGCTCCCCTAGATTGTTAGTTATTAGTAACATGAAAATTATCTGCAACACCCAGTCTATGGCAAAATGCTTATACATAGGCTGGGGGATGGGTCAGTTGGTGCTCTTCCAATTGTTGGACATACATAAAACCCTGAGTTTGATATAGATGTGGTGGCATGGGAATCACAGCTCAAAATCAACCAACCTAGGTTGCATGAGATCCTGTTTCCTTCCCCCATCCCAAAAAATGCTTGTTTGGAGAAAGTTCTCAAATACTTTCTAGGAATGATTGAAATAATTAGTGCTTAGCAGAATGGGCTGGTGCATGTTCAATACTGGAATGGGTCTTGCTCATGATAAGAGTAAACAAGCTAAAGTCAACTTCTTCCTTCTCAAAGCATCTCATCCAGTTCTTGCTAAGAATGAAGACTGAGAGTTTTCACTGCAATGTCAACAGACTCTCCCTGACTATCCCACTACCTTGTGCTGAAGATTTCAGAATCTGGAGTTGCTGAAATTACAGCAGACTCAAGGAGTGTTCATTGGTTTTGTGTTCTAATGCTTTCTAAACTGTGCTAGTGTCGGGGTTTGAAAAGAACACATTCCAGGGCTGGAGAGGTGGCTCAGGGGTTAAACCTCTGCCTTGCAGGTAAAAGGTCCTGAGTTCTGATCCTAGACCCCACGTATAGACGCCAGGCAGAAGCAGGAGTGGCCTGTGTTTCTGGTCCTGGTAGGGCGGAGCCTGTGAATCCCAGGGCAGCTTAAACAAAGAGGAGGTGGAGGCAGTCCACGGTGGTTCCCGAATTCGTCCGTGGTTCTACACACACACACACATACACACATACACACACACACATGCACACACACACAATTTAATAAATAAAAAGAAAAGAACATATTCCATCATATTCAGAGCAGCTCTGGGGAGGGCATGTGCTATGTTCTGGTAGCTCCATAACTACCTTTCCTTTCTTTTCAGAGCTACTTGATTTTCTCACAGCGAGTCACCCTTCATGTCACGTCCTCATGACGTGACTTTCTAGCAAGCGGTAGGCATGTGGACTTGGTAGGTCAATGGACCTGCTTTCTAGGACTTCATGGCATGTCTAAGCTAGATGCCACCCCCACGAAAACCTTCCCTTGGGCTATTCAGTGCATCATTTCTCATCTTCTCAGCCAACAAGAATGTTTATATGTATCTTGTGTTCTTCGCTGAGGGTCTCACAGG
The DNA here is from genome assembly GCA_023101885.1 of Typhlomys cinereus. Classification (NCBI taxonomy): domain Eukaryota; kingdom Metazoa; phylum Chordata; class Mammalia; order Rodentia; family Platacanthomyidae; genus Typhlomys; species Typhlomys cinereus. The sequence continues at coordinate 599,703 of JALPQD010000458.1, forward strand.
AGCAGGATGGGCAAACCAGTCTGTAGGCCAAAGTCAGTCACTATTTTTGTACACAGAGTTCTACTGAAGAACAGCCACACCCATTCATTTATGTTATATCTTTTTGCTGCTTTCCTCTAACGATGGCAAAGTGGAGAGAGGTTGTAACAGAAACCATATGGCTCACAAAACTAAGTATTTATAGAAAACAGTCTGACAACCCAGAGAGTGAATCTCAAAGTTCTAAGATAACCATCATGTGCAATTAATTCACTTTTATGCATCTGGAGTGGTGCTACCCTGGGAAGAATTGAGAAAAAAAGTCAAATCTTTTTTTGTGGGGCTTAATTTTTGCTTGGAACTTTGGCTGCAAAAGATCAAACCTGAGGCATCCTAAATGCTCCACATATTGTTTTCTGATCTAACTTTCTAGAACTTTTTGCTTCTCTATGTTGGCTTTTAAATATACTTATGCAGAGAAAGCTGTTGGGACTCACTTGAAGAAGTGGAACTGAACCACTCCATGTAGTCTAGGTTTTCCAGAACTTGGAAAAGTTCTTTTTCTCTTTATGTGCTCAGCTTTATATTCTACACATGAAAATAGTTGAGCTAGAACTTCTAAAATCTCTTCAAATATTTCATAATTCATTGTGAATGACAGGAATCTATAAACTGTGTAATGTGTAGTGTAAGTATATCTATATTCACTATGTGCTCTGTGTGTATCTGTGTGTGATATGTGGCATGTGTATCTTTGTATGTGATGAGTGGTGTGTGTGTGTGTGTGTGTGTGCCTCTGTGTGTGACATATATTTTAAGAAGCAGCAAACATCTGCATTCATTTACTTATTGTCTTATCTGGAACTAAAGAAGAAGATAAATGGCCTGCAATGCTTCCATTAAGTCCTGAACTGAAAAAGCCTATTAGTGGGAAATTTGGAGACAGTCCCTTAGCAGAGTTTGTTTGACTTTTTACTCTCAGACTTGCTCCAAAGGCTTAGTTGAAATTACAGCCTAGAAAGGGCCTGCTTAAATTCCTTGAGCAAGCAACTTCTCTCAGCAGATGCAAGTTTGGGCCTGTCTGCTCACCTCACGCAGGCCATCCATCCACATTGTGTGCAATGGCCCGGGGCTACAGGTAGTTTAAAATGCCACTCTCAGATTTCTTCACAATCTACCCCAGTAGACTAAATAGTCCTGATTTTGTCAGGCTTTTTCATACTCCAAGATGCTCTTGTTAACTATTTTTGCCCTGAACAGCACTTACTTCTTGCTTCTTGCTGTTACCAGCTTTGCCCCTTCTAGGAGCTCAGATACCAGATCTGAGACTTACTGGCTCCAGGTCCCCTTTTCTTCCCTTCAAAACTATTTTGATGATCATATGTTGAGAGGTAATGACAATTGTCTGCTTGGAATGCTCAAGCATAAACTTGCGTCAAGTCAGGGGAATTGATGAAATAAACCTCGAAATCCAAGTCCCCTATCCTATAATTAAGGCCTACTAATATATGGACGGAGGGGTCAAGGAGGCCTGCTTCTGGTCTCCACAAATTAAAGGGCTCCAAAAGAAAAAAAATCCTTTCTTTTAAAGAGTCATTTTTTTTAGTGGTATATTAAATAAATATTTATTGAACATCTGTGGTATGCCAAGCATTGTGCAGGTCTCTGGAGCATAGGGGCCAGCAAGAGAGATGAGATTCCTCTTATAATACTTACAAGCTACTGGAAGGTTTTAAGAAGGGGGAAATATTACAGAAAAAAATACACAGGCAATTTTCATGGAGTGAGGGAATAATCTGACAGGAAAAAAATCCCAGACCTCAAACTCAGAACTGCAGTTAAAAGGTGGCAGCAGGGTTGTGAAAGAGGGATGCGTGCTTCATGTAGCTGAAACAGGGAGTGAAGAAGGAGCCACCTTCTGGGGACCGAAATGATTTTTGGCTGTCCCAGACAGCAGCGGGGTAGTATGGAGAGAGGGACCCCCAAGAAGGGTGGCAAATGATATATGGGGCGCCGTGAAAGCTAGTGAAAAAGATCAAATTCTCCTCGATATCAGGGATGATTTAATACTCTAGGGGACATTTGTCAATTCTTAGAGACATTTTGGGGTGTCGCAAATCAGAGCTGATACTTGACTTGTATCTAAGTATCGAGGCCAGGCTGCCATTGACCGTCACCCCTTGTATACAATAGAAACCACTAAATGCCATCGTGTTGATGTTGAGAAGTCCAAGTCTGTGGTACCACAGCGCAAGACACTAAACTTGGAGAACATCTAGATCAGCTCTATTTATAGTTTCCCACTGGATGGGGGACTGAGTGTCCTAGAATGATCATGAGCTAGGATAAAGACTTTTTTGTACTTTACTGATGAGGTTTGTTTTTTGACAATGTCATGCATGCATAGAATGCCTTCTGACCTCTGTCCTGTTTGCCTCCCATCTTCCTCTCTCCTCACCACCTCCCCCTTCCCAGCAGCTTTTCTTATCACATTCGTGTCTTTCTGCCTTACCCTGTGCCTCTTCTAATCAACACCCCTGTCCCCATGCAATCTTGGATTTGGGACTACCTGTTGGTTCCATGATGAGTACACAACTGGTTATTTTCATCTTTCTACCTGAATCTGCTACCTATCCATCATTAGGAGAAAGATTACATATAAACTTACAAAATTCCTCAGCCAGTGTCCTTGCCATAAAATTGATCTCACTGGAGTTAGGATGTCTAAATGAAGGGGTCACCATGGGGATCTTTGGGTTTTGCTTTCTCTTGATTGGTTAGGTACTGGAAAACTGAAAAGAAAAATTAGCACTCTGTTGCTTTCAAGCTATACAAAGGTTTACAATTAAAGTGTTGGCTAATTTTGAAGACAAATGGTATTATTTTAGGCATTTTAAACAGAGACACATATAAACACACATACACAGGTCATGATCCCAAATATTTGTAGGGCACATTTTGGATTCCTTGTGACAGGTGGAGGTTCTATAAATGAACGCAAAACAGCTGCTTAGTATGATAATGTGTTCCTTCATGTCAGACCAACCTGGCAAGACTGGTATCTACTATTAATAATATTTTGTGTGGGTGTGCATACATACACTTGTATTTATGGAAAGTCTCTTTAGTATGTGGCGGACTAAGAACAGAGCCCTACCCATCCCTTCCTCACTCATTCCCCAGTGTCGTAAATAAACCATCCAATAATAATTACTTATTGAGCACCTAGCCACATACTAGGCCCTGCACTAGGCATTAAAAAAAAAAAAAAAACACTTTCTAAAATTATCATCACAATCCTGTAAATTTTAACTAACTCTCATCCCATTTAGCAGTTAAAAAACAAACAAACAAACTATAGCTCATTTCAGGTTGGTGGCGATTTGTCTGAAATTGCCAGGCAAAGATCCAGTATTGTGTAGATTTCACCCCAAGAACCAAAGCACCTCTCCAGTCTCCAGAATTTGACTCTGAAAGTCTGTTTCTGGTTGCTGGTCAACAGCAGCAAGGAATTCACAGGACATCTAAGCAGAGCTTTCCCAGGAACATCCTGACTCTCAGACGTCAGGCTGGCTTGTTGAACTCTGGCTGTTTCCATGTTATTGCAGGAATATTCAGGCCCAGCAGGAGCCAACCATCTGAACCTTGCCCCCTTCCAGCCATATTCATACTTCTCCACTCCACCATCAGCACCGTTCTCTCTGTGCCCTTCTCCACTAGGAAAAGTGGCATCTCTGCCGAGAGATGACAGTGGTTTCTGTACCCAAGTTCATAAGCCCCATAGATTGTTTTGAAACACATCCAAATTCTGGGTTCATCTAGAGAGGAGTTGGGCTTGTGCCTAGGGGTGCGGATCCCGGTCTATTGCCCTGTCATGACCACAGGGTGTTTTCTAGCTACTTGACAGATAAGAGCTCCTTATCACGTGGTACTTTCACGTGGCTTCCTATTTGGAAAGTGCTCTTCTTGCCTTGGATACTCATCCCAAGAAGGCAGCCAAATGGCTCAAGGCTTTTGAAGACATGTGCACCAGGTCCCCCGGGGCTCATCTCTTCCCAAGATATTTTCAAAAAAAACCAAACGCCTGGCCTTCCAGAAAACACATTCACCACACAAAATGGGACATTTTCTGCCTCTTAAGTGGAAACGCCTCATTCCCACGGCCTTAGCCCTACATGACACCACATGACACAGTCTCATGTCCCCAAGAGCCAGTTCGCCAGGCAGAGCTTCATGGGTCACAGTTGCAGAGAAGGTGGGCGGGCCAAACTTCCCCGCAGATGACTTTCATCCAGAGTTCTAGACCTGGGCTGTGCAATGGCTCAGTACCAATGTTTGATTTTTACTCGAATCAAAAAGAGGCCTGAAGGCCGCCTGTTTCCCAGCCAGAAATTCAGAAATTATAAGGAAACTCAAACCCTTTGCAAGAAACACCCTGTGCATGGACGTGGATGTGGAGGTCAATGAGATCCCTCTGGATCCCACTCTTGGACTCGGGAAGCCCTATTTGCTATAGTCCTGATATAACACTGAAGTCAGATGTAACTGTTATTTACTGGCTTAAAACAATGAATATTGATTCTGTTGCAAGGCTGGAACCAGAAGGTTGAATTAAGTTTCACTGACAATAAAATTAAAGCATCTACATACTTTCTACAAAGACTCTGTAACTCATCTCTTCTGGTGGCTGCCACCATTCGCTGGTGTGGCCGTTTCACTCCAACACCTCCCTGTGTCCCTTTACTTCTTCCACACTGTCTTCTCTATATTCGTCAAGTCTATCTTCTCTCCCTCATATATATACTGTGCATATGTATATATATATATATATATATATATATATATATATATATATATATATATATATATACACACAGACACACACACACACACACATATATATATGTGTGTGTGTATGTATGTATGTACATGTAGAGGACAGAGGACAACTTTGGGTGTCACTCCTCAGGGTCTCTTATTGACCTGAAAGTCCCCAAGTACATTAGGCTGACTAACCAGAGAGCCCAGGTGTGTCATTTATCTCGGCCATCTCAGTATTGGGACTACAAGTACCAAGGTGTTTTAAATATGGGTTCTGAGAATCAAGCTTGGTCCTCATGCTTGTAAGGCAAGCACTTTAATGGCTGAACTAGCCCTGAGTTCAAGGATTCTTAAAAACCACTTATTTATTTTTCTTTTAACTGGAGATTGAACACAGGGCCTCATACATGCTAGACAAGTACTCTGCCAACTATGTGATGTTACTAGCCCTGCTTCTTCCTTATAAGGACAGTTGGGACAGCATTTAGGACCCACCAGAAAATCTGAAATAACCCACTCATTTCAAGATGCTTAACTTAGTTATAGTTGCAAAAACCTCTTTTTACTTAAGATAACTTTAGTAAGTTCTTTTTGAACACGAATTCCTCCAAGTCTGTTCTGTGGAATGCTTGTGCCCACACGTGTGTATTTATGGTTCTATAAGGGATTTCCGTTCCATTGGCACGCACTGTACTTGCATGTATGTGCAGAATTTGAAGCCTACTGCTCTCAAGAACCTCAACTGTAAGTGAATTACTCCCCTCAACTGCGAATCTTGCCAACCTCAGGATTCTTTTTTTTTTTCAATTGTTATATTTTGTACACTTAAGTATCTGTGTGTATGTATGTGTGTGTGAGTGTATGTATAGGTGTGTGTGAGGATGTGGTAGAAAAGGACAATGTGCATTCCTCTGGAGACCCAAGAGTGACTTCAGGATTCATCCTGGATTGTGCTACCTCCTGTTTCCTTTGTTGTGGAATTTCCAAAGCTCTGTCTTCCAGGGTGAGAAGTGGCAGGCAAAGGGTTAACTTCTGAGACATCTCTCCAGTCTTAGGATTCCTGACATTTGGGATGGAAAAGCTCTTATGAAGGCAGGTAAAAACTGTTCTATGCATTTCAGTATGTTTAGTAGACTATAGTAAGTTAGGTAGACTTGAATCTCACATGCATAAAGAGTAAGTTTCTAGAATACAAATGCCCTGGAAAACAATTGGGACCACCTCTTATTTAAGAAACAGTATGCATTGTGTACTTGAGATTTAATATATTTGGACAGCATGTATTTCATTTGTCAGCCTCATGCCAGATATCAATAATATGCAAATAAGACCACCTCTTCAACATCACTGACCATCCTGTGGTAGACAGAATCACCTGCTACTGAGAATCAATTCTAAATAAAACTAAAAACCCATAAAGACTTAGAAAGACTGAAAAAAACATGCAGGACCATTTGAAGCCTATGCATTGGTGGTGTCTATTATGTACCTGCAAAGCTATCTCAGAGAGCCTCAGGCTCTGGGAGGACTTGTGTGCATCTCGGTTGGTGGGAGAGGGGTTTGGTGGAGACAGTCTTCTTGGAAGAGTCCTGCCTAGCCCTGTCCTTTCAAGCCTAGGAGCCTCAGGCTGAGCAACAGGACCAGGCATGATCTCCCATCCCCCACCCACCCTTTAATTTATTTTAATTACCCTCTTTTTTCCCCCATTCTTAGTCTTCAGGTTTTGCTTAGGAGCAAGTGGCTTTCTCAAGAAGCCAGGAGAAAGGCAATTGTCTGGTAAGGCTGTGAGGTCCCTTCATGAAGGTATTTTTACTTTGAGCATGTTCCTACTGGTAGACAAAGTCTACCACACTGGTGTGTGCGTGTGTGTGTGTGTGTGTGTGTGTGTGTGTGTGTGTGTGTCCGTCCTCTCTCTCCTGTGTATTTTTCTCCATTCTCAGCCTTCCTGTTTCCAGGGAATCCTTGGCATTTGGAGTGTCTGTGCCTCACCCAGGCTTTCTATATGGCTAACCAGGGACTCATTCCTCCCAAGCCAGCAGCCCTTGCCCTGGATCAAATTTTCTCTAAATATAAGCCTGGTGTGCACACGACAGAGATAGCAATAGGGTGCATAGATTGAATGGTTACAGAAACAAAGATGTATGTATTTATAGACCCATATCAATGACAGATATACATGGGAATATAATGGGGGTTTTACTGATGAAAAAGAGAGAAAGAAAAGACTCTGACATCTCTAGCCCAAAATAAAATAAAAATATTAAGTAACTCTTAGTAACAAATCCCTTAACAAGGGAAGTGAATTTATTCACTCCTTCTCCCCCTGCCCCAGGAATGGTGGCGTGTGAAAGGGCAGGTTCTGTTCCAGAATGGTCTGATGAAGGATGAGGATTTCATGACTCGCTGCTGGGTTCTCAGTAGCTTGGTCATTAACACAATCTTCAAAGGGTTTGTATTAATAAGCACACATGGCCTTATACAGAGGTTCAGAAATGCAGACGGCACCAAGGAAAAGTTTTAAGAATCAAGAACGAGTGATTAATTCAACTGAACATAACTTGCTGCTCTTAAAGGACAAAGGCTGAGATCAAGATACGAAGTGGAGAGACACAGAGAAGAGAAGGTTACATGAACAGCCCCGTCAGAGTGAGAAATTGTCCCAAGATACCGACCACATTTATCAGCTTGATCAGAGAAGTGCAGTGCTTCCGTGTGGAGATGAAGCTAGTTGTTCGGAGTTTGAGTTATTTTGGCCAATTATAGTAGAAGCAATGGGGTTATAAACAGGAAGTGGAGGGCACACCTCTCAAGAGGCACAGAATATAACACCAACCCTCTGCAACTTCATTGTCCTCTCCTGTGCCTGCCATTTTGCACATAATGAAATTCCATTGGTTTAAGATGTCCCCGTTTTTTTAAATGTCTACATGCTGATGTTACCTTTTGAACCTTTTCTACTGACACAAAATATATGTTCAGCAAAATACATAGGTCTTAATTATCTAGAGTAGAGATTTAGCATAGTGGTTCACCAGTGTGTAACTACCATTCTAGCCACGATACAGAACAAGCCCTTGTTCACAAAAGTCCTCTGGGCTAGTGATATGCTTTAAGTCAGCTTCTATGTACACTATAGTAGGCAGCTGTGTGATACAGTGCCAGGGTGTGCCCTACAGCTTCAGAGTCCACTTTCTGAACCTCCATGCTATTCAGATCGTAAAATGGAGCATACTTGAGCCACTAGCCTCAGTTTTCCATTTATTCTACTATTTCCTCCAAATGATATAAAAGTTGGAAACCATAATTGTTATAGACACAGAAAACCAAATTCCTCCATACTAGCTAAATTCTTTCTGAAGTTCTCTGAACACATAAGCAGGATATCAGGAAGATACCACATTATTGAATATGGCAGATGCCACAGGATATCTTCACAAAGTCCCTACTCCCTTTCTAACTTCCAACTGCCAAAAGTACTGGATCAATTTGAGGTTATCTACCTCTGATGTAAAGACACAGACCTCAGGAGGAGGGATGACTCTGATAACTCTTTGGTTGATCATACTGATTCCATGCCCTTGGTCATTGCCTAGTTTCATTTAACTAAGGCAACTTAAGGGAAAAAGATTTACACTTTGGCTTATAGCTCCAGAGGGCATCATTCTATCATGGCCAGAAAGATCTGACATTAGGCAGGGAAGACATGGTGACAGGAGCAAAAGGTGTCTCACATTGCATCATTCAGAAAGCAGATGGAGAACAGGAAGTATTGCAGGCCACCAAACCTTAAAGCCCGCCCCTAGTGACATACTTCTTCCAGACTTCTAAAAGTCCCATAATCTTCCTGGACAGTTCTGTCAATTGTTCAAGCACATAAGTCAGCTGAAATATTTCACATTCAAAGCACACCAGCTATGTAATAGAAATGTGACAAAATTTTTGCCTACAAGTCATGGGGGAAAGGGTACTAGAGACTATCGAAAGGTTTCTTATCTTTTCAAAACAGATACTCAAGAAACTGAAGATATTGCTCCTACTGGAAGGTGTTAACATCTACAGATGATGTCTGGAACTTCGACAGTCAGTTTATGACCTTGAGAGAGATGAGATTAAAGATAGCATTAAGGATAGCAAAAAAGAGGAAGGAAAATAAATATATATCTAAACCTATATTTAAAGCACCAAATGGACCAATTTAAAAATCATGCTATTGAACTTTGGGTCCAATGTAAATGGTTGAAATAACTTTTTATAATTGTTGACACCATTGAGAATCAGTTCTACCTATAATTCCAAGTCATGAGTCAACAAGAACCTCTGTGTTTTATTTTGTGACTTCACACCATTCTTCATGACATGCATCCAAATATTTAATCTTTCTTCATGTTAAAACCAGTCTGTAGTCATGGAAGAGGGACAATATAAGTCTCTAACACATATGAAGGCAGCTGAAAGGTTGGTAGCTATCTACAACCATGACAAATGTCAAAATTTCAGATTTCTGCATTTGCGGATTCAGAGATGAGAGACGTCCCTCAAGTCTTCTAAATCTTCCCTTTCAAAACTGAACTTCAAATAGCATTTAAGGCTGTGTGTGTTGGCTGCATAATCCTTGCCATATTCTTCCTGGGAGTTGTCCACCAATGACATGAGACTCCATCTCTATAATAAGCTAGCTTTTTCCCCTCTTAAATAGCTGCTTATTAAGGCAGAAGTTCTAATATTAGCCTGCCATTCCACTGAATCAAGCCATTGGTTTTGCTTTCTTCATGTGTGCAAACCTAAGGGTCTGGATGCATTTCTGGCTTTTCTCCAGTGCTCTTCAGAAACTTAAAATAATATCCCCTTCCCTCTTGCCTTCAACTGCATAAAGCCACGACACAGTGTGAGGTGCTAGTTTGGAGGTTTGGAAGCGACATTGGTTGTGTTTGATTTTATTTTCTACGTGTGCATGAAGTTGGTTCCTTTCTTTTTCACTTTGGATGGGAGGCAGGGAATGAATATTATTTTTATAAACATGACTCGGCAGTGGTGGTGCGCTGCCTAAGTCCGTGTGTTGGGCCTCAGGGAAGCAGGATGCTAGAGGCAAAAAATGTGGAAAAGGAAAATCCCAGGAAAGTATTTCAAAGTTCTCAGATATGCCCATAGCCTCCTGGGAATCACAGAAAAAAATGAAGATGTGCTTTTTGATCAAAACATTGCACAGTTTTGATTTACATAATACCCAAGAGCGGGGACACTAGAGAACTAGTAGGTGGGTTTATAATCTACAGGGATACTAGGAAATCTTTATATATTAACTTTATTATATTTTCTTCATTGTGTGTGTGTGCATGTGAAGACCCGGAGCTGATCACTCTGCAGCCTTATTCTTTCTGAGATAGCATTTCTAATCAAACCCAGAGCTCACTGGTAAGGCTAGTCTATATAGCCAGCTTGTTCTGGAATCTCCCTGTCTCTGCCTTCAGAGGCTGGAATTACAGGTGGCACCACTATATATCTGACATTTCACATGATTCCTGGGTATCTAAACTCTGGTCTCCTTGCTTGCACAGTAAGCACTTTAACTGAGGCATCTTTCTGGTTTTCCATAACTGAATTATGCATTTTCTGGGAATTGTAATAGGGCTTTAGTTAACCTTTTCTTTTTATGACAGAGAAGAAAAAAGTCTGAAAGAATGATAAAGAGATAGAGGAAGGTCAGAATAAAAGGAGTATTTCACCCTCTTCCTTCTGTAGACAAGGAATGTGAGAAGCAGGAAATGAGTCACTCAGTCACTGTGAATTGAGAGCTAAGGAGGCACTATGGTGGGGTGGGGAGTTCAGGAGTCTGTGTCTAGATCATAACTGTGTCACTGCAGCTATGGGCAAGAGTCACAACTCTGCCAAGTCCTACATGGCAGTGACCAGGGTGCCCTTCTCAGGGGCTTACCATAAAGAGTAGATGCCAGGAGAGCTCTGAAGAGTCTAGTACCAGGCAAATAGGACACATACTAATTTATTTTGAGTGAACCTAGACTCAGGAAAAAGCATGGAAAGCACCTGGTTCTACTTGTGTCATTTTTCTCTTTGTGCTCATCTTCTCAAATGCCTTATTTGGGCTAGGGAGAGGACGCAGTGGGGGAAGTACTTGCTGAGCGAATATGAAGTCAAGTTCAAATCTTCAGAGCTCACTTAATGCTGGGTGTGGTAGGTAGTACACGTGTGTATATCTCCTACAGCAAGACGGGAGGCAGAGACAGGAGAATCTATAAAAGTTCACAGGGCAACTTGTTTGGCGCATACACACACACACATACACACACACACACACACACACACACACACAGAGTTACAGACAGACACACATACACATAGTCACCCTATTGCATGTCAGAATAGTAAAGACTCATCCAAATAAAACAAAAAAATCCTCCACCCTGCAGTCTGGGATGCTTAGAGCTAAAGAAAACAGTAACCAAACAGCTTATCTACTGAGGACTTACAAAGCACCCTAAGGTGTTCCCCATCTTACGTTTTGCTGGATATGTGCTTCCCAAAGGCCTTCTGTTGGCAGCTTCGTGTTCTCTCATCTTTGCTCCTTTCTTCACAGGAAGAATGTAACCCATCAGACGTGGGCTTAAGTGACCTGTGACTGGAGACTGCCATGCTCAGGATCGTCACAGCCATCTGACTGCTAATGGACTTGGTGAAAAGGCTGAGCAGGACAGCATTCCTTTTAGGAAGAAGAGACAAAGATCAGATTGTGGGGAGGTGATGAGAGACTCTTCTCTAAGCAGAGCTGGAAACTCCTGTGTATCAGATGGCTCATGCCTGACAGTCTCCACAGATCTGTGTACATTTGCCGCCCCCTCCTCCATCACTGACTCTCATGGGTTAGGTATCAAAGCAAGTCATGTCTCAGATGGTGATCACTGCAAGAGAGTACAGCTGTTACCTGAAGCTCCTATTAAGCCCCACTTCAAGTTTCGCCTGAGGATCAAGCAAAGAGAAGGTAAGGAATTGTCAGAGAGCGAGCCCTGATGGAAACACAATACTGCGAAGAGCTGACAGGGAGGCATGCACCCCACAATATGCACAGATTCATTAGCTTTCCATTCCCCTCTGTGAGCAGTAATTCTTATGCTCATTTTACAAATGGACAAGCAGCAGTGGTGTTCTGCATACCCTGCTGGTCCCTGATGCCTCCTGCTTGCGCTGTTTAAAGGAGAAGTCCAAACCCTTGTGCGAGACATGCCTTCGGTGTGCCTGTCTGCCTTCCTTCCTGCAGTCCATGCTTTCTCCGCAAGTCTCAGTGGGAATTAAAGAGGTACCGTCCCTGTGAGGCTGGGTGGAGACAGGGAAAGAGCAGTCAGTGAAGAGCAGTCAAGGCGCCCAGGACAAGGAAGAAGATGTAGGGCAAAAGGGGCAGTACTGGCCCCTACTCATTATTCTGATTGTGCAGTACCCGTGCATGTACATGTATCATGTGTGCATGAGCATGTAAGTATATGTGTGTGCGTTGGAAGCAGCTGAAACTTTGAACGTGGAAGCACTCAGCCTCTAACCCTCTAACCACAACAGCTAAAAGAGTCAGTTCTCCTGCAGGCCACGAGCTGGTGTGGAGAACTTAAGGACCTGAAAGGAAACATTGCTCTGTTATCTGTGGCTTTCAGTTCTTTCCTCCTGTGGAAGTAAAGAGGAAAATTATAATTATCTGTGGGTTTGGGAGTGTCCTTGGGCTGGTGGGGCCAAAGTCAGCAGAATTAAGCCATAGAAAGATTAATGGTCTGTCTTACTGATGAAATACTCAGGGAGGAGAGGATGGAGGTGAGGCCAGAGAGTGGAAGCTCTGTTTGAATTGACTCATTCAACAGACAGTTCTGTGTCCCTCTATGTGAAACACTGAAGCAGAATTCAGAGCTTCTTCTCTTCTTGTGTTTAGTTTTCTTTTCTTCACTGATTTTCATGACATTGCAAGGAGAGCATCACGTACTCAAGAGACAACAGCTGGATTGCTTGGAATCATGGAAAGAACCAAAGGATTCTCTTCTGTCTCAGAAAATCGAAGCTAATATGACCCATAACCTCCAGTATCTTTCTATCACCCAGAACTTCAAGACTTGTTCTTGTTTTCAATAGTGGATCCCTCTTTTAGATTAGAACACGTATGCACAAAAATAGTTAACAATGTAGATAAAAGTCCTATAAGGGCTGAGATTGTAGGATCACTAAAGAGTGAGGCTATGTAAATGCTGAGAACATTGGACATATGCCAGGATGAAATGGATAGGAAAGTTGTTGCAGTTTGCTTGCATGGTTATTGATAAATGATCATCAAATTGGCTTAAGGGAACAAGTTTATTCTCTCTTAATGATTCCTGGTTACAGTTCTCAGTCCAGCTTGAAGGGAGAGCACGCACCAACACCAGGGCCGAGGGAACTGGCCACACCATCACCACATAACAGTTGAGAGATGGACAATCCTTACTTGCCAGACCAGCTTGTCTGGCCAAGTGAACAGAAGGATGCCGACTCTTTCAACCAGCTCTCCATGATTTATTCCAGGGCCTAATCCCATCCACCCTAGGTTGGGCCTTTCCCATCAGCTAAACAATCTCTTACAGGTCTGCTCTGGGCTTAACTCAACCATCAACTCTCTACAATTGTGCCCAGAGCTCAAACCCTCAACTGTCAAGTTGACACCCTGATTAACTATGAAAGAAGCTTTAAGAATAGTTCAGGTTAGTGGGTTCAGCACCTTCCTTCTGGTAAAACTCATAGAGACCATCCAGTGGTCCAGCTTTTTCGGATAACCTCAGGCTAATGGTTTTCCAGCCTTTCTTTGATGTTTTAGAATCTGTTCAGACCTTGCTCATGAACAATGCGCAGTTCACCTTCCCTCCCACGCAATCCCTGGACTCACTAAAATGCCATTTTTATTTTAGGTTTAGATGTAAACATTTCATGAAGTTGTTTTTTTCCACCTTTTCTATTTTTTAAAGAAACCTAGAGATTCCATGGTTTATTTATTTTTGTTGGCCAACAGAATGAATTATAAGCTAATTCAAAAATAAAAACCAACAAGTCCCAAATTCTCCAATTGGTAGATGTAGGATGAGGCATGAAAAAAGATTCAAACCTGAGCTTCTTCATGGGCTTCGTGGTTTTGTCTCGGTGCTGATCCCCATATTCTTCCCACAATCCTTCTTCTAGTTCATGAAGAGATTGCTTATTTTCCTCTATGGATGTATCTATTTGGTCTCTGCAACAACTGTGAACATCACCAGGTAAATTCAGATAAATAATGGACCAGCTAAATAATGGACTCAGTAGGTGTTCGCCTCCAAGCCTGACAACTTAATTTGGGTCTCAGAACGTATATAATCCCAGTTATTTAGAAAAATAAACAGGAGAAAATAGAAAGTTTAATAGAGTAGTAAATATAGAAAATCATAAAATGTGAAACCAAAGCATAGATCCAATAAAATCAGTGACCAAACTTAGAAGTTGATTGATGAATCAAATCAGTCTACTACATACAATTTGGAAAATGTCTTCAAATGTTGCTTTCCTAGTTATCATCTTCATGGTTTCATACTCTTTGAAGTTCTTAGTGTCTGTCTTTCAAGGCAATTCAAGGCACTTTGATCTCATACAAGCTCATCAGAGCACTCCAAACTAGTCCTGTAGCTATGATGAGAGGACACTAGGAAAACAGTCCAGAGTTTTTAGCTTTTACTTCCTGTTCATCATGGGGAAAGCTCTAAAGATTTATACCAAGTCTTTCCCTGAGGCCAATATTTTCTTGGTCATCTTGGTGAGTATGGTCTAATTATAGGCAAGTTTTCACTAGGTACATAAGTGTGTGTGACTTTCAGTGAGTATGAGACTTTTCAATGTCTGAAAGAGCAAATTCATCACAAAAAAGGTTCATCTTTGCCCACCCTGTCTTGTTTCAATTGAGAGCAATTCTGTTATCTATCACAGAAGCACAGAATCATGGGTGTAAAGCAAGAAAAGTAAGCATAGATGCAGACATGGAAAAGCCCCCTTCAGACCTTAGCCCTTTGTACACATCCAAATTCATCAGGCTATACATGGAAAATAAATGCAGCTGTCTCAATTATATATCAATAAAGCAGCTTTTAAAAAAGTCTATAGAACACAACTAAAATGCTAGGGATACTTCAGAAATAAACACTGATTAAAGATAAACAACAACAACAACAAAACCCAACCTTCTTTCCAGTGGACCCCCATGTCAAGGGACAGTAAACATAGAATTAGCATTCTTTGCTATTTGGACATTGTGTGGAAGAGTTCAATTCATGGCATAATTATGGCAAAACGCCACTGGAGTTTTCCCTATTTTACTTTCAAAGAAACCAAAGCTTATGGAGACTCTGAAAGAATCTTTCCAAAGTCACTCAGCTGGTGAAGGAAGAAGAATTCAAAGGCATGTGTGATGTAAGTCTCAGTTCATGTTCCTTCTTAGTCCTGCTCTGTGATGTTTTCATTGTGGGGAGGCAGATACAAGGGACTATCACTGGCCTCACATTCCTCATGGCTGGAACAAGAGAACCTTCTTAATATCATCTTGACGGTAGTCCTGTGGAAAGACAGATTCTCACTCTTCTATTTCCTACTTGTGACTCCTCCTCAAGGGAAGGAGATCTTTATTGATGAGCTATCAGGAGACAGTCATCATTGACTGCCCAGTGTCCCTGAATGATTCCAGTCAGCAAATGAAGGGCAGAACACACAGGCCTTACTCTCTATCACCTTTCCAGCTGGGATTCTTATTGTTCTTCGATACTAGGAAAGTGCAGTTTCCCTTGCCATTGAGTAAACATCAGCTCTGCAAATCGGCCTAAACTCTCAAAGTTGCAACATGAGAAGAACTATAAGGTGTCCTCTCCTGTTTAGTGTCTAAGCATTTGAGCTAATGAAATTTTGGATCTAGGTCTCATTTAGTACAGAACACTGCAGGATGAGGATGGAGGGTCAACCAGAAATTCGTCCATCACTGTGCATTATCATGGATTTTGCATCACCTTTTGGCTACAAAAAAAAAAAAAAAAAAGAAAAGAAAAGAAAAGAAAAAAAACTTGAGGCACTTACAGGGCAATTTACCATATTAAACATTTATAACAACAAATGGTAAGAATTACTAAAGAAAGTACAGCATTATCAATATATAGGCGAGTTTTGTTCTAGAGATTTCCTTTCTAAAGGGTATAGGAGGACCAAGCAGACCTCAGCCTTCTGGATAAAGGGGGTGCTCAATAGATCTTAGCTTGACTTGTTCCTTTGTATATGAGACTCTGTACCAGCTTATTTCTACACTGCCACTTAACTTTCCCTTCTTGGAAGGCGATATTTCAAGCTTTTTTCCTACCAGGCCAGAGCTCCTGGAATTTTGGGCAGAATATCCAAGTTGGGCATGAGACAAATTCCCTTACACAGGAATGAGACTTTAAAATTTATATTAGGATCCTTGCTTATAAATATGTGGAGCATCATAAAACATAATGTCAGCCCGTTTTACTCCAGGAGATGGATGAATCAATGTATAAATTGGGTTCTGACATTTGCTTAATAAAAAACAGAATGTTGGAATTAGAAGAAGACTTTGCAGTGTGATCATTGCTGCTTCTGGCCTCTTTCACAGAAAGATGGGTGTTTTCCTTAACATGTGACCATGACTTGCTTGACACAACAGGTCTGTTTTGGATAGGAAAACTTGGACGTGAAGTGGGGTGTGCTTTGTATACAGTGGTCAATTGCCTGCTCAGCTGCTTCTAGCACCAGGGTTGAGAACAGGTCTTGACAACCTTATGTTCTATTTTAAGTTTATGACCCACTAAAAATATTTAATATCTTAAAACTTTTGAGCTAAGATTGTATCCCAGACTGCTATTTTGAGGAAGTTCTTTAGAAATCACTTATGGTATGCAATTTTTATCCTCTAAAGAATCATTCTTGGAGCTTCTAAATCTGACAACTTGATTCAATTGCTGGAAGATCACATGATAGAAGGACAGAACTGACTTCTGAAAGTTGTCCCCTGACCTCCGCCCATGTATTATGGCATGCATATGCATTCTCTCTCTCTCTCTCCTCAAATTTTTAAGAAATTTTTTAAGAATGAATCAGTTTTTATTCTCCTTCCTTCTTCTATTTTCCCTCACTCTTTTTCATTTTATTTTTACTCCTATTTCTTTTTTTAAAGGACTTTAGTCTTTGCCACAAAATAATAAAAAAAGCAGCAGTAATCTTGAATGACTGTTTACATTATTGTGGAGCTCAACCTAATCTAGTAGTTCTCACATTAAGAAAATCCACACAAGGCCCTGTTTTTAGTGGGAGGGTCTCCTTCCAGACTTTGAGAACTTCACATTGGAGAAAGATTTCTTCCTGTAATATTCAGAATCTCTGTACCCTGGAGAACTTGTTTTTGCATATTTCTAACAGCCTGACCTCTGACCTGCAGGTCAAGACTTTGGCTGATGAAGTAGAGTTTGACTAATGTTTGTACTTGGTCATTCTACAAACAGAGAACTGGTTTTTCTAGTAATTCCCAACAGGTTAAGCCCTCCTTTGTGTGAAATTGTCTCTTCTCTAATTTCTGCATGGAGGAGATGGAGCTAAATTGACAAAGGGTCGAAGGATCAGTGTTGCAGTTCGTCTGCATGTTTGCTGATAAATCACCATCAAATGGTTTAAAGAAACAAGGAATTTATTTTTTTATGATAGTCTAGTTACAGTCTGTCCAGCTTGATGGGAGAGCATGCACCAGCACCAGGGTCAAGGGAACTGGCCACACCATCACTACACAATGGCTGAGAGAGGGATGATCCTTACTTGCCAGACCAGCATGCTTGGCCAAGTATACAAAAGGATGATGACTCTTTCAACCAGCTCTTTGTATTTGATTCCTGGGCCTTTTCCCATCTACCTGGGCCCTTCCCCATCAGCTAGACAATCTCCTGCAGGTTCACTCTGGGCATAACTCAACCACTAATTCTCCACAAATGTGCCCAGAGCTCAAACCCTCAACTGTCAAGTTGACACCTGTCCCTAACTATGTCAATCAGGATGACGAAGAAGCGCAGGGAAATGTGTGAAGAATGGCTGGGATTGAAGAGCTCCGAGTGGAGAGGTTGATGCAAAAATACTTCTATTCCAGGCACACTGGAAGGAAGGCTGCCACCTCACCCTCAGGACATTTAGTCTTGCTCTCCAAATAGCATTAGGGGCTTGATGTTTTCTCTGAGTCAAACTCAGATTTCAGATATGTTGAACAGATACACTGAAAGCTGCTCTGGACAAAACTCCAAAAGGTCATTGAGGACACACTGTCTGCTTCCATCTACCAAAAGGCCTCTGAGACCCCACAATCTTAGCATTAAATAGAGTTTGAAAACCACCAAGATCTCAGTAGACCAATAAGGTTCACCTCTGCAGGACCCATGACTCTACCCACTCTTGAGCAACCACAGAAGTCTTGGAGACTTGCTCTCAAATCTCTACAGTCTCCTGGAGCCCCTCCTTGCCTCCTTAGACATACATCACATACAGGATCACAGCTAACATGTGTCCCTACTGCCTGAGCATCTCACTACTCATTTGCTTGAGATGGTTTATTGTTTGAGGTTATGGTAGGTTTTGTCTTCTGAGTCTTGGTAACTAATGCAAAAATAAATAGTGCTTAATAAATGCTTGCTCTGGAGATAGTGGTGATGGCCAAGAAAGGATACTTGGGTTACTGACGATGAATAAGGTAATCAAAAGGACAGCAGTTCCTGAACTGAGTACTGGATTCGACATTTTAGAAACTTATTTTAATTTTACTTAACAGCTAGCAGGCACAGTCATTCTGTTTAATAAAAGAGGAACAGGTTAATGAGCAAAAAGCAAGTCCATGTAGCCAGTAAGCAGAGGATCTGGGAGTTGATTTCAAGTTCATTTCAGCCTTTAATCACTATGACAGAATCTCATGGTCCACCCCAGTGCTGGCAGGACAAGAACTGGGGAGGGAAGAAGTGGAGGGCTCATGGAATAAGTGGAAGACCATGAGTTGCTAAAAGAGAATTTGCCCTAATAGATGTATTGCTATGATCACCACCACCCCAAACTCCATCTCTCCCTCCTCTTTACATCGACTCACATCCTGACCCAGATTTTGTTCTTCCAGCAGTCAGGGGTGGGTACTGTCTGGATTCCTGAAGGGTTTGTGTTACTAGAACATAACCGCCCAGAGTTGTGTTCTCCCGAGTCACATACACATCAGCAGCATGGTCCGGACAGAGCAGAGAGAGAATGAGATCACAGACTCATGGACAAATGAACAGCACAGTCGCTGGAACACAGCAGTGGCCAGTGACTTGGTGTTCTCACTGCCTTAGAATACTTTTGCCTTGGGCTGAAGTGTTGGCCCAGTCAGCAAAGTGCTTACCTTATAAGCATGAGGAATTTCATCTGAGAAAGTTAAAGAAAAAAAAATGATGGATGTGGTAGTGCACATTTGTAATCTCAGTGCTAGGGAGGGAAGGTGGAGATGGGTGAATCCTTGGTGCTTAGTTAGACTAGCCAGCTTGGCCTTCTTGGTGGGTTCCAGGCGAGCAAGAGACCCTCCCTCCAGAAAACTAATAATAAAGATAGACAGTGCCTGAAAAATGACACACAAGTTGTCCTCTGGCTTGTATGTGCACACACATGCATGTATACCTGCATACAATGTGCACCCTTCCTTGCATGCAAACACACACACAGTTCTTCCAGTTTCCCATATCTGCTCCAATGTCTTCCTCTGTTTGTTCTTATTTTGTCTGGGAATCAGATGGCATTCTTGCATGTCCATGGGAAATGATGCCTCCCAAAAGATAATCTTTAAGACCCTGCCTTCATGAGCAGAGACAGCTTCCCTCCTGAAGCCAACTCTCCCCTTTACTCTGGGCTTCTACCTTTCTTCATCATCACCTAATACTTCCTCCTTCTCAGTTAAATTCAATGTTAAAACGCAAGATTGTCAAGCCTACACATTTCATTCTTAATGGAGCTAGAGATTTGTTTTCTTCCTTCAGAAGCTGTGTTGCAAATAAAGACAGGGGCAAGAAGAAAGGTTGGACTTGCTGCCTGGTGCCAAAGACATGGTTGGATCCTTGAGACAAATTTCCAGGTGGCATTGGATTGGAGTCAGAGTATATGTCTGAGGTAAATAGAGGAAAGAGTCATTTCTCAAGTGGGAGAATCTCAGACAATCATGCTGGCAAACCCATTTACTGGCAATCTTTCACGCGTTAAGCAATTCACAGTTTACCAAATGTTTGTTTTGTTTATCATCTTTTGAGTCTAACTACAGCTCTTCAGAAAAACTGGGAAAATAGCAATGGCCTATTTTAGATACTGCCCATGCTCCTCATTCAGGAGCACAGAAGTTAAGATGATTTGTTCATATGGCCATATGTCTAATAACCATCGCTGAAATCAAGTTCTCTGGATTTTGAAAGTCACATAAAAAGGCAAGTTGAAGGCCGAGGATATGGCTCAATAGTTAAAGCTGCTTAAGCAAAAGTTCAGACACCTGGTTCCTCTTTGGAATGCCAGGTAGGCATGGTGACCTATTTGTAATTCTAGCTTCAGACGGTAGAACCTAGAATTCTCCAGAACAAGCTGCCTAGTCAGACAAGCCCTATTGGCAAGCCTGTAATTTAGAGACTCAACCTCAAAACAATAAGGTGGAAGAAAGATCAAGAATGATCCCTGATATCACCTTGGAACCTCCACATACAAGCGCATTCATAGGTACATGGCATTTGCACATGTGTATGCCTGCCCACATACACAACACATGTGTTCCTACCCCATATACACATATGTATGTGCATGTGCAAAAACCCCTCCACACACAAAGGTAGGATGAAAAAACACCTAGCAAAAACATATTTTATGCTAAGAAAGTATTCGACTCTCCCCATTTCCTTTCTCGACTGGTCCTTTTCTTGTGTCACTATGATGGAAAATACACGAAAGTGACTGACTTGGAGATATGGATAGGAGAAGAATATGGCTCTCTGCAGAGTTCCGTGACCTGCATGTTTACCTTGCAGTCCTGATAATAGGTGTGCTAGAGTGGGATTGGCAAGAATTAAATCAGGCTGTGTCAAGAGTGGATCTTGGAAAAGCCGAAAATCAAGTCAAGTTTATGATAGAATCTAATCCCCTATAAACCACGAACCAGGGTGACGTCTGTACACCGTGCAGCGCCATGATATCAATAGCAGCAAACTACATGTGCAAGGTCAACAATGAGTGGGACCAATGCCAACAATACACCCTTGCCAATCCTTAGACATGTTAATAGGACTTAGTGGCCCCATTCATTGTGGGGAAAGAACAGGCTGCTGATAGGTCAGGAACATGGTGATACAATTACAATGATAAAGCTCTGTGACCATCCTTTAGATGTACTAATCAATGTCTAGATGGCTTCCAAAGAACAGGAAGGAATATGTAAAAACCACCTCTGCCCTTGACCCTAATTCGAGATAGGAGAAGATCCATCCCTGTCCCCTGCGGGAAAGTCAACAAGAGTCAGCCTATGAGTACACTGGCACAGGCTGGCATCTATGCTGGCATAGGCACAGAACTATGCTGGTATAGGAGGCACACTGCAACTAAGACTTCGAGGAATGCCCTTGGCATCCATCTTTAAGAAATGGAGATCTCAGGCTTGAGCATTCCCGACAGCTCTCCATCTGCAGAGATTGGTTTGTGACATGCTTCTGAAGCCAAGCCTGTGAAACCCAGTGTGGAGCATGACGTTGGTTGGTCTGAGGAAGAGTGGGGGAACTGCCTAGGATCTCTGTTTCTCTTTTTTCTTCCCTTCTTTCCCTCCCTCCCTTTGTGGTTTGTTCATTATATGAGGCAAGGGAGTGGGAGCTGTCTAGGTTCTATCCTCTGATGAATTTCATTCTCCCTGGCCCATAAAAATTTCTCAAAGGTCTTGTCAGTCTAAAAACACCAGGCAAAACCAGTGCCTCGCCCTTCCCAGGCCTGCACATGTGTTTTTGAACTGTCCCCTACAAACCTTCCCATGCACCCACCCAGCCAGCCGCTCTTGCCCACCCAACATACTAGAAATCTCAGTTCCTCTAAAGCTGACACTGGCTTGGTTCCCTAAACCAGGAAGAATGGAAATGTTTTCTAAGAAAAATACAGACTCCATGACCCAGTGTGACGAGCAGCCTCCACCCATACACTTTCACTACATTTTGGATAGCAAGAAAACAGACGCAAAGTCTCTCTTTCCAGTTCCAAGGTTCCTTCAGAGACAGGTCCTGAGCTCATACCTAGGAGGCTCTGGAGACCACCACCCTCTCAGGGGTGCCGGACGCTCAACGGTCACCATCTGGGATGGCTCTCAGAGTACTTTGCCATGTCGGACTTCAGCTTTCTGGTAGTGTAGGAAACCAGGGAGTCTGGACCCTGTGGAGATAGAGCATGGGGCTACTCTTATCTCCCTGCCAGACTACCGGTGTGGCTCAGGCCTGCTCCTCAAGTACCATCTTTATTGCTTTTCAATACACTGACACAAGGTTCAATACCACACGGGGGACGGGGGTGGAGCTCCACACACAGGTCATCTACCAATGTTTCAAACAGATCAGCACACCACACGTCACTGCCCTTATGGGCACGCAGGCCCATCCTGTCATTCACATTCTCATCTATTCACAGCACACTTGCTTGGGCTCCCAGGCTCCTCGCTTCATCTGCTTCAATACTTAAACACTCCAAACTTGGGCTCGCAGGCCCAGTCCTTATTTATTCATTTTTAACACTTCAAACTTCATCTTTATCCCATTCTACACACCCAGTATTTCTAAAAAGCTCTGTTGCTCTTCATCAAGATTGCTTTTCACCCTTTACTGCAAAGACTGTTATACTAGTAATCTTAAAAAGTTGGACCCATAGGAATCATTGTCAATTCTAGCAAAATGTCATGCATCATGCAGCTGATCTCTGGCATAATAAATAAACTGAAATGTTGGTCCTGGGACATTTTAGGGTTCTCCTTTGTTGAGGGAATTTAATGATTTCAGAAGACATACCCAACCTCGGGGGCCATGGCCCTCCTTCCCCTTTCTCCAGTCACAGATGATTGTTCTTTTGCCTTAGGTTACCGCATACCATTTGCTGTCACCATCTTTGAATAATTCTCCCAAAGAGTGTGCCTAATCCCTGATCCAGTCCTCAAAGAACCCTTCTTTACTCTTTCCCACTGTGGTACAGAGCATACTGTGTTATGTGGATGCTGACCTCATTTTGACCTTTAAGTCATCTGACACCAGATGACCTACAGGGACATCACAGTCGTGCTCATCTCACACAGCTACTTTTCAAAGGCTTCTGTCAACTCGGGTTTGAAGTACCGAGCTGGTGCTTACTGTACGTCATTGGCAAGTCTAAGCACAGGACACCCAGGTATTTGCTCAGTAGCACCGAGGCTTGTGCCCCACACCTGTGTTAGGTGCCACAGATGGCAATGAGCTCATGAATAATCTCAACCACAAGCTGTGGTAAATATCCACATTCCAGCTCATGGGGATTCCTTCCAGATCTTGACCTTCAGATTATTTAACTGAATCATTTTTATTCAAACTAGAGTCCCTGGTTGCTTCAGTTCTTACCTTTGTCCCGGGTCTTTTTGGGCAATCACAAATAGAAATGTAAGAAAAAAGAGCCAAGATGGGTAGATTTGAACTCTGCTCTTACTGTCCTCTGTAATCACTTAAATCCGATCTGAGAGAGTTTGTATGAAATATGAGGAAACTAAAAACATGAGGGATCCTAGGGATCAAGTAATTACTTTTGAAAAAAAAATTAAAAAATAAAAAAATTATTATAGCCCAGGTGTCACAGTAGAAAGGTACATAAATAAGTCTAGGTTCCTGACCCAAAGGGACATACAGTATCCAGAGAAGAAACCTATGGCCTTTAGTCTTCTCCGCGTGCCCCTTGCATGACTGAGTATTTGCAAGAACTGGCATTTCAGATGTTAATGTGGGCATGAGATTTGGAGCTGGCTCTTTCTTTACAGTTGCCTCCTCTAGGTGGCCTTGGATCACCTTTCTGCTTTCTATTTCTATAGAAAAAAGGCATATTCTGATAGAGACCCTTAGTACTCTCACTCAACTTGTAATTGGCTCTTTGGTGTTGCATAGAAACCTTCAAATTCTAAACTGGAATATTGTCTTATTACTATTAAGTCCCATAATGTTGGATAGATCATGCTCCCCCGCCTTGTGCCTCAGTTTACTTTGTTCATAATGAGTGATTGACTCAGGATAGTTCTAGGGCCCTTCTGCTCCTAACACTGCCCACTGCCTTGGGCTGTGAAATATACTTCTGGCTAGTTTCTCAGATACTTCTTTCTATTCAGTTCTGTTCTTTAAATTGATTTTTGCCCCTCATCAGGAAGCTCTGGGGCTTGAATTTGTAATCCTTAAATGCAAGCAAGTGTCCTGCCACTGAGCTACTATCAGATGCTTTCTTCTTTACACTGAAATTGCTCTCTCTGAACGCTCTAATCCTCCAGTGTTGGCTGATGACTCTCCACCTCTATCCTCTGCCCAAAGCATGTCTTGTCCTGAAAATATTTCTTCTTTAAAACTCTGGAATTTATTTTACAAGAAGCACCCATAGATTTCTATAAACACTACCAAAAAGGCTAATTTTAATACATATAAAATACATACATATATACATGTATAAATGTATATATTAACCCTCTTGAGGAGTTAAGAATACTCAGTGGTATTCTTGGTAACAGTCTTGTGGGTAACAGTCCAGAATAAGGTTTATATTTTGTCTTTGGCTTTCTCTAAGCTACATTTCTGTTTTGGCCTTTTCCACTCTTATCTAAAGTTACACGACCTCTATATCCTGCAGATGGAATGCTTTCATGCCTCTAAAATTCTTATGTTGACTCTTAAAACCCAGTGTGTTGGCACTCAGAGATGAGGCTTTTAGGAGAAAGTTACATACAGAAGTGAATGTTTCAGTAAAAGGGATACCGGAAGGTCTCACCTCCCCATTTCTAGCACAGTAGAACAAAGCAAAACTCTGTCATGTCAGACACAATCAGACGGTGCCTTGACTTCGACTTTCAGCACTGGGAACTTAAACCTTCATTGTTTACAAGTCATGCAGTCTGCAGAATTCTGCTATGCAGTCCAGACTCTGACAAAAGGATTTGGCGCTATGCCCATGGCGGTTGGTTAGAATGCATCTGCAACTGGTGAGAATATGACAGACATACAGGCGACTATCTGGGGGAAAAGCATTTCGAAGAGTTTCTAGAAAGCCATGATTACTTTGTCTGAGTGACTGCTATTCATTTGACAGACGATTTATATTCAACATTGATGGCTAACCATGGCCTAAGTTTCACCTAGGCATTTGCAAATTTGGGACATTGTTATGCCCTTGAAAAATCTCACCAACATTTTGTTTTGCTTTTTGGTCACTTGATGATCAAGTTGTTATATTTATTTAGTTCAGTTTAGTCATAACAAAAGAAAACCAATAAAACCAGCTTGATTTTTCACATTGTTTCAAGGGAAAAACACACATGCTTTCTGATTTAAAGTTTTCTCGCCTGTAATTTGCATTTTTCCCATGAAATAGTGGTTTTTATCATGTGATCTCAGATAATGCCAGATTTCTTTTGGAGGCAACTAACACATTGCAGCAGAAGAGAATGCAATTAAACTTTTTAAGATTGAGTTGGCACTATTTTGTGGGGGGGGCAGAGGTGTGAGAAGGAGCCTTTTCTGGGGATAAAGAGTAAGCAAGATGCCCTTGGCAGGGTGGGAGTTGCATTTCTGAGTCGAATAAGGGTACCCATGGTGGAAACCTCCCCCGCTACCCAGTCAGATAGATGTGCAGAGGAAAGAGCTGATGGGAAGAAGCTGAAACAACAAGATGCTAAGGATGAGCATGGAAGGAAACTCTCCTTTCCTGCCTTCTTTTTAGATGGGAGGGAGGCGATTAGGAAGAAAATGCAATAATCATCAGAGATATGAACCCTTCAAAGATGGATCTGAACAGCAAGTCATGTGAAATATGGTTCGGTTAACACGGACGAGTGGCATCCTCTGACAGGCAAAGAGCAGTAATGCTCTTGGGAGAATTTAAAGCCAGTCCTGTACCTGGCTTCCAAAGGGGACTTCCATTTTATTCAGAGGGAAGCACTGTAAAGTCTGGGGATCTGTGCCTCATATTTTGTTGTACTCCTTGCTTTGTGTCCCTCCTCCTTATGCCCAGTGCTTAGCAAATGGCAACACTATGTATTGAGATTTATTTTTGTTGCCAGGAAGACATGTTAGTAAATAATTTCTTTAAAGCATCATGACTTTTTATCCTAATAACCTTGTCACTGACACACTGCTGGGATTTCCCTTTATAGAAGAGAAAATTAAACTCTAAAGAAATCAATCACTTGGGAAGTCTTTATGGAACAAGTCAGGTCACAAATGATCCTCATGCTCTTCAGCAGAAAATGGGAGTCTTTGTTCAAAAGGAGGACAAAAAATTGTCCCTAAGCATGCTCAAATATAAAGCTTTTCCTTTTTTTCAGTTCTCGCTCAATCATCATGGTATATTTGCTTAGTTCACCTTGCTTCTGATATTTAATAGGTAAACAAAAAATCATTCTAGACTACTAGCATAGATCTAACCATCTTTCTGATATAATAGGTCCTTCATGTCTGTGGACATGTGTATCTTTAGATATAGACAGCCAAAATGAAAATATTCTGGAAAAAAAAAAAAACTTCTGTCTGTGCTGAATGTGACTAAGACTTGCTCAAATCCAAACTGCAATTTCATGAGAGAGCATTAGCCACAGCCCCCCTGCAGAGATACTCTTGAATTTCAAACTCCAGTGTTCTAAAATTTGGTCTTTTAAGCCTCTAGCCTTCAGTGAAGATGGTGATCCAAAAATAGATGACTAACCTACCACTATTTTCAGGGTAATTCTGACACAACCAAAAGAAGAAATAAACAAAAGGAATACATGGGAGTTTTCCTGGCCATGCTGGGTGACTCCAAAGACCTCTAAATGAGCAGAGACAAGCCTCTACCGAAAGAAGACATGCGAAGGAAAAGAAGCAGAATGTATTTAACTTTCACAGATACCTTATTTCTTTTAGGCATATGCAATAAGAGCAGGACACATCTCCAGGTCTTGATCACTAGAAGATGCTAAGCGATATCTGTTCCCATCTCCCCAACTCTGTGCACTTACTGAAGACTTGCTATTCTGATTGATGGTTCTGGCAGCAATAACACCAATACCTCTGCCATTATCCTTCTTTCCACCTCAGACTTTGACTGTCTTTGTAAAAACGAGTCTGGCCCTTTCCCCACTCTGCTGCCAGGGACGTGCCTGTGGTCCAGCCGGGACGCACCTAGGTAAGCTCCGCCCCTGCCCACCCCCAGAACCCCAGGCAGCCGATGGGACTCAGCTCCTCCCACCATCCAGCCCGAGACCTGCAGGGCCCGGAGGTGGACACCCCCCTTGTGCCCGGCCCCGCCCCAGCTCCCCCAGGTTAAATAGCGCCCCGCCGATGCCTTATCCTCCCTTCCCCGACTCTGCTGCCCGGGATGTGCGCAGTCCAGCCTGAACTCACCTCGACCAGGTAAGGTATGTCCCTGCCCACCCCCAGAACCCCAGGCCAAATAATTCAGTTTAGTGAAAAAAGCACAGAAATTGAAAGATCTTAAGAGTTAAAACAACAATGCCAAAGTCAAAGTGCAAATCCATGAGAAACAACACTCAAGTAAACAAATCTCCCACTGAAGGAATTAATCCCATAATGTTAGACTCCAACCAGAACAAACCCACGGAAAATGGCCATGAAAGACTGACCCAGGATAACGACTTTCAAAATATGATCATTACCACGTTCAATATTATGAAAGAGAAAATACGGGAGGAATTAAATAATCGAATCAATCGCTTTAAAGAGGAACACAACAGACATTTGGAGGAGTTGAGAAAAACAGTGCAAGAAACAAAAACTGGCATAGAGCAGTTAAAACAGACTCAAGCAGAGTTTAAAACTGAGCTAAAAGACAAGTTATCTTCAACCCAGAACTCCACAGAGAGTCTTATCAGCAGAACTAACAAAGCAGAAAACAGAATTTCAGACCTTGAAGATAAAGTGGGAGTATTAACCAACTCAATGGAAGAGGTTGTTAAAGCCAAAAAGATACTTGAGAGAAATATCCAGGAGATATGGGACACCCTGAAGAAGCCTAACATGTGTATTCATGGAATACCAGAGCAAGAATCTCAAAATACCACCCCTGAGGAAATTTTTCAAACAATCATCAAGGAAAATTTCATCTAAAAAAAAGAGAGGCCCATACATATACTAGAGGCATTCTGCACCCCAAACAGGTATGACCAAAACAGAAGCTGGCCACGGCAAATAATAGTCAAAACACTCCACATTCAAGATAGAGAACTGGTGCTGAGAGCTTCAAGGGAGAAAAAACAAGTCACTTTTAAAGGTAAACCTATTAAAATAACAAATGACTTCTCAGTCGAAACAGTAAAAGCAAGAAGAGCTTGGAGAGGCATACTTCAAGTATTGAATGAGCAAAATTGTCAACCCAGGCTGATTTATCCTGCAAAACTATCCATCATGATCAAGGGAGAAAGAAAAATCTTCCACCACAAAGACAACTTGAAGGGATACATGTCCACCAAACCAGGCCTTCAAAAAAATGCTAGAAATGATACTCAAGCGTGAAGAAAAAAACAGGCATATCCAGGAGAACAGAAGGGAAGTTTAACACCATTAAAAGCGAAGCAATATACTTAAAAAACTACTAAACATAATAAATGTCTGGAATTAAAAATAGTTTCTCCATTATAACACTAAATGTTAATGGAATTAACTCACTGATCAAGAGACACAGATTACAAACTTGGATTAAAAATCACAATCCATCAATCTGCTGCCTGCAGGAAACCCATCTCACCACAAAAGATAGGCATGCCCTAAAAATAAAAGGCCGGTCAACAATTCTACAAGCTAATAGAAGCAGAAAACAGGCAGCCGTAGCCAATATGCTATCGGACAAAGTGGATTCAAACCAAAGAAAATCATAAGAGACACGGACGGATACCACATTTTAGTCACAGGTACAATTCATCAGGAAGACGTCACAATACTGAACATATATGCACCCAACACAGCCCCTCCCACATTCATTAAGCAAACCCTACAACGTCTAAAGTGAGAAATCAATCCCAAAACAATAATTCTTGGGGATTTCAACACCGCCCTCTCAACATGGGATAGATCTACAGGTAAAAAACTTAACAGAGACACTTTGGAGCTTAAACAAACCCTTACTGAAATGGACCTTGCAGAACTCTATCGTACTTTTCATCCACACACCAAAGAATACAAATTTTTTTCAGCAGCACACGGAACTTTCTCCAAAATAGATCATATATTGGGCCACAAAACGAATCTCCACATATACAGGAATGTTGAAATTCTAGCCTGCACCTTATCAGACTACCACAGCCTAAAGCTTGACATCCACAACACAACAAGCAACAGAAAATACACTAACTCCTGGGAAACTTAACACTATGATGCTGAATGAGAATTGGATTCAGGAAGAAATTAAAAAGGAAATTCAAGATTTCCTGAAAGTGAACGATAATGAAAATACAACTTGCCAAAATCTCTGGGACACAATGAAAGCTGTCCTAAGAGGTAAGTTCATAGCTCTTAATGCCTACATCAAAAAAATGGAAACATCAGAAATAAATAAATTAACAATGCAGCATAAAGCTTTAGAGACACTAGAGCAATCTGATTCCCAAAAGCAGTAGAAGGGAGGAGATTAGCAAAATAAGGGGAGAAATATCTGAAATCGAGATTAGGAAAACAATAGAGAAGATCAACCAGTCAAGAAGCTGATTTTTTAAAAAGATCAATAAGATTGATACACCCCTAGCTAAATTAACTAAAAGCAAGAGAGAGAAAGCCCAAATTAGCAAAATTAGAAATGAAAATGGAGTTATCACTACTGATACCCAAGAAATCCAGAGAATTATAACGTCATATTTCAAAAACTTATACTCTGTGAAATTTGACAACACAAAAGAGATGGATGAATTCCTAAGTAAACACAACTTACCTAAATGGAATCAGGAAGTTGTGAATTATTTAAATAGTCCTATAACATATGAGGAAGTTGAGAAAGTAATCTCTAATCTTCCCACCAAAAAATGTCCTGGGCCAGATGGATTCAGCACAGAGTTCTACCAGACATTTAAGGAGCTAATAACACCAATACTCCTTAAACTGTTTCACCAAATAGCAAAGGAAGGAACACTACCAAATTCCTTCTATGAAGCTAATGCCTTAATCCCAAAACCTAATAAAGATACGCTTAAAAAAGAAAACTATAGGCAAATCTCTCTGTTGAACACAGATGCAAAGATTCTCAATAAAGTCTTAGCAAATCAGATTCAAAAACATATCAAAAAGATCATTCACGGGGATCAAGTAGGCTTTATCCCAGGCACACAAGGTTGTTTCAACATATGCAAATCAATAAATGTAATTCACCATATAAACCAGTCCAATATTCAAGACCACATGATATTCTCAATAGATGCAGAAAAAGCTTTTGACAAGATCGAACAGCCCTTTATGATCAAAACCCTAGAGAAGGTTGGAATGGAAGGAACCTTTATCAATATAATAAAAACTATATACAGCAAGCCCACAGCAAGGATTATACTCAATGGGGAAAAACTTGAAGCATTCCCACTTCGATCAGGAACTAGATAAGGCTGTCCACTGTCACCACTTCTTTTCAATATTGCACTTGAAGTCTTAGCTGAAGCCATAAGACAAGAAAGGGACATAAAAGGAATTCGAATCGGCAAGGAGGAAGTCATGTTATCTCTATTTGAAGATGATATGACCCTATACCTGAGTGATCCCAAAAACTCCACCAGGAAGCTCCTGGAACTAATTGAGAAGTTCATCAGGGTGGCAGGATGCAAAATAAATGTACAAAAATCAGTGGCCTTCCTATATGACCAGAATGAAAGAAGTGAAAAAGCCCTGAGAGACTCCATCCCATTTACAATAGCCCCTAAAAAAATGAAATACCTTGGTATAAACCTAACCAGGGAGGTAAAAGACCTTTACAATGAAAACTTTAAAATCCTAAAGAAAGAAATTGCAGAAGACACCAGAAGGTGGAAAGACCTCCCATGTTCCTGGATTGACAGAATCAACATCATAAAAATGACCATCCTACCAAAGGCAACATACAAATTCAACACTATACCAATTAAAATCCCAAAGCAATTCTTCAAAGAACTTGACCAAATAATCTCAAAGTTCATATGGAGGCACAAAAGACCCAGGATAACAAAGACAATCCTGAGTAACAAAAACACCACTGGAGGTATCACCATACCAAACCTTAGTCTATACTACAAATCCATAGTTATAAAAACAGCCTGGTACTGGCTCCAAAATAGACACACAGATCAATGTATAAGGGTTGAAGACCCAGATATAAGCCCACAAAGTTACAGTCATTTGATTTTTGACAAAGGGCTCCAAAAAATCCAATGGAAAAAGAACAGCATCTTCAACAAATGGTGCTGGAAAAACTGGATCTCCACATGCAGAAGGTTAAAACTGGACCCATACTTGTCACCATGCACAAGAATTAATTCCAAATGGATCAAGGACCTTGATATAAGGCCAGAGACTATAAAAAACATAGTTGAAAGGATAGGGAACTCCCTCGAGCTGATTGGGCTAGGCCAACATTTCCTAAACAGACATCCAATGGCACAGTCACTGCTACCAACTCTCAACAGTTGGGATCTTGTGAAATTAAAGAGCTTCTGTTCAGATAAAGAGATTGTCACACGAGCTCAAAGGCAACCCACAGAATGGGAGAAAATCTTCACTAACCACATATCTGATAGAGCTCTACTGTCCAGAGTGCATAAAGAACTTAGAAAACTAAACACCAAGGAAACCAATGGCCCAATTAAAAAATGGGCCCTGGAACTTCAAAGAAACTTTACCAGGGATGAAATTAAAATGTCTAACAAATATCTTAAAAAATGTTCCACCTCTTTAGCCATTAGGGAAATGCAAATCAAAACTTCCCTGAGATATCATCTCACCCCGGTCAGGATGGCAAAAATACAAACAGCAACAAATATTGGAGAGCATGTGGAAAGAGGGGAACTCTCCTACATTGCTGGTGGGAATGCAGACTCATACAGCCACTCTGGCGAGCCGTCTGGAGATTCTTAAAGAAACTAAAGATTGAAATGCCATATGACCCTGCTATCCCACTTTTGGGAATAGCCCCCCATACAGCAGAGGTTCACCTCTATAGCACAATCATGACCATGTTCATAGCAGCACTGTTTACAATAGCAAAGTCATGGAATCAACCCAAATGTCCAACAGTTGAGGAGTGGATAAGGAAACTGTGGTACATCTATACAATGGAGTACTACTCAACCATGAAAAATGATGAATTACTGGAATTTGCTGGGAAATGGATGTCATTAGAAACAATTATATTAAGTGAAGTATCCCAGACCCAGGAAATTAAGCACTGTATGTACTCCCTAATAGGTGGCTCCTCGTACCAAACCCACCCAGCCCACCTTGAGACACTCAAAGATAAATCTATGTAATACCTACAGTAATTCCAAGGATTATGAACAGGAGGGATGTGGTTGGAGGGCCACATTAGAAACAAGGAGAGAGGGGACCATGTTACAGCAGAGAAAATAGGCCTCCATCAAGGACTGCAAGGGGTGACATACAATGCCCATCAGGATGGAATGAAGGGCATTGCAGGAGCAGCAAAACTGCAAAAGAAAATCAACAAACCACAATCCAGAACTTCAGAGACTCTATATCAACCACTTAGAACTAGGCCAGACTTATCTCTCCCCATCCTGAAGCTCAGGGAAATTTGCGGAAGAGGGGGCGGTAAGATTGTAAGAGCAAAATCCAGAACTTCAGAGACTCTATATCAACCACTTAGAACTAGGCCAGACTAATCTCTCCCCATCCTGAGGCTTAGGGAAATTTGCGGAAGAGGGGGCGGTAAGATTGTAAGAGCAAAAGGATGGGAGGAGCAATGATTTGCAAGATACTCCACACAAGTTAGGGCCTGAAGCAATCATAATTGGACTTTGCATGCCCTGCGCAATGTCCAACACACTATTGACCTCACAAAGTCTAGCATCTGCTAAAGGCACCAAGATCCTTGGAAACAAAGGATTGACAGCCACAGTAGTGTTCCTATGCTTAAGGGGAACACAGGAAAGGGTTCAAGGAAATGTCACTAGGTCCTTGTACGTCATCGGAGAGGAGGGCCCAGAGGAGAGTCTGGCATGCACATTAAAGGACTCTTTTGGGATTGGGAGGGAAGGCACTGGGGGATGGGGAGGGAGGGGTGAGGGGAGGGGAAACAGGGGGTTTGGGGGGAGGAGAAGGGAGGGAGGGAAGTGGTGTACCTATTAAGTTTGTATGAGCAGAAATAATAATAAAAAATGTTAAAAAAAATAAACGAGTCTGCTCTGCTGTTTACAGGCCCCCAGCATTGTGAGGGCTCAATCATCACCATGGTAACTAGTGACAGCCTCCATTCCAGGCTCTTTGGTGTACTTTCTCCACCACTGCAACACTCCAAGCATGCTCTCACCAGTGTCCTGGGATCATTTCTTCGGAGTTCTGATGAGAGCAACAGACCCAAGCTGAGAGACTAGGTAGTCATGGTATCTTAAGGGATATGCTTTAAAAGCAGGTAGGAGTACTGTTTCCTGTAAATGGAGGAGCCCCAACATTCTCTCTTCTTCTTTCCCATCTATATATGTCAATTTGATTAGTTTAGGCTTTAGATTAAAAAAAAAACTGTGCTTTTTCTTATTGATCAAGGATTGTCTTATCTCTTGTGAAAATGCTTTAGGTCAGTCTTTTCTAATGAAGCTCATATTCTGTGAGATTCCATGCTGGGTTGATGCATTCATTAGCTGAATGGAAAATAGAGGCCAACAAAGTCACCGGCAACACTAAAGTACTAAAGTGCCTGAAGTAAGATCAGACATGAATTTCAGTGGTACAAAGATTAATATGGCAAACTGACCAGCCATTTTGTACCAAGCTGGTCTGGTACCCATTGCATAGCCACAGGCAGAAGCACACTGAGGCATCCTTGACTGAGGATGTAATTGATTGTAGCAGTGGGGATTTGTTTAGGGAGCAACAGCAATTGACAGGGTAGGTATGGGGTTGACTTTGGGGTTAGGAAGTTAGCTTTAGATACATTTGCCACTTTCTTTGTCTCTGTGGCAAAATACCTGACAGAAGCAACCTAAAGAAAGGAGGATTTATATGGACTCATCATTTCACTGGAGCACAGTCCATCATAGTAGAAAAGGCACAGCAGTGAGAACTGCCTGGTCTGTGTTTTTTGGGAGCCTGGGGCAACTGCTCGCATATCACCATGGTGGGCCAGGAAAAAGAACTGGGGCCAGAAGCAGGGCTGGGCAATAAAAATCTTCTAGGATCATCTGCCAATGACCTACTTCTATAACCTATTAAGAATCTACAGCTTTCAAAACCAGTGCCTTTGACAAAGGTAGCAAAGTGCTCAAAACATGAAACCATTGTGACACTTTCAATTCTTGTCATAACTCCAGTAAACTTGGCAGTGACCTCGTGACTTAACAAAACAGGGACTTGTCTGGGGGAGAGGTGACTGGGTGAGCAGTCATTTAATAGTCAAGAGAATGGAGATCAGAGAAGGTGTGTGTGTCTAGGTGAGAGTCCCAAGAAGGCCTTACTCCCTAGGGACTTCTGCTTGTGTCAAGAGAAAACACCCCCTTTACAACCAGCAGTGGTCTATTCACAAGCATGCTGGCTCTAAAACAAGACTACAGGCTATAAGACGTTGGTAGCCATACAGGTCTCTAAAGTATGAAACATTTATTTAGTTTCTTCAGAGAAGCATACAGAGTATTGGGTTTGACTATGGCATCTTCATGCACAGGTGTCCGTATACTTTGTTATCATTCATTCCCATCCTCCCTGGCCTACTCCATACCCCTTCTTACCTTACAGCTGCTTCTCTTTCTTCCCTGTTAGTCTCTACTTCTGCTTCTTGGTACACATATTCTATTACTTTCCCTGTTACCTACTGTCATAGTTAGGCACAGTTGTCAACTTGACAGTTGAGGGTTTGAGCTCTGGGCACAGTTGTAGAGAGTTGATGGTTGAGTTAAACCCAGAGCAAATCTGCAGGAGATTGTCTAGCTGATGGGGAAGGCCCAGCCCATGGTGGGTGGGATTAGGCCCTGGAATAAATCATGGAGAGCTGGTTGAGAGAGTTGGCATCCTTCTGTACACTTGATCAGACATGCTGGTCTGGCAAGTAAAGATGGTCCCTTTCTCAGCCGTTGTGTAGAGATGGTGTGGCCAGTTCCCTGGACCCTGGTATTGTTGTGTGCTCTCCCATCAAGCTGAACTGAGAACTGTAACCAGTAATCCTAAGAGAAAATAAATCCCTTGTTCCCTTAAGCAGTTTGATGGTCATTTATCAGCAACCATACAAGCAAACTGCAACACTGACAATCTAAATCCAATCCCAACTTTAAGAGAAACAATCCTCAAATATTCAGAATCATTTCTGTCGCACACTATATGAATAAAGAACATCATACATTTTATTATGCAATATCCCATTTGTGGGAGCAGTGGGAAGAAATTCTAGTGGTTTGTTTCTGTTTGTTTCTTTGCTTGTTTGTGATAACGTATTACTATAAAGCTGAAGCTAACCTAGAACTAATGATCCTTCTTTCCTTTCAGATTGTTTATTTTAGAATTTTTAACTTATATTTTGGACTTTCTGATTTTCAGTTTCCTAATAGTTTGCAGTCTCCAAACAAATTATTCTCTGTCACAGAGTATGTTTCCTAGACAGTAATAGATTTAATTTGCTTTAATATAGGAAGTTACAATGACCTATAAATTTCTTTGTGTATGCCATCTTTGTGAAGGTTAGATTTCCATGCTGCACTTGTAACATAAGAAGGATTATTACATTTTCCTCTGTTTCTAATACTCTAGAACTATTTGCAGGGCATTTAAATTCTCTGGCTTTGGGGAATATGATAGACTTGTTCTAGCTCATTCTTCCCTTACCCCTTCCCCAAGAAATGTTCTGGATTTGTACCATATGATACAACTGACCCTTGATAACTTTCTTCATTTTTTTCCTGTGGACATCGTATCTCAAAACTTAAATTTCCTTGCCACTGAGTCTTTACACCTCATCAGAGAGGAGGACCCAGAGGAAAGTTTTATATACACATTAAAGGATGCTTCAGAGATGGGGGGAGGGGGCACTGGGAGAAAGGAAAGGAGGGAGAAAAGGAAGGAGAAAAGGATGGAGGGAGCAGGGAAGTCTAGGGAGGGGTAGAAGGAGGGAGGGGACAGGGGTTCCTATTACGTTTGTATGAGCGGGGGGGGGGCTTAAATTTCCTATCTCCATTATTTGTGATAATGATTAATCTTGGCAGTTAGCCAGACTAAATTAATAGATGCCTAGAAAATTAGTAAAGAGTACTTCTGGGTATCTCTGAGTGAGGATGTTTCCAGAGGTGATTAGCATGTGCTTCACACTTAGTTGCATAAAAATGGTGAGCAACACCATCCAGTGATCTGGGGGCCTGGATGAAAATCAGGAAATTTATGTTTGTGGGAACAATGGACTTGTCTCTAGCTATGTGGGTTCGTTTGCTGCTGGTGTAGATTCTAGGTTCCTCAGCCTTTGAACTCAGACACAACAGGAGTCTCAGGAACTTCCTGACCTCAATTTCAGATTAGAGCTGTATCACTGGTCCTTCTTGTTCCAAGGTGGCCAGATGCTTGGACAGACAGAACAACTCCTGGTGTCCCTGACTCTCCAGTATGCAGGTGACTAATCCCCTCATAGAATTACTTACATGCTCACTGGTTCTGCCCTCTCTGGACAAGTCTAATAGACTTACCTTGCCTATGTGCTTCACATAAAAATTACTTTCTGCTATTCAGTTTTTATTATTCTTATGCCTCTTCAAATTTTGCTTCAAATTATGTATTGTTAAGTATATACTTATAACTCTTATTCTTTATAAGAAATTTATAAATGCTTTTGTTTGATGCATAGATATATAAAATTGTTATCTCTCTTTTTTAAAAAATATATTTTATCTGTATATTAGAGAGAAGGGGGTGTAAAAGAGAAGGGGACAGTATAATGCATATGAACACCGTAATACATAGGTCAAAGTCAAAGGACAACTTCCAAAAGTCAGTTCTCTCCTTCCATCATTTGGGATTTCTGGAATTGAACTCAGATTTCCAGGTTTGGGAGCAAGTGCCTTATCCACTGAACTAGCTCACCGTCTCTATAACTGTCATTTCTTTATAAGTGAATTATGACTTCTACAATTAAAACTGATCTTGTCTGTCACATTTGAGTTGTTGCTACAAGTTCTTTGACATCTGTTTCTCTAAACTTGCTTTCTGGTATTGTTTCCATTTGCTAGAGTGTTTTGTCTATTCCTCTGTATCTTCTGAGTCACATTGTTTATTTGAGTTTTTCTTTTTGTAAACTGTGTACAGTTGGGCCTTGTTTGTTCAGTTAAACTTAAACTATATTTTAATAACAACGAATAGCATTTACATTTATTAATGAAAATAATACGTTCAATTTAAACTTTGTATTATATCTACATTATTAGGACTTTCAACTTGTCCCACCTGGGGGTGGATAACATTTTATCCTTCTGCCTCTCAAGTGTGTAGTATTGCAACTGAATATTCCTCAGTTTCACCCCTGCTGATCTTGTCCTCTTAATCCTCTTTTTAGACCAATTTTGTCTTTAAGTGCCTGTCTCAGAAAGGGCTCATAGGTGCAAAATTTCTTGAGTCCTTCTGTGTTTAAAGTTGGTTTTCTATAGCTTTGATATTTAAAGATTTCTTTTGGGTTGACTTTGAAACATGATAGTTTTGATATTCTGATATGTATTCTCTTAATTATTTTCTTGGGTAACTTTACTATCCTTTATTATGCCATCATTCAAATTTTGTTTCCCTTTGGCAACTTATAATTTAGTCTTTATTTTGCATTTGGATTTTCTTTGTCTTCTGTGTCTTTCATGAACGTAGTTGATCCAATCCTTTCCCTTGGGTTTCTTCTTTTTTCAGGTTTTAGATGAGTTTTGTTTGTGTGTATGTCACATTTCTGACTCAGCTGGGGCTTTGTAAATGCCAATAAGTGTTTTTGGAGGGTGCTTTTTCAAATGCCCTATTAGAGCAAGACCCCTACATGTAATAGGTGCATGCACTAGCGCATGTGCACAAGCACACGTGCACGCACGTGCACACACACATACATGCATGCACACACGCACTGCACAGGACTTCTGTATACATCAAAATAATTTCTACCTCTGCATTTCTGTGGTGGAACTGGTGATGTGGACTGATTTATCAGATATGCTTAAAAAATACTGTCATCTGATAGTGTAATAAAGTAAGGTGTCTGTTCTGAATGACTGTTTAAAGTGAGCATTGGTAAGAGAGGAAACATAAAGAGTTTCATGCTTCAATTCATCTACTAAAAATTAGATATATATATATATATATATAACTATAATGATGTATCCCGTTACACATTATAATACACTAAATTAATAACTCATTTTTCTTTACTCTTCATGAACCTTGGTTTCCTTTCTTGTGACTTTTTTCCCTGAAGCACTGCCTTCCCAAGGCTGCCTGGATTCTTGCATCACATACTTAAGTCTCTGTGTGATATCTGGGCTCTGGACTGTGAACATCCACATAGCACATATCCCATGCTCACATTTTGTATAGATCATTTCCTTGATGATTTTATTTGCATGAATTTTTGAGGGGGCACTATCTACCTTCCTTTCACCCCAGAATTTCATTTGATATCTGTAAAAACCTGGAGTTGGAACTGTGGAGAGAGCTCACTGGGAAATTGGTGTTTATATCTCCATATGCAAGAATTCTAAAATGAATAAATGCTTAGGCTAATTATTTTTAATTTTTACTATTTTGAAATTTTAGTTTTTGTTTTTAAATTAGGTTACAAAATAACTCCATATAGGGTTTTCTTATATACTTCATTTTGGTTGATTTCCCTTGACTGCTCTCCCCTTAACCCCTTTCCTGCTTCTCAGTGAACCTTTCTCTACCAGTACTCTCCCTTTCTCTTTGTTCTTTGTCTTCCTCAAACCCTCTCTTACAGCCTTTTTTTTCCACTCACATGAGCGCTTTTCTAGTTTCCTGGCCTTTACTCATATTTTAGCTCACTTGGATATGTGCATTTAATAATCAGAAGCTAGGATCCACCTAGGAGAGAGAACAAGCCCTACTTGTCTTTCTCAGCCTGGGTTACCTTGCTTAAAATAATATTTTCCAGTTCCAGCCATTTTTTCTGTCGATTTCAGTTTCATTGGTAGTGTTAAAACAGTAGCTATACACATGGATGTGCAAGAATCTCTGTAGCAGGATATGAATTTGGGGGGAAAATGTCCAGGATGGGATAGTTAGGTATTGTGGTAGTTTGAATTTTACTTTTTTGAAAAATCTCCATGTAGATTTCCATCGTAGCTGCACCGAATCTTATGTGAATTCTAAGTTTGCCTCTTAGTTATGTTTATGCATACATTTTTCATAAGTTATCTTTTTTCTTCCTAAGTATTTTTAAATATTTAATTTATTTATATGAGAGAGACTGAGAAAGAGAGAAAGAGAGAGAAACAGACATGCCAGACAGAGTCCAGATGACAACTTTGAAAAATATTAAGCTCTTTCTCTCAATCATATGAACCTCAAGGATGGACTAAAGTCATTAAGTTTGCAAGAGATACCTTTACCCGCTGAGCCATCTTGCTGGTCCTTCTTAAGCATTTTCTAAGGTTCATTGAGAATTTTCTGATAATAAATTAGTTACCCATTAACTATACTATAAGACTATTAAACATTTTAAAGATTTTTTTAGATTGATTAACAAAACACTGTACTACAAGTACATGAGGATTCTCATCTTGCTAATCCTATCAGAACAAGGATCAAATCTTCTAAATTAAATATGTATTGGATAAATATTTACATCAAATAACCAATGGAAAAGTGCTATTTCCCCAAAATTAGGTTTGTGTGAAATAAAGGTCAAATACTGTTATCATCACAAAAAAATTAGGACGAGAAAATAATCATAGTTTTCTTAACAAATTCAAATTGTGGTTATCAATTTTATTGTGGAGATGTTGCAATTAAAATTAGACTTATAGAGCAAGAATAATATATTCTTAGAATAGTTCAAAGTTACATTGTGCTTCCAATCATCCACTGGACATTAGTAACATTAAATAGAATCTCACAGTTACGATTGGTAAGTAATACACTCTTAGAATATGTAACTTTTCTAATATTTCCTTTTACTTAATATTTAATGGTCTTTAGTATGACAATATAGAATTTTCAAGAATTTTTTACCCTTAATATATTTTCAAGTGATAAAGTAGTAATTATACTTTGAATCTAACCTCATAATATATAAAAATTAATAGACCATATATTTTTAGTTATGAAATGAATGAAAATTAACAAGTAAAAAGTAAGCGTAGTGCTTGAAAGTTATTTTTTGCATACTAATTTTACTTTATAAATTTAAATACCATCAAATAAAGATTATAAAAGAGTGAAATTACTGAAATTTCAGAAAATACACTGTCCTATTACTTAAAGTTTGAAAGTATATTGTCTACAAAATACTCTTTCTACATTTATCTGCAAAACACATACTTTCAAATATTTTGTGATTTATGATGATGTTTTGTCCTGATAAACCCATTATTAGGGTCTGGAGATCGTTCCGTGTGCAAGACAGGAGGTGAAGATAGGAGAATCCCCAGAAGCTCATAGCCAGCTAACCTGGCATACATCCTCAAGCAACATATCCTATTGTGAAGGTGAGGACTAACATCAGAAGGTCCTCTGACCTTCACACTCATGTGATTCACACACACATGTGCACCTGAACTCATACACATAAAGCCAAACACATGCATGCACAAAGGTTTTAAAAACTCACCATAAACTGAAAACATCATAATCTGAAAATATATTTAGTATACCTCATCTATCAAGTATTACCTTAACAACACAGTGAGCCATAGAATATCAATCACTTAGACTTGTGATTACACAACTCTGTGTCACTGCACTGTCCTGCATGCCTTAACTCAGCAAAGAATCCAAATTCAAATTTCAGAAGAGTATTTCATCTTAGTACTGTCAAAAAAAATACCCTCTGAGTCAAACCATCATAAGTCAAGTTAGGAGCTGTTTGTATTAATATTAACTTAGAAACATATTTTTCCTGTTTATTTGGCTAATTCTTAATAATTACTTTTGCATTTGTAAATCAAAAATCACTATAATCTAAGCATCAAAAATCACTATAATCGGGAGCTGGAGAGGTGGCTCAGGGGTTAAGCCTCTGCCTTGCAGGCAGAGGGTCCGATGTATAGACGCTGGGCGGAATCAGGAGCGGCCTACATTTCTGGTCCTGGTAGGGCAAAGCCTGTGAATCCCCGGGCAGAGTAAACAGGAGGAGGTGGAGGCGGTCCATGGTGGTTCCCGAATTCACCTGTGGTTCTACACACACACACACACACACACACACACACACACACACACACACACACACAATTGAATAAATAATTTAAAAAATCACTATAATCATTCCAAATTCTACTCTTTCAATAAATTATATACATGTCTACCTTGTGCAAAATAAAATCCCAAATATAAAGCACAAAACATCATTGAGGGTTAAACCTAGATGCTTATCTGATTTTGCAAATGAACATAGAGTATTCATTTTAAGCAAAAGCTCTGTGCTGACTATGTGGTAGGAAGCGGTGAGATCACATGACTTCAAATATAGTAAACTTTAGAGACTATTGGTGGAATGACGAAAGAAAGCTGAAGTTGAATAACTGAACTGGTTCAGAATATCATAGCTAAAATCAAATTTATATATCTATTTCTATTCACTTATATCTTTGAATACTGTTAAAGTTAGATTTCCTGTACATTTCATAACACTTTCTTTTTTTCTTTGAATAATTTATTTATGCTCATTGGTTGAATGCTAAGCTAACACTCATGACATGCAGAAGGAGATTTAGAGAGCTGGGTAAGCATTTGTCTTTTAATCTGCAGTATAACTCCATAAACAGAACTACTTGAGTCTTGTAAAGAGGGCTGGGTTGGAAAAAGCAATTCTGCTAATGGATTAGACATTAGAAAGCTCTGGATCAAAGGATTCTTTCATCATTACAATGCCCGGGAATGAGCACTGTGGTTTCTTATGGCAGGTACCCAGGTTAATTTCTCAATGATTTGCATTCGGGAAAGGATTGGCAAGTTAGCAATTTGAGCTTGAATTTATCCCTAAATCACTCAAAGAAAAGAACAAACACCTGGCTGGAAACTCTAAAAACTTGAGTTGGATGAATACAACATTAGACAAATTTATGCTTTTGATTTTCTGATCTAAGCTAATGGACATCTGATCATTAGTAATTAGTGAAAGAGTGAAATTCCCTAAAGTATAAGGTGAAGACCTTTGAACGCGCGCGCACACACACACACACACACACACACACACACACACACACCCCTATAGCATTAGCATGATACCAACATTGTGTGTCCCCACATACATGCTGCAAGACTAATAGACCATATTCCATACTAAGTCCTATCAATTCTTTGAGAGATGAGTACAAAATATACATCTTTGCCTGCTGGAACTGGCAATATGCTTCTAAGGACATTGCAGAAACTGTCAGTAGAGAAATAATTCACATTTGAGAAACTAAGATTTTTTTCAAGAAATCTTGATAAAAAGTTGAGACATGAAGACAAGTCTGTTTTCATAATTATGTATCATGATGGGAGGAATTAGAAGCACCTTCCCACTACATCCCAACCACTAAGGGGATAATTCCCTTGGAAGCAGCACTTTCCCATCTGCAGGGGAAAGTAGCTGTTCATCCCCGCACCTGCCCATTTGTGATAACAGTAGTCCAAGCAGGTGGACTGAGCTTGGTGAACAAAAGTACAGGATACCCCATGAAATTTCAATTTCAGATACACAGTGAATAACTTTCAAGTATAAATATGCTTGTCCCATGCAGATATTGAGGTTAGCTCTGAGTCATTAAAGGAGACATTGTCTGGAACATACTTTCACTAAAGTTAAACAGCTACTTGGTGTAGTCTGAAATTCAAATTTTACTGTGAGTCTTGAACTTTATTTGGCTATTTAAAGTCCTTTTTCCAACCCACTCTTCATGAAGGAAAGGAAAAAGGAAAGGAAATGAATGGAAAGAGAAAGAATGGAAAGAAAAGAAAGAAAAAGGAAGGAAGGAAGGAAAGAAGGAAGAAAGGAAGAAAGAAAGGGAGAATGAAAGAGAGAGGGGAGAGAAAGAATGAAAGAAAAAAGGAAGGGAGAGAGAAGAAAGAGAGAGAAAGAAGAAAAAAGTTTCTTTTATTTAAGAACACTCAAACTCCACCTAAGTCCAGGTGTCCATAACCAAAGGAATATTGTTTGATTGATTAGGATTGAACTTAATATCCAGAAAGAACGCGTGTGTTCAAAAGGTTGTCATCATTTAAAATGCTTTGAACAAGTATATATTTTGACAGCTGAGGCTTTATAAATACAAGTAAAGAAAAAAGCAATGACCTTCTAATAGGTGTCCTCATAAGCACTGCATCCCTCTCTCCTGGATCTTTGGGTTAATTGTCTTCACGGAAACTCATGCTGATATTCTTACAATATGATGGGACAGACATTCAAGAGGCAACATGAGGGATCAAGGCTTTCTTGTAGGAATGGGCTCCCACGCTGGTGGGACCGGAGAGTGACAGAGCAAGGTCATTCATGCTTTGTTCTTTTCACGTCCACCCTCTTCCCTCCTTACTACCTCCATGCTCTTGGACTCCTTCTCCAGAACTGTTGAAATTCACCTCTGTTCTTTAGAAAGTACCCCTAGGTCAGATATTCTAATATTGCAACAGAAAACAGATTAATAAAAAGTCCTTGCTCCAGAGATACCATGAACACACTCTTTGAGAGAACAAGGTCAGACAGCCATTGGCCTTACCGACCTGCCTTTTTTTTACACAGTCCAGTTCCAACCACAAGTTACCTTGAGACTTGTTCCACACCATTCCTCCTGCGTGCCACAGTATCCCACTTGGATGGCAAAAAGCACAAAAGAGAAAGCAAACGTGAGATGAGAAAATAGAATGTTCCAGAGGCCAAGACCAAGGGATGGTTTCTTCCAAGCTGAGTTCTATCTCAACTTAGATTATGAGTTTGGGAGAGGAATTGTGGTGGATTGTTAAGACTACAACACTTTCTTCCAATGGATATCTACTGAAATGTTTCTTTCAAAGGACATGCTGGTAAAAATATGTAGGTAGCAGCAGAAACCTGAGTGATCCCAGATGAGAAGAAACAGGGTATAGTTTTTTGAAGTGGCTTTTTCCCAACTCATATATGGTTCTGGTTTTGATGAAAGCACATGTGGCGCGCGCGCACACACACACACACACACATA
Organism: Typhlomys cinereus; assembly: GCA_023101885.1. Lineage (NCBI taxonomy): Eukaryota > Metazoa > Chordata > Mammalia > Rodentia > Platacanthomyidae > Typhlomys > Typhlomys cinereus. Next base: position 644,308 of record JALPQD010000458.1, read on the forward strand.
CACACAGACACACACACACACAGACACCTAAAAGGCAAGTCTCCCTTCCACCCCAGAGAGGTTCTTAATATGACTTGGCCTCTGGGCGTACCTGTGAGGGATTGTTTTGACTGCATAACTGATAGGGTGACTTCTTGGGCAAGTGGATCAAGTTGGGAAGAACTCTTTGAGCATCGGCCGGCAGGCAGACATGATTCATTGCTCCCTCTTCTTGCTAAGGATATGATATAGCTGGTGGTCTCAGCTTCTGCTGCTGAGATTATTCTGCCATGATGAACTATAACCCAGAATTGTGAGCTGGGATTCAGTCCTTTGCCTCCTGAGCTGCATGGTCGGCTATTCTGTTGCAGCAACATGAAATAAACTAAAGTACTAGCTGCAGGCAGCTTGTTTGACAGAAGATACTAAACAAAATCATGTCAGGCTACACACTCTCAGGGAACCCCGGTTGAAAATGTTAAGGTGAGTCTTATGAAATTGATAGCTTAAAGTCACTTTTTAACCTCCAAACTGACTATTTCACAGGGTTTAACAGTATTACTTGCATACATACACATATGCGCATGCATGCGTGCATATTCTCAGGTCCATAGATATATATTTTGGGGGATTGTTAACATACCACTTCTGGAAACAAACTTCTTCCTTCCTAGTTTCAAAACCTTTTCTTTCTTTGAGACAGAATTTTACTGTTGCCCAGGATGATTTCAATCTTCCAAGTCCTAGTGGAACTCACGTTTCCACCTTTGCAGGAACTGCAAAGGTAGGAGGTACGTACCACCATGTTTGGCTGTTTTTTTTAAAACTTAGGTGAATTTTTACATTCTTAATTTATATGAATTTCATTCTACTAGAAAATGACAAGAGTAATACAGGCCGTAATTCATGAAGTTACGAGGATCAAAAGCTTAATATTATCATAAAGATATTTAATATGTAATCATAACAAATTTAATATATGTTCCAGCGCATAGTAAGTGCACAATACACATAATAAATATTAGCAACTATGATTATTATCGTGGGAGCTAGCTCTCATCCCTGTCAAAACCATGTGTTACATATACCACTTGCAAAAAGAAAAGGTAGATCTGCTCAAATGAGAGAGAGAGAGAGAAAAAAAAAGAGATACAGAGAGAAGTCTTTTGCTGATTCCACTCTCAAAGTCACCACCACACTGCATCAACAGAGGAAACAGAATGTTGCATTTAAATCACAAAATTTCAGCCACAGTTCCTCAAAGAAAGCAGTCAGGAATATTGATAATATTGATGTCTGACTTTTTTTTTTAATAGCGGAGGACTGGTCCCTGGCTGTGGTTAGCACCACAAGAGAGCAGGAAGGGAGGCAGTAGGTGCTGCTGGTTCCCTTAACCCCGAGGTCGGGCTTTAGTGTCTAGAGATCACCTGTTGATTCTGAATGACAGCCAAGCTCTGAGCGCCCTAAGGAGGAGTCCCAGTGTGTGTGTGCGTATGCGTATGTGTGAGTGTGTGTATTGAGTTTCATGTTTGCACAGGGAGAGTCTGAAGGGCAGCATAGCCACAAGAACTGATGGACAGACAGATAGACGTGCCTAGGTTGGTGACAGAGCTGATGACCAGTGCTGGCTTGCTGGCGAGGACACACTGTGGCTTTAACATGTCCCACTGAGATCTGTAGCCAGAACTCAAAGAAATCATTGGTGGTATTCGCAACCTCCTGGCAGGAAGATTGTTCTGTAGCTCAGTTTCTCAGGAGAAGGTAATAGAAGTATGTTGATGTCCCTGCAGATGACCTGTAGCCCCTTCTTCCATCGTCACCTGGTATCAGTCTGGCCAGCCACACCTCTAACCCAGAGGCCAGTTACAAGGGAGAGAGTGAAACAAAGGAAAATGAGAGAAGAGATGTTAGACTGAGTCAAAGAACTTAACTGAGAGGTGCCACTGGAAGTGAGAAAGCAGTTTTCAGTGCAAAGAGGAGAATCAACTTTAACCTTTGGCACTGAATGTTTGTGTGAATCGCAGCCAGCCTTTCCTCCTCCAGGCCTCAGATTTGCTCTCTGAGAAGGTTGCAAGGTGACTGAATGCTCCCTGCCTTCTGCCCCTGATTTCATCTTCCTGTTCTCTGCAGAAGGTTGTTCCAGGAACAGCCATGTTACAATGACTCTGCATGTTGCAAAGCTGACAGCTTGGCTCTGACAGGTACATGCAACCTCCCAGTCTCTGAAATCCAAGCGGGTCCCCTCCACCACCACCCCTCTCCTACCCTAGGCCCTTTCTTCTTGGCTTTTCCCCAGAAGGCCTCAGGCTCAGAGGTCAGCTGTCAAGCCAGGAGGATGATGCAATTGTCACTCAGGGACCCACCCCCACTCTCTCCTCTCCCACCTCTGGGTGGCGATTTCGCTGCAGCTCCATCTCCAGGATGGGGGAGTGGGGGCATAGGGTTGGGGGAGTAGCATGCTGTGTCTGCACTTGCAACAGGATTCTTCTGAAACCACCAGAAGCAATTCGTGTTTATTTTGGGGCAAGCAGAGGAACCAAGGGCTACCAAAAGAGCCAAGTTCCAGAACTCTCCATAATCCCCCTTGGGCTGTCAATCAAACACTTTACCTGGAAGGAGAGTTTAGGTTTGTCTTTCAGGTGCCTCACAAAGGGGACCACACACTAGTTAAAACCTGATCATTCGACCCAATCTTAAGTCTTGTCACAATGACACATATCTGTGAGATGAAATGAGAGATTTGATACCAAATCTTCCATGTATATTTGTCATTGTAAGGGATAAAAAACAATTTAGTTTCCAGATTAATATTTGAACTCTTTGTTATAAAGGGGCAGCTGGAAATGGGTTGCAGGACAGGATTGCCTCAGGAACTGGATCTGCCCGTCTTAGCTCTACCATGCCGTATCTTGGGGCACTGAGAACATCTTCAGTAATCTTTTCAATATATTCATTACAAACAGCAGCAAGCTGGAGCCGGCTTACCCTGGCTCAGAAGAATGCATTGTCTTTCTCCCTTTCCAAAGCCACATTCAGTGACTTCCTGCTGTATTTGAAGTCAGAGCTGTGGGACTACTTACAAAGTCAGTCAGTAGCTGAGAAGTTGAACAAGCAGGATTTTTTTTCCCTTCCTTGGAGAGATACTTTTGAAACATTTACCAGCAAACCACTGCTTACAACCCTCCTCAACTCTGTGAATCAGGTTTAAGTAACTTTCTGACCAGTTCCAGTGTAATCAACCCGTCCCCTTTCTAAGAAAAGTCCATTCACAAGTACAAAACCTCTGCACTCTTCCTTCTGGAAATCCTCACGTATTTGACAACTAAGACCCTTCCACCTTTCCCCTGTTTCCTTTCTGTTATGGGATTGTTGCCCTGGAAATGCGCTTAAGGGGTTCCCCAGAGGATCAATCAGCCAGGTGGCTGATGCGAAAGCTCCGGAGCTTCCTGGAAAGAGCTGGGGCTTTGAGTGGACAGCGAACCTCCAAGAGCCTCGCGGCCCCCTTGGATTGCAGACGTTTCCTGACTGTCTCTGTCAGCTGGCTTCCTCCTCACCCTGACTATTTCAATTTATTGTATTTGCAGCTGACTGCAGACAACCCTGGGGACAGACAACATACCCATAACCTTAGGGCAGCCAGCAAAGAGGCCGCGGCCAGAGTTCTTCCCTCTCCTGCTTGCAGTCCCTCCTCTCTCCTCTGGGCAAAGCAGGTCAAAAGATGCCCATCTCCCTCCTGATTCAGAGGACTGGCCTTTTCACATTCAGTATTCCTTTCTACAGCCCGGCTACATAGGCTACACAGTAAATTCTTTTTTCACCAGAAGGAGGGGGGAGTGGAGAAAATCCTGAAGGAATCTTTCAAAAACCCTTTCCCTGACCCCTGTCTGAACAAATAATGAATCTCCAGAAAAAGCAGTTTGCTGATGGGTCCAGGCTGCGCCTGTGGATTTATGAGGTGACATCAGTTTGAAGACGGAGTGCAGAGCCTGAACCGCATGTGACACACTTCTCGATTGTTTTAACGGGCCTGCTCCTGAAGGACTCCAAATCTCTCCCCCAGCTAAACTTGATTAAAGGGGCAGAGATGGAGGGGAGAGTTTTCCCAGATAAATCAGCTTACTTACTCTGGGCTCATTCCCCGTAACCCCGCCTCTTGGAAAGCACTCCCAGAGGGGAGAAAAAGAAGAGCTGAAAAGTACTTGCAGGTACATGCTTAATGCATTGTGTTAACAGCTATTCATGGGCTGGGCTTGAAAGAAATAGATGGCTTCTCAATCTGACCAATTTAAATAATCCCTGAGAGAGGACTGAGAGGAGGATTTATGTCCTTAGTAACTAAAAGGCTCACCAGAGCTCAGTCTGGAGGTTGGGTCTCTGCACTCAGAGTATCGCAGAGCAATTGCTCGAGAGGGTCCATAAAACAGGGTTTAAGGAAGAAATGGAAGAAGGGGGAAAAAGGAGGGACAGAGGTGAACAAGAGAGGAGAATGGCAAATCTTTTATTCTGGAGACAAGAGTAGAGGACAAGCAAAGGAGTAGAAAAAGGAAATGGACTTTGATTTAACATTTCTGCAAGTAAAAAGTGTCTTATATTCGTGTGCGTGTGTGTGTGCGTGTGTGTGCATTGTGCATGCGTGCGTGCGTGTGTGCGTGTGTACGTGTGTGTATGTGTGTGCATGTGTGTTGATAAAGCTGAAATGTTGGAATGGAAATAGCCAAGGATATGCTCTAGTGCATATGCCTCAAGCCTACTGCATGTTATGCACACAGATCTGCACATCCATGGTGTTCCAACTATACACACATACCTCTCTGATAGACTATGGATATGCTTATTTATTTCCAAGAAACGTAAAGACAGAGATCTGCTGTTGCAGTCTGCCTGCAACATTGCTGATAAATGACCATCAAACGGCTTAAGGGAACAAGGGGTTTATTTCTTTATGATAGCCCAGTTATAGTTCTCAGTCCGGCTTGACGGGAGAGCACGCACTAACACCAGGGCCAAGGGAACTGGCCACATCATCACCATATAATGGCTGAGAGATGGACAAACCTTACTTGCCAGACCAGCATGTCTGGCCAAGTACACAGAAGGATGCCCACTCTCTCAACCAGCTCTCTGTGATTTATCCAGGGCCTAATCCCACCCACCGTGGGCTGGGTCTTCTCCACCAGCTAGACAATCTCCTTCAGGTTTGCTCTGGGCTTAACTCAACCATCAACTCTCCACAACTGTGCCCAGAGCTCAAACCCTCAACAGTCAAGTTGACACCTGTGCTTAACTATGACATCTGCTTATACTTAGCATTCCAGAAACATGTAGTCAGTGATGAGATAAAAGATCTCATTATGGGAATAAAATAAAGACCAGTATTGCAATTGAGCCCAATTTTTTTTGCATGCTTGTAAGGGGTGCATGTGGATTTTTGTGTGTGCATATTCACATGCATAGCAGTGCCATGTGCACGTGTATGCACATGTGTGTGGAGGTGACACCAGGTATCTTCCATAGTACTCTACTTCATTGTACTGAGACAAGATCTCAATGATCCAGAACTCACAGACAGGCTAGTCTAACTAGCCAACTTGCCCCAGGATCTCCTGTCTATGCCTTCAGAATGCTAGGGTTACAGGTGGTGGCAACACCTGCCCAGACTCAGATGGTGATCCAAACATGGTCTTCATGTTTCTTCAGCAAGCACTTTCTTCACTGAGCATCTTCCCTGCCCTGAGCATGCTGGGTAGGATGGCAATGAAAGAGGAATCATCTCAGAGAGAGCAAGAGAATCTAGTTGTCTGGAAACAACTTGTCTCTTGAGCAGTGCAAAAATAAAGGACTCATCTGATGTGCATGTGTTATCTGTGTTGGTGTGTGTGTGTGTGTGTGTGTGTGTGTGTGTGTGTGTGTGTGTTGGTAAAGTTGAGGTGCTAGTGTGGAAATAGACAAGGAAGGAAGTGCTCTGGTGCACATGCGTCAAGACCAATTGACCACTCAAACAGACCAGAAAGAATTTAGAAGTATAGCACAAAGAATAAGAAAAGGCAAAGACAATCTACATGTGTTGCATGTAGCAAAACATGATGAGAAAAGAAACATACCAGAATCATGAAGGTGCTTCATCTGATAAAATATATATGGAGCTATTTATTCACTCACTTATTTGAAGATTAAAATAATGAACTAAATAGGGCTTGAGAGAGGGATCAGGAGCCTTGTGATGCCCAGATCCCATATAAAAACACTGGATGGATATGGCCGCACCCTGCACTTTGGACCCTGGAAGGTGAAGCTTGGGAAACCCAAGAGCAAAGCAATAAGAAGATAATGCAATCCAAGGTGATTTCTGAAGTCACCCTTAAGCCTCCACAGGCACATATACTAAGTGCCTTCTAGTATACACACACACACACACACACACACACACACACACACGCATATGCACACACACACGCACATGCACACACACACGCACATGCACACACACACACATGCACACACACACGCACATGCACACACACACACGCACATGCACACATGCACATACACAAACATATGAAAAAAAATAGTTAAATAGTGCCACTACAAACAGTACCAGGCTCTTACATGGGATTCAGTGATGCCTAGGTTGTATTGAAGAAGAATCTATCTACGCATATCATTTTTCAGAATTGTGTTTTCAATGTAAATATTAATGCCTAGTTTCAAGACTTATTCTCTATAAGGAACCCATGTTTGATAATCTAACACATACATGTATTACCTCACATTTTTTCTCTTATATTTGATAAAAATACTTAAAACTTGTTGTCCTAGAAATTTTCAAGAACGTGATAAAAATCACTACTTTGCAGAAAAGAGCTCTCTCCAACTGAAGTTTTATCTCATTTGACCAACATCTCCTCAGCTCCAGGACTGTGGCACAGCCTTTCCACCAGTTCCTGGTAACATTCTGCTTTCTGATTCTGTGAGCTCTTCCTCTTAAGACTCTCACATATACATGATATCACATACTGTATTATTAGCCAGGCTTACTCCACTTAATAATGCTCTCCAGTCTGCCCTTGCAATCACAAATATCAGTAGCTTTCTATTGCAACATACACTATATTTTTTTACGCATTTATCAGCTGATGGGCACACACGATAATGTTATATCTCAGTGATGGTGAGTAACTCTGCAATGAACATGGAAGTGCAATACCTAGTGTACGTTTTAGTTTTAGGCTTGTAAGTGGGGTCCATGGCTCACATAATGCTTCCATTTTTAGGCATTTGCACAGAATCCACTACTTTGTCTCCCATAACTACCGTACAAAATTCACATCCCCATAAATATTCTTATAGACTCAGTCTTATTCAGTGCTTTATTTCTCCAAATTAGAGTGAAGGATATAATTCAGTTTCATCAATGGCAGAATGGAGGGGAACATGGAGCTGGAAATTATACAACCTGTTGTTGTCACCCAGGTGAAAGAATGCTTGATTACATCAGAAAGATCAAAACTTTCACCATCCAGATCATTTAGGCCATCCTGCTAGGGAAGAAATAACTCATGAGAAATGAGGCTGCGGCCTATGACAAATCAACACTGGACTCTCACACATGCACTCAACTCTGCCTTTCCATTTTATTTTGGAAAAACTTTCATAGTGGCAGAACTGTGAGCTCACACTCTTGCAAGCCCAACAAAAGAGAACTCAAATTAGAGACTCGAAAACAATGCAGAGTAAGGGAGTGTTCACAAATGTGGGCAGGAGAAATGCAGGTGGGGACTCTGTGGGGACTCTGATAAAATTCCTTTTTGGCTGAATGATCTTACAAACCCCATCATGAGACCAGGCAGCGCGATTCCATGCCTCTACGGCAGGCATTTTTTTTCTCTGAAAAATCGGTGACCCAAGAAAACATTAGGCGGTGAGAGGAGGGGGAGTCACTGAGCTAATCCTGGAGATAGAAGCAGAAACACGACCGCTCAGGATTCAGGCTGGGAGAAGGTGGGAGGCACGACCACTCTGTTTGCAGAGGCCTGTCATCAGTTGGCGCGGTCTGAGCACTCAAGTCCTCTGTCAATAAGCACTTTATGGGGGAGATAAATGGATTTGGAGCTGAGGGTGGGAGGAGGGTGTCTGGGAAAGAATAAAGACATTATCTGAGCCCTTCTTCCCAGCCCCTTCACCCAAGTGCTCAAGGACACAGACCATGCATTGAGCTGGATGGGAAGGAGGGAGACTGCCCCTTTGAAACAACAAACTACAGAATTCAGGTCTAACAGTGATAGACAACCTTGGAAGGTCAGGACTTGGCAGTTTTTTTCACCTACAGGAATGGCAGGTACTGTGATGAAAGATTATCCCGGGAGCTTGGTTAATATCTTGACAAGATTAGCAATAATGGGTGGGTCTTTTGCAAGAAGGGAACATTACCATTCATTCTGAAAAAAAAAAAAAAAGTGTCATGCTTTTGTCCTTTGACCTTCTCTACTGCACTGTTCTATGCTGTATACTGCAAAGAACGGTGTGGAGAGAGAGTCTCCAGTGAACAGTAAGAGCCATGGTGGGCCATAGAATCAACAAGGTGTGGCACACAGTAGATTGAGTGTGCGGTTGGAAAGGATATCAAAAATAATTCTAAATGCTGGATCTTGTCAAGTCAAACAATGATGGGATTGTAAATATGCTGAACATTCAGAAAAAAAGTGTTTGTGGGAGAATGCAAGAGAATGTAAATAGGCCTGGGTTGGACCCTATTGAGTTTGAGGCGCTGGTGGAATACTCTAGTAATGAAGTGTAAGTCATGTTCAAGGGGGAAAAAAAGTTCTGGAGATGCAAAAATCTAAAGGTAAGCAGCAAAGCACACAGTGTGAGTTCAAATACAGTATCGAAGGGGAAAAGAAATACAGTCTTGGGGTGACTGTGTATTTAGGATTCCAGAATAAAAAAGAAGCGGTAACAAAAGGAGATGGGGAAACAGTTTCTTTCTAGAAAGATGATGCACTCATTGGTTGAAGCATTCCAGGATTGTTGTTAGTGTGAATCTCTTGAGTATCATCCTGGTCCTTTCTTCAGTGAAAGACACTGCACCAGATACCAGTTCACTTAGAACCCACCATCCCTGGGAGAACAGGCTAAACTATCTCTGAGGTGGTGCTGGAGGCTGACTTGAAACTGGAAAGCCAGCCAGGCGAGCCAACTGAGCCGGTCTGATCCTTCTTTGGATCAAATTCCATTTAAAGTTCTGATATCTTGGTCTGCAGCTCCTGCTCCCTCCATGCCAGACCTCATCACGCCTTTAGTTGGCTCTCACCTCTTCAACACACTCACCCTAACACTGGGGCTCAGAGAAGGATCCTCAAATGCTTGAATTCTTGCCATGTCTCCAGCCTGTTTTCCAGAATCGCCTCTCCTTCGGTTGACAATCCATTGCTTGTTTAATGCCATTCCATGAACAGTTTCATATGATGAATACTCTTTAATGTGGTTCAAGTCTATCTCCTCACATGTTACTTCTTGTTCCATGCATGTCTATCTGGGTTTCAATGGGAAATGTCCTCCGTAGGCTCATGTGTTGGAAGACTCGGTCTGCAGCTGGAGTCACTGTTCAGGAAGCAAGTAGCAGCTTTGGAAGGTGGAGCCTTGCTGGCGGAAGTAGATCATTGGAGAGAAGGCCTTGAGTAGGCCCCGCTCTACTTCACTCTCCACTTCCTGACTTCTAATACCATGTGATATGTTGACCCCATAGTCCTGTTACCATGCCTTTCCTTCCTGCTTCCATGCCTTCCTCACCATGAAGGGATGACCCCTTCAAACTGTAAGTCAGAATAAACATTTGCTCCCTTAGGTATATAGACTCCACAGGTATATGATCACAGCATTGAGAAGGGAAACTAATACACTGCCCTTGTTCAGAAAGCACCAGCAGTTCCTCATTGCCCATCTGACCATGTATCATCTCCTTAGCTTACCACTCACTTGCTCAGTCTTGCCTTCATTGTGTGTGTGTGTGTGTGTGTGTGTGTGGTGTTTAGAGGTATTTGGAGGTTAGAGGTTGAAGTTAGATGTCTTCTTCTATCTCTCCCCACATTTTTTTTTTTTTTTTTTGCAACAGAATCTTTTGCTGAATTGGAAGCTTGACATTTCAGCTAGGCTGGCCAATCAGAAAACCCCTGGGATTCTCTTGTCTCTGCCTCCCCGAGAACTAAGTTTTACAAGGGTGCTAAGGATCCAAACTAAGATGCTCATGCTTTCACAGTGGGAATTTTAACCACCAAGCCATCTCTCAAGTCCATGCCCTCAGTCATTGAGCTCTACCATATATCTGCCTTTCCACCCACATCTTAAAATCTATTTCTATTTCTTTACTATCTTATGAACTCATCTAGGGGTCAATATAATGGCCAAAAACTTGGATTATAAATTTTAAAAAATCAGTGTTTTACATTCAAATTCCAGCTCCAACATCAACTGCCCATGAGATCATATGTAAATCATTCTTCACTCCACATCTGCCTCCTGGTCTGGAAAATAGTGGAGGTTATTTTCCAGATATGGGGATGAGAAAATATACATTTAATTTGGTGTCTGAAACACTTTGGCATTCAGCAAATTTCCACGATTGTGGCAGATACTCCTGGTAGCCCACCCACATCCCCTTGGAATTCATCCCCATTCTCAAAGCTGTTTATGGAAAACATTTGTAACTCTGCATATTAACAGGAATATGCTCAGTTCTCATATAGGGCAGACCAGAAGTGTCTGAGACATGATCTCCCAAGAAGCTACCCTCAACCAGTGACAGATGGATGTTAATGGGTGAATGTCTCTTGTCTGCAATAACTCTGAAGCACATTCCATCTCATGGATAGTATATACTCTATTGTCTCTCAGAGTTCTCCAGCATCTCTGACACCAGCTGGCCCTGGTGATGTGCTTGCTGGGCCCCTTTTTATCAGCTTCCCTGCCTTCCCCAGCTTAGTCACACCCTTCTAAATGTATTTTCTGGGATAACCTCCCAAAGACTCTACTTGTACTTGGATTCTCATCTCAAAGTCAGCTTTGGGATGAGCTGAAAACCTCGAGAGGGCTTGTCATGTATGGTGGTATTTTTTTTTTCCTTTCCCTGAACCCACCAACACATTCTGCTTGCATTAGTCTTTTGGTTGCCATAAACTACCCTCCTTTCAGACCTTGAAAAAAAAAAAAAAGCAGAATCTAGCATACTACCCATCACACATAAACTTCTAGAAATTTCTAGAATGACTTCTTTAGCCTACAGTGGAAAACAATAGGAGAGGTGAAAAAGTTACTCAGAGAACATCAAATGAAGTAAGGACTGTTGATTGGTCACTAGGGATATTTGACAACACACCCTTCCTCATGGGGACAGATCTCCCTCCTATTTCACATCTACTCCCTTGACCTCAAGACACCCCGCCCACCTCTCTTTGCATTCCAGAGATATTTACCAATGTATTACCTCATGGCTATTTTCTCCTGACAAGGTACTCATATAACCTTTTCTATCTTCCAAATATGGAGAACATTTTACAGAGATTATATATTGGGCAGGCTGCTTCCTGAAGACCTAGGGGTTCTCACCTTAATCTTATTAACACATTCTTCAGATCCTGGGGTAGGCTAGGAGGCTTCTCTGGGTGGCTAATCCAGTTACGGGGTGTGGTTTCTTGTAACAGGCAGTCAGGGAAATCTTCCTCCGCAAACTCCATTCTTGACCTCTTCCTGAACTCTGCCTCTTGAGGTCTGACTTATGAGGAAGATAAATTCTCCAGACAGTGAACTGTGAACTCCAGCTGTAGGATTACCAGCAGGTGATGGTAATATTGCCCGAGGCAGCCGCATAATACACAAAGATTTCACACTTGAGATTGGCTGGAGTCTTTGGTACCCACAGTTTTGTTGAAGCTATTCTTCCTAAGAAGAGTATCTCAAAATGTTATCTGGACCTACTATATTACAAGGGCAGATGTGGGGGGGCCTGCATGTGGATGCAGATGTTCATGGACATGGGCGTGCATGTGCGTGGAGGTCAGATATATCCTTGGACATCTTCCCTCAAGCTCCCTCTGAGTTTGTGTTTTTGTTCTTTCTTTCTTTCTCTTTCTTTCTTCTTTCTTTTCTTTCTTTCTTTCTTTTTTTCTTTTTCTTTCTTTCTTTCTTTCTTTCTTTCTTTCTTCTTTCCTTCCTTCCTTCCTTCTTTTCCTTCCTTCCTTCCTTCCTTCCTTCCTTCCTTCCTTCCTTCCTTCCTTTTTCTTTCTTTCTTTCTCTCTCTCTCTTTCTTCCTTCTTTCTTTCCTCCCTTTCTTCCTCCCTCCCTCCTTCCCTCCCTCCCTCTCCCTCCTTCGTTCCTTCCTTTCTTCCTCCCTTCCTCCCTCTCTCCCTCTCTCTCCCTCCCTCCCTCCTTCCTTTTCTCTCTCTCTCCCTCCCTCCCCCTCCTTCCCTTCCTCTCTCCCTCTCTCTCCCTCCCTCCCTCCTTTCCTTCCTTCCTTCCTTCCTTCTTTTCTTCCTTCCTTCTTTCCTTCCTTCCTTCTTTCCTTCCTTCCTTCTTTCCTTCCTTCATTTGAGACAGGGTCTCCCAGTAACCTGGAACTCACCAAGTAAGTGAAGTTGAGTGCCCTGAATTCTCCTTTCTCTGCTTTCCCAGTACTAAGATTACAAGTGTTTGTCACTTTGCCCAGCCCTTTTCACCTTGGATCCTGCAATTCACTCCTCATGTTTTCAAAACAAACACATTACTGATTAAACTTCCTCCAGAACTCCTAGAAGAACCTCTGACACTGCTCGAAATGCAGATTCCTGGCCCAGGTGCAGAGTCATAATGTCCTATGAACGTGAATGAGACTCTACGTTCAGCTAGCTCTCTCAGTGATAGATAAGGTTACCAATTTACCAAGTTATAATATTGGAAGTATCATATACAGGGGACAGTTGATCACCCTATGGGCACACCTTAAGCACACCAAACTTCTAGAAAACTCTTACAGACTCAAAGGTATGACACAATGATGCAGGCTACTTTTTGCTTGACAAAAGTCTCTGAACTTTGGAGGTAACTTTAATCTATGATGTCACTGAGTGAGAAGCCTCTGAGCACTGCTGAGGGATTAGCTTTTGGGGAACTCAAATGTCTGTCTTGTTACCTTTTCAGTTCCTTTACTTTCGAATTCCTTTGAATTAGGAATGCACTAATTTGTTCTCAATTCTTTGGCCAGCCACACCCAAAAGGAAAATAGTACAGAGTGATTGTTATTTACTCCTGAACTGATTGGTACCCTTGCAAAATAAATAGCGTTTTCCCCTGTGTGTTTTAATGTAACAAAGTGCATTTGGCTTCAGGCTTCACTTCTTACTCTTTGTTGTTCAGTATTGCATTTGATGCAGTGCGGGCATGCATCGTAGTGCTTCTTCTGATGGACAGTATAAAGACAGCTACCAGCAATGGCAGCTCTTTGTATGCATGGCCTTGTGCTCTCACCTGGCCTTAATCATGGGTGAGACCAGTAGTGACTTGTTTCTCATGAATGGGGCCTAGTAAAAGTGATTTGGATGTCACTTTTTAATGACATTACAAAAAAATGCTCTGTTCTTATCTCTTGCTCTCATTTGCTTACTTAAATAAGAGCTAGGTGAAAATAATACACAAGTGACCCCACAGAAAAGTGATATTAAGGTCCAGGCAGAGAGAGGGTCCTCAACAGCTTACAAGAAATTGAGGCCCTCTGTCCAGTATGAGGGAGGCACTGAATCATGCCAGCAGTCTTGTGGGTGAGCTTGGAAGCAAATCCTCCCTTAGGCCAATTGAGATTTGACGGATGAACGCAGGTCTTGCCAAAACTTGATTACAGCATTGTAGGAGACCTGGAGCCAAAGGATCCGGCTAAGTCATGCTAGCTCCTGCCCCACAGGCTGATAGAATGAACGTTGATTTGAGAGAATGAATTGAACACACTTTGTTGCACAGCACTGGATAACTGACTATTGCCTGGCTCCCAAGACATACCTTCACGATGCTTAGGTGGTCTACAGAAGGTCAACTGACTGACTCCCACTACTGCAAATGCCATTGTCACTACCACTCTGACAAAGCTCCTTTATGGTCCTGTGTGGACAGTCTCTAGGATGAAAATGCACAATGGAGTTGCTGGGGAAGTTAGGGAAGCACTTGAAACTCAGGGACTGAAGAAACTTAAAGTATTGCTAATTCTAAATATTATTTTATCATTTGAGAAGGAGGAAAGGAAGGAGGAGAGAGAGAGAGAGAGAGAGAGAGAGAGAGAGAGAGAGAGAGAGAGATAAAGAGATGTGTGAAGGTCAGAGGACAACTTGCAAAGTCAGTTCTCTCCTTCCATTATGTGGGCTCCATGGATTTAACTTAAGTCATCAGGTTTGCACACAGATACATATATCCACTGAGTCATCCTGCCAGTCCCACTAGTTTTATTTTTCCCATAAGCATTTTTGCTCCAAGAATTCCTTGAGAAGAGACAGACTACCCATTTAAGGGATATTTTAGATATAGTCTGGCATGTTAAGGAATACTAAGGGTGTTTCAGATATAAGAGCTAGGAGGACCAGGAGAGAAGCCTTGTTCAAAGTTAGTGGACATATCTATAACCTTTAAAACAATGTTACTATGTTTGGATTTAGTAAATGGCCTCATGTTCCTGGAAATGAATGCAGAAATCCCACACCCAAGAGGAAAATCTGTCACTTTATTTCTTACAGTAGGCTGAAATATATTTGGAAGTCACTGTACTGTGGCTGTCCTACATCAAAAGATATTTCATAACAAAACACCATCATACCCCATTTATAGTAATAGCATGTGGTGCTCTGGCAGCAGAGGGCAAATAAAATATGTTCTTGTAACATAAACAGCCTCACCTTCCCTCTGAAGACAGAAGGGTCATGAAAGATTTATTTATATGGGTTTGTGAGGGAGAAGGACATGTGCGAAAACACATTCAACATGTACATAAGCACAGAGACAGACAGACAGACAGGTGGGAAGGTAGACTGAAAAGTCACAGAAGAGAGATTGTCATGAGTGAAATCTAGAAGATAATGTTGGAGAAGAGAATGTCAGAGGCCGAAAGACCATGAAAAGTCTGTGAGTATTCAGACACCTCATTGTTTCTTGCTGATCCCCCCACCTTCCACATATCCCCCCACCTTCCACATATCCCCCCCACCTCCCACATATACACACCAATGATTTTGCAATGGTAAAATGCACATAACATAAATTTCTTACCATCACCATTTCAGTGTTCAGTTCAGTGGTATTAGTCATAATTTTGTGTGAGCATCACCATCTATCTCTTTTTTATATCTTGGAAAATTAAAACTCCAAACTCACTAAATTATTAACTCCTTATTCGTCATCTACCCAGTCCTTGGCAACTACTATTTAGCTTTCTATTTTTGCTGAATGTGTTAAATAAGTAGAATTGTATACTGTCTCTCTGTGACTGGCTCATTTCATTAAAATAGTGCCTTCAAGGTGGTTGGTATCAGAACCGCCCTCCTTTATGCTTGAATAATATTACACGATATGCATGCACCAAGTTATGCTTATCACTAGTCTATTAATAATGCTTATATTGATATTGTGAATTATGCTGTTATGAAAACCTATATGTAAATATCCTTCCAGATTCTGTTTTCATTTTTTGTGGGGATATAACTATCTAGAAGTAGGCTTGCTGGACCTTTCTAACTTTATTTTTAATTTCTACCCATACTGTTCCACAGAACCTGTACCATTCTGCATACTACCATTTTTAATTTCTACCCATACTGTTCCACAGAACCTGTACCATTCTGCATTCCCATCAACAGTGTGCAAGCGTTCTAATTCCTCCAGGTCCTGTCTAATACATTCATTTGTTTCCATTGTGACTGCACAAATGAGCATGAGGGATACATGGTGACATTAGTGTTTTTACTTGCATTTTCTTAATGACGATGTTAAGAATCTTTTCATGGGCTTATTGTTTGGCTCTATGTTTTCTTTAAGTTCTTTGCCCCCTTTTAATTGAGCTATTCCATTTTTCTGTTGTTGAGTTTTCAGAATTCTCTGCTGAATATTGACCCGTATCAGATACATGATTTCCATATATTTTCTCCCATTCTGTGAGTTGATATCTTGCTCTTGTGATAATCACTTCTTTTTTTTCCCCTCCATTTCTATGTGTATGTGAGGGAGCACAAGCAAATCTATGCATGCTTATGTATGTAAGTACAGGCATACGCATATGTGTGTGTATGTGAATGTGGTGACCTAGAAATTATCCTAGATCACTCTTCCATTGTATTCTTTTGAAATGGGGTCTCTAACAAAGCTCAGAGCTCACCAATAGGGTTGGTCTCTCTAGTCAGGTTACTCTGGGAATTCCTTATCTCAACCATCCCAGACTGGAAATGCAGGCAAGGAGCCATGCCCACACATAAGGAGCCATGTCCACCCAGCAAGTGACATGAGAACTGGGGCTTTGAACTGCAGTCCTTTTGCTTTGAACAGCAAGTGCTATGATCACTGACTCATCAACCCAAGCCCTGATATTTACTTTTTAATATGCAATATTTTCATGAAATTCAACTAGTCCAGTTTTTTTTGCTGCCAGTACTTTTGGTGTCATACCCAAGAAGTCATAGCCAAGTTCCAGATTATAAATCTGTTTGTCCTGTGACATTTGTAGTTTAAGTTCACATAAAATTTTGATCCATTCTAGATTAAGTCAGGGTCCTACTTCACTTGTGTGTGTGTGTGTGTGTGTGTGTGTGTGTGTGTGTGAGAGAGAGAGAGAGAGAGAGAGAGAGAGAGCATGATCACGTGTGTGTATATGCATGTGGAAACTAGAGGTCAATGTAGGATGTCTTCTTCAGTCATTCTCCACTTTATTTTATGAGCGAGGATCTCTCATCAGACATGAAGCTCACTGATTCTAAAGCATGGCAGAAATGTCACTGTGCGGCACCTAAGGCTAAGTAGGTCATAAAAAGAATTATAATTTCCTCCTCAGTGTTTCTCTGTTTTCTTATGTGTATGTGTTTATATGGGAGGGTGCACATGTGTGTGCAGGTATACATGCATGTGTGTAGAGACCAAAAGACAGCCTTAGGTGTTGTTGCTTGGGAGCCACTTACCTTGTTTTCTGAGAAAGGGTCTTTCACTGGGGTCCAGGGTTTACCTTAGGGTTTACATGAGGCTATGCTTATTAGACACTGAGCCCCAGGGCCTGCTTTTCTCCTCCTCCCCAGCACTGTGAT
This sequence comes from Typhlomys cinereus, assembly GCA_023101885.1. NCBI lineage: Eukaryota > Metazoa > Chordata > Mammalia > Rodentia > Platacanthomyidae > Typhlomys > Typhlomys cinereus. The sequence goes on from JALPQD010000458.1 coordinate 661,575, forward strand.
GACGAATATATACCATCCACACCCAACTTCTTCACATAGGTTTAGGGAATGAAACTCTGATCTTCATGCTCAAGCTGCAAGCACCTTACCAACTGAGCCATCTCCCCAGCCCCAATGGTGAGCCGTCTCCTCAGCCGCAATCTAACGCTCTTGACCACTCCTCTCCTGGGACCTTGGCTCCCATGTCTGATGCTTGCCTACACTTCTTGAGTACTAAGTGTCCTCCCAGCATTCATCTCAGTACATCATCTTGGAAGCAGTCTTCACTGCTTCTTAGGCGAGTCTTCAAGTGACCACAGCCCCAGCCAACATCTTCACTGTCAGTTCATTAGAAGCCCTGAGTCAGAATCACCCACTTAAGATTCCCCTCAAATTTCTTTCTCATAGAAGCTAACATAAGGATAGTTTAACTTCTAACTTATGATGCAACCTACAATAGTTAGCCCAGAGAATTAATCAGCTTCCTTTACATTACCACAATGAAAGCAACTATTTTATTAAAACTGGACTTGCTAGGAAACATGCTTGTCATCAAGGCCTGGTCATATCTGACTCAACAACAAGAAAATAGGAGATGATTAATTTTCCCAGCTACCTGTGTCTGGTCTTACTACCTGACCTCGTAAAAATGGCCTAGATGGAAATGTGTCCATTTTCAAGGCATGGCAATAGAGTCATGGGGAAATGTTCCAGCTCAGGACCATACTGAAACAGGCACTAGACCAAGGCAGGCAAATATGGGAAATAACAACCTGGGACTCCACTTGACATGAGCTATGCACATACCCTTCTGGTAACAAAGCTTTTGCAGCCAGAGATTTTTCTGCTTTTGCTATGTACACATACCCCATTCTAAACAATGATCTCAGCAACATGTTAGCAACATAGGACCCCCTTCCATTTACACTGAGCTATACAAATGAAAAATGGGGTATTTCTCTCCACTAACAATAATTACATGTGGAAAGATTCTATTATATTGCACTCTTTCTTATGTCTGTGAGACATAAGAAGCAAGACTTCTGTCCTGAGCTGCCTGTGTCATATTGGTAAGTCCCTGTTTGTTTATTAAGGCTTTCCAGCTGGGAGACTCATCAGAAACATTAAATAGAAAAAACTACCATAAATATAGTCTAGGTAGAAGCTCTCCGGCAGAACTTTGAAAAGGCAATGCTTCTCAGAGGATTCAGCTGTCAGTCAAATGTCTGCAGATGGATTTTAGCTTTGTCTTAGATTTGTCACGCACTGGCTGCAGAATTTTGGGTAAGTTGCCCCCACCCTGTCAACTTTAGCTCTTGCTTTTTAAGTAATAGCAATTATAGAAGTTAAGGATGATTTATTGGTTAAAGTCTAAATACAAGGTTAACTTGCACACATTGCCTCTAGCATAGCTCCGAGGCACAGCAATTATTATTATCCATTTTTATAGACAAGAAAATGAAAGCAGAAAGCTAGCCAGTTACCGATTCAGGATTCAAACCCAAACACTTAATTATCACTGTCATTGTAATTCTGGGTCAATTTCATCTCAAATTGGAATTGTGTGGATGCCAGGATTTAGAAGAGATGGGGATTATGTAGAGAATGGATGAGGTCACTCTGTCAGGCACAAAGAACCAATCACAGAGGTGACCAGTGACACTAACATCAGGGCACGTGTGTTTGTTTCTATGACATGAAGATACTGGTTCTAGACAAAAGATTTCTATTCTCTTTGTTGCTAGTTGCTCTAATTTTGGGGGCCTGCAAGAGAGTGAGGTGAAATTAAAGGACTGAAATATCAGTGTGGAGGCCATCTACAGAACTGGTGCCAGAGTTTTCTATGGTACTCCACAAAGACATTCCATCATAGACATTAACAGCCTTGGCTCTAGACATTGGCAGGGACAGAGCGTCACCAGTGAGTGAGTCCTCCATTGTCCTACAAACCAGGACAATAAGTGACAAAAAAAAAAAAAAAAATGACAAGAGCATCAGATGTTACACAGGTTGGCTAAGCACGTATGTGTTAGGCAACTTTGTGGCGCTATGACAAAATATCCAAATAAACAACTTAGAAGGAGGAAATGTTCCTTTTGGCTCTTGGTTTTAGCCCATGGTCGGTTGGTGATGCGGTTTTTGAGCCAGTGGCAAGGCAGAACTTCACAGTAGGACAAAGGCTTCAGGGTGGCCAGGGCGTGTGAGAGAAAAGGGCCAACGACCTATTATTGCCATCAAGGTCATTCTCCCAATCATCTGATTTCTTTTCATTAACACCCACCTTCTTATTTTATCCATCTCCTGATAGCACACAGGCTGGCTGGCCATCAGATTTCAGTACACGATCTTTGGGGAACAGTTGACTCGAACCCAAATCACATATGGGATAATACTGGAGGCTACTGATGAAATACCAGTGGAGACAGACACGCAGGACCAGTTGGAAGACATCTGACTGCGAGCCTGATTTAGACTCTGTCTTCGCTTTTGGAATTCTCTGTCTGTCCTTAGGCTTGGGCGGATTGGAACTGTGGATTACTGATAAAACATAAGAGCACTGCTCCACAAGACTCTCTAAAGGCCTCGAGTCGCCTCATGATCTAGAATACAGACCATCAAACTCAATGGAGAGAACACTGGCTGGCGGGGTATGGCAGAAAGCACATGCAGCAACTTGCAAGGTGGAAACAGGAGGATCAAGAGTTCAAGGTTATCTTTGGTGCTTGGGTTCAGGCTGCTTTGATCCTACCGTGAGCAGAAAACTGCTGAAGGCTTCAGCTGAGACCAGGTAGCAGTGTGCAGAGAAATGGTGATGGACCAAGAGCTGTAGGAGAATCTATCTCAGAAAGGACAGAAGCAAGATCACACGCTGGCAAACACAGAGTAATTGGGAAAATTAAAAGGATTTCTAGTGCTAATTTGTTGCCCTGGGGACTAACTGGTGCTCAACTCTAGAAGTCTGTGATTCAAGGATCTCAGGACTACTTAGGCAAGAAAAGTGCATCATTTCTCTGACTGGCCTCAGGCTTTGCAGAGAAAGCCTGTCTAGGCTGAGACAAAGAGGCCTTGTTCAGCGATGACTTCTGGAAAGCTGTTTAACTGAGGTGAATGCCGGAGGTCTTGAAGGTTCTAGAAGCTGAGAGGACCACATTTCTCCTACTTAGAAGAAGGGGCAGGCTTCTTTTTCCCTTTCTTCCAGAAACTGATTCTACCTGTTGATTGAAAGTGGAGAACTTTCTACCCTCAAGGAAGGTGAGGGGAGGAATGGGGAAGATAGTCTAGAGGGCATGTTGCTCCTCCCTTGGCCTCTCCAGCTGAAAGAAAAACTTTCTCTAGTCAGACAGGGAAAGGGATTCAAAACATCCTCTGGAGGTTAAAGAGATGGTTCAGTTAGTGTGCTTGCCACAGACACAGGAGGAACCCAGTGCAGATTCTCAGCACTTGTGTGAAAAGCCAGTAAGATAACACACTTCTGTGAAACCAACGCTGGAAACAAAGAACAAGCAGGTAGATCTTGGGTGCTCTTTGGACAACTAGTCTAGCAGAATCAGGGAGTTCTAAGTTCAGTTAGGAACCTTGTCTCAAAAAAAAAATAAGGTATGGGGCTGGAGAGGTGGCTCAGGGGTTAAGCCTCTGCCTTGCAGGCGGAAGGTCCTGAGTTTAGATCCTAGACCCCACGTATAGACGCCGGGTGGAAGCCAGGGCGGCCTGTGTTTCTGGTCCTGGTAGAGCGGAGCCTGTGAATTCCGGGGCAGAGTAAACGAGGAGGAGGTGGAGGCGTCCATGGTGGTTCTGAATTCATCCGTGGTTCTACACACACACACACACACACACACACACACACACACACACGCACACACACACATACATACACACACACAATTGAATAAAAAAAGAAAATAAGGAAGAGAACCTCTGAGGAAGAAACTCAACATCAACCTTTGGCTTCTATACAAAGCACCAATGTGCACACGGTGCATATGCATTGTATATGCGCGCGCACACACACACACACACACACACACACACACACACATTGAAGAAGTACTTGTTCTGGCAGCTTTGGCCAGGAGGTTGAAGTAAAGAGCTGATGTGAGAGCACAAAGACTTCTGGGAAATTAGCTCTTCTTTAGATCTGACCCACTCCATCCTAAGCATCCATCACTGTTTCTCTGCACACTGCTAGCTGGTGTCAGCTGAAGCCTTTGGCTGTTTCTTGTTCACAGGAACATTCACAGCAGCCCAAACTGGAGCACTAGGGCCAAAGTTTTCTCCAGGAGGTCAATAGGTCATTTGCACACTAGTCAGACCACCAGCTGAGGCAGTACATAGAGTTCATGACCTCTAGCATTAAGGCATCTAATTGGTTTGCTTTTGCCTGTGGAGAGCCCAACTCTTTAATTTCAAGTCTAGCAAGTAGGCTCTGCCTCCCCTCTTACCCAGCTTCCACCTCCTCTAAGAAAGCTCCTTGACCTCCATGGAAACTGCTGACTCCTCCTCCCTAGTACACACAGGATGGAAGGAGAAGGCTCTGTCCTGCAGCTGGCTCCTGCATGGATGCCTGCTGCCCAGTCCAGCAAAGCTGAAGACTGACACATGCAAGCTGAGATAGGACTGGGGCTAATTTGCTGAAAATCAATCTCCTAACCAGTGACTTTGGGTTCATAGGAGTCACAAGGCACCCAAGCCAGAGGCTCCCCGGAGATTACCTTCAAGGTGGGATTTGTTGCATTCCCCAAGAGGTCACTGCCCAGGCTGGCTCCAGCCAATATTTTTCAAGGGGTGGATAGACTGGGGCTGGAAGGGAAAACAGGATTTTTTTCAGTGAATGACAAGGGTGGGTGAGCTGAGCAGGATATGTGCGTTCAATCAACTCTTTCTATGGGACCAGGGTGTTTTCTAACAATCTCCTGGGAACAAGATGGTCTTAGGGGTTTGAACCTTGTGTTTTGTGTTCAGGCTCCAGGTAGTTCTTTGTCTCCGCAAGGACATGCTGTCCCTTCCACTTTCAGTCAGTCATGAACTCCCCCTGTATGGCAGTCTTTCAAAGGCACATGACAGAGCCAGCTAGGCAAGCACTCTACCAACTAAGCTACATTCCCAGACTTTGAATGGGATTTTTAAGTAACAAGGTCAATTTCATTTGATGCAAAAAGCAACTAAGGGTCAGAGAAGTCTCACAGCATGTGAGGCCATATGTCTGGTCAAGAGAATGAGACACAAGAATCTTCGGCTCTGTATTACTTCCATGACATGCAGAGTAAGAGAAGATAGTACAAGACCCAAGGCATAGAAAGAAAAGAGAGGTGACATTCAGATTTAAAACAAGACTTGCAAGTTTTATAAGGTGGAATGGCTTTTCCCCTTAGGTATTTTTAATGCAGAGTACTACAAAGTTCACTAGAGATTAGCTTTTCTCTTTTCTGTTTATTTTTTGATTAGTCTGGTGCCTTATTGCACTTGCTCAGTCTTGCTATTTCGGTAGATCCCTCCCAATGATAAATGTTACATATCTTGAGAGTGAGCCTATTTTACTATTGCAGGCCCCACACTCTCCTTATTTCTTTGACTTCTTGGAGGAAAAAAAAACTTATAGGAGATTTTTAAAAACTGAAAAGGAGCACAGGGCCTGGGTCCTCCAGCTTAATCAGCTTAAGACATTACGTTGGTGACAGAAACTGTTATGCACTGCATATTCATGCCATGCCTGGTCACCTTGAGAATTTGTGAAGACTCTTTGGTGCTATCCTACCTCCTGTCCTGCAGGGTTTCAGTGCCATTAGCCAAGAGCCCAACCCAATATGTGAGCAAAAAGCCAGGGAGAGCCGGTTGTGTGCACTGGGAAATAGCTAATTTTAGATCCAGGACCTGGGTAGGAATCATATTTGAAGGCAAAGACCTTGGTTGGAAGCCCTTGAAGATTCAAAGCTAAATGCTGAAGCCTAACATTCTCTACGAACATGCAGATGGAAGACTACGGCCCCGTGTAACGGTTTATGCTGGGGCAACACTAGCAGGTGAAGGTCTCTGAAAATAATCTGGGAAAAGTAGAAAATGACTTTTTCAGTACATTGAGACATCCCTCAAATCTCTCCATTTGAAGCAGAATTGGTTGCTCATGTGGCCTTATTATATGAACCCTTTTAGAACAAATGGAGCTATAAATTAACCTGAAGAATTGAAGAAAATGGACAGACAGAAGAAAAATAGACTCAAGGACCAATCATATCATTGAAAAATCTCAAGTACTAGCCTTCCAGCTAAAACTGGCTGTTAAAACATAAGATTTCTTTAGCATTTCAGAAGGGCGTGTCCCCTTCAAACAAATTTGATTTGGCTTAAAGTGCACAGGGAAAAGATATTCTGAGCAACATTTAGAACCTTCAGAAATCTAGCTTCCTGGTCAAGGTATGAGTTGGATATAGTGCTCTTTCATTCCCTCACTTGAAAGCAGCAGAGAATTTTTAGGTTTGTTTCCCTTTAATTTCTACTCCATGAAATTCCAGAGGCATGCTCTGGGCTGGGGTCAATTGGTGCATTTATAACTTTGAAAACAGAAAAAGATATAGGATAGAGGAAATAAAGAAAATCCACATCCTAAATAAAAATGAACAATTTAAGACTGTGTGTAGATGATCAGTGTTGATCAGAAATACTTCATGTTATAGCATGGAAGCCTGGGTATCTGAAACGATAACTCCGAACAATGCCACTTGTGAGATGCTGAGCTGAGGACATGTCACATACCTTGCCGAAGAGAAGGAAAGAAGCTCAGTTTCTCCTTTCTGCCCTTTTGAAACACAACCAAGTGCTGAGACACCCCTCTCAGGCTGGTGAAAATCAAGACTAATCCCAGGCGTATTAAGTACCTTGGAGTCCAGGAATTTTCCAGTCCAGTGACTGAAGGCCCTTCTGTCCGCTCAGGACCTCCAGAAGCGGATGCCTCCTTCACTGAAATAGAAATTATTATACTGACTGGTGGACCCCTGGACACAGAGTTGGGAGATAGAATCCCTGTATGAGCTCCAGTCTCTGTGACCTCCCAATCCCCCAAGGCTCCAAAGAGCCACACCTGGGACTCAGTCGAGCTCAGAGGCTGTTAGGGATTTAACACCCTTCCTATAGCGGGAATGTGTGCCTGCGTGTACATACACTGGACCTGTTCTATCACTTTAAAACTATGTTTCTGGAGCTGAAGAGGTGACTTAGCATTAAAAGTGCTTGTTGCACAAATAAAAAGACTGGAATTCAGATGCCCATATCAATCTAAAGTGCCAGGCAGTGTGGCTGCCCACCTGTAATTCTAGCCTTGGAAGTTGGTGCGATTCCAGCTTTGGAAGGCAAGCTGTAGGACTCCCAGGAATAAGCTGGCTGCCTGTATTAGCCCTATTGATGAACTCTGGGTTGAATGGCTCAGTTTTAAAATAGTAAGGTAGAAGACTGATTGAGGATAATTCCCCAAATCATCCTCCCGTACACATATGCTCATTCATGTAAACACATATTCATTCGCACATGCAAGCACCCCATATAGATATATACTAGAAAGGTGCCTGATACAAGTAGGGTGTAACACCCTCTCTTTACATAACCAGGGATAAATGAACAATGCCCATAGCTTCATGTGTAGCTTTTAGACGTGTAGATATGATATCAGCATCTCCCTTCCTTCCTTTCTGCCAGACAGAATATGGTCGGCAGGACCTCACATCCTGGTTTGCTCTGAGCATCCCCCATTTATTCCCAATGTCCCCATGGTATTATTAACATCATCATCTTCCCTTCTTGAATGATGTGTTTTCTATGAAATGAAAACACTCACAGAAGGTGGGGGACAGACCAAAGAAGTCTGCAACAATAGAATAACTGTTCACCTGCCCTTTAACTAGATACAGCATATCCATGATGTACAGGCATGCTTCCTCCCCAGGGAGCTGACGGATTATGAATAGGGCACAAGACTTATGCTTCCTTATCTCTGGAGAACAATACAGGAAGGTGCACAGATGTAGTGCAGAATTTAATCAATCCAAGCCAAATACAAAGTGTGAATAGGAGAAAAATACAACTTTGTCTACAGAATTTTCCAGACGAAGGCTTCCAGTCTGGAGTACAGAAATTACTAAAAAAAAAACTAGATTAATAAAATATAATACAAAAATGAAAATACTTATGTATATATAAAATAATAAAAAAAGAAGCTCATGAAACTCTCTTAGGACTTTCTAGAATCCCCAGTAAGGGCTAAGCAAAGATTTGTGGTATTTTCTCCTGTTTCTAAGCTCCATTTCCAATTAACACTCTTACCACATCACTACCTAAGTAAAGGAGCAAGAAGAAGCTTAAAACAGATGGGAACATCTGGACCAGTTACAATGACCTTTGACTCTTTGTCATCGTCGTTGTGTTGTTGTCGTTGTTTAAATCTCGCTGGTACATCTTTCTTCTTGGTTTCTATGTCTATCCAAGTGCTGAGGTTTGTCTGCTTTGATCTCATGAGGTCATCAAAGTCTTGTCATTCAATCGGTCAATCATGTGTTATTTTTATTTGCAGGAAGAACCTGCTATTGCATGGCAGAATATGCATCAAAACTCTAAGAGGGAGCCCCAAGGTTATTTCTCCTCCTCTTATTACACAATATGGGATCACTGCTATAGCAGCCTTTATATTTTACCATTTAATTATTAAAAATCGATAACATTTGCTCATGGAACAGCATTCTGAACATGCAAACAAGAAGTCTCCCTTATTTGGTTTTCTCTTCAGTTTTGTATTTTCTTTCAGAGATGTTTGGTTTTCTGCTTTTTAATTCTATCTCCTATTTTTCCTCTAGAAAGTACAAAGTGATATATGAAAAGCACAACACACTTTCCTGCATGTTTGTTTTAAATAAACATTTCAAGAAGCATTTCAGGTGTGCAGAAAAGTTGTAGCGATAGCATAGAGTTTCCATTCTCTGCCCCCTCACATCCCTCTAATAACATGCTAATAAAGTACATTTGTCAGAATTAATAAGCCAATGTTGACACATCATTGTGAATGAAATTCCTTCATAATTGCTCAGTTTTTATCTGCTGTAGGATCAGGTCCATACTCACACCCCACAGATTTGTGTGTTTGAATACTTAGCTGGCGTTAATGTTTGGGGAAGGTGTGACACCTTTAAGAGGTAGGGTCTTGCTGAAGGGCAAGCCTTGAGGTTTGGTAGCCCAGCCCTGCTTCTTCTGGCTCTTGCTCTCTCTGCCTCCAGTTGTCTGTGGTGACCTCAACCATCCTTCTGCTTCCAGTCATACTTTTTACTGTGCAATTCCCACCACAATGGACTGTATTCCCTTGGGAATCATGAACCAAATGAAATCCCCCTTTCTCCACTAGGTTGCTGGAGTCTAAAATTATCTCATAGCAAAAAGAAAAGTAACTATCATAGTTATCAAGAAAATAAAGGACAACAAATGCTGGTGAGGATATGGGAATCTTATCACACTTATGCACTGCGGATGGGAATGTACCATGATGGAATTTGGTATGGAGGTTTTTAAAAATGTTACAAACAGAACTACCATATGACCCAGCTCTATAAGGGCTGTCTGCCTGTCTGTCTACTTGTGTAGGTCATGAAATTAGAAAGAGATTCTGAGGGAGGAATAAGAGATCTTAAGGACAGAGAGTAAAAGAAGACAATATTGCACAAGTCACTTGCCAGGGTAATGGGGAAAGGAAGATTGACAAGAACAAAGTATCCATAAAAATGTCATAATGGAACCATACTTTGTAAGCTAATTTTTAAAAAGCAATAAAAATAGAGACCAGTGTCATTTTCTTAATAAAGTTCTGCACTATGACTATGACTCACACTTTTGATATTAGTCTTAGTTTCTCCACTACGAATTGACTATTTTTTTCTTTGCATGTAATATTGTGTGGAAGTCACTAGGTACAGTCAACATCCAGCTTTCCCCATATGTTGTAAAATGAAATAGTTTGATTTCATGCAGGCGTTAAAGGTGAAAAGGCCCCAGTTGATTGCTCTGACTTTTGGGAAGCTCCCTTTATGGGTTCTTCTAAGAGGTCTCTATCAAACCCTTCCTGCTGCTTCTCATGTGAGCTCAGCCACTGACCAGGAAGGAGTCAGGACCAGGTCAGGCGCCACCTTCCATCAGGATGGCAGGGCAAGATTTTTACCTCAGGAGTCATCTGCTGCCAAGTTCTCCTTTTACAGTGGGAGATGTGAGGTGTCTGAGGTTGCTCGCGCAGCTGGTTAATGCCAGTGCCTTGGCCAATTCAATTCTTTGCCTATGCAGGACACCTGTCTGCACTTCCAGTCCAGCAACTGCCTTCAGTAAAGCAAAACCAAGCAAAACAACCTCCAAATTATGCTACCAGCTAATCTGAGAGAGAGAGAGAGAGAGAGAGAGAGAGAGAGAGAGAGAGAGAGAGAGAGAGAGAGAGAGACATCTAGCTGAAAAGTTTTCTGTTCTTGAGAGGAGAAACTTGAAATCAAAAGACCTGAAGTTAGAATCTCTAAGGACAGTCACAGGAGGGGATATGTCAGAGTGTTTATAAACCTCAGAGTCACATCTGCCTATCATGCAGACAAAGGCAGCTTACAGTGTTAACAATATAACAGGAGTACATCTAAATATTTTATTAATTACAGAACCACAACAATGTCTCATCTTGGAAACATCCAGTGTTTTTGCTGTCAGTGTAGTGGTCAGAGCTGCCTTTAAGAGGGCCTGATTTCACCTTCACACTTTAGGCAACCATGACCACAGCCACGTATGACCACCTCCCAGCCTTGCTTTTTCATACTTTCCCTCTTCCTTTCTCTTTTCTTCTTGTTATTGCTCCTTTCAGCATCTTTCTCTAGTATGTAAGTCGCCTTCCCTATCAGAGCCTCAATGTCCTGGTTGTAAAATGGGGGGACTTCACCAGATACCTTGAAAGTCTCTTTCTGTCTGGTCCTGAGAGTCTTTGTTATTTCTCTCCTTTCTGATAACACAAGAACTCTAGGCAAGGCATAGGGGGCCAGGAGCCTGCCAGTTTCTTCCTGAATGAGACAATTAATTCATGTACTTTTTAAACAGAATGTAGTAGGGTTCCCTTGGCTACTTTTTCCCAGGTTGCTCTAGCGTGAATTCAGGCTCCCCAAATGAAGACTGACTTTGTCAAAATGAGATGTCTGAAGGAAAGGAATAGTTGGGACTCTATGTCACGTCACAACTACACTAACTATTCAATTGCAGATGAACTGATTGTAAAATGCCTGAACTGTGTTTTACTGCTCCAAAGGTCTAGTGACATTATGATTTTTTTTTCCTATCACCCTACACAGTGAAGGAAAGATTCCCCACCTCAAATAGCATACCATGGCCAAAGATAGAGTGTCTAATCTTGGATGGGTGAGACCCTCTGTATTCCCCTCCCATAGGAGGAGGACCGCATGCTTTGCAGGTCAAGCGGAGGTTGCACTTGTGAACAAGTGGAACTTGTGGAGTCAGGCATTGCAGCAACAAGAAACGGCGGTGTCCCTTGAAGTATTTGATTTGTTCACATGCTTCTGTGGGTGGGCAGCTTGCTAGAGTCCGTTGGGCTGAGGCTGAATGGAGTGATGGGAAGCTGGCTGGTTCTCACTGGTGGTGGAGCACATTTAGCAGCATCACAAAAGGCTCTATGAGGCTCAAAGATGTCTGCTGCATCCAGGCCCCCATCCAACACAAGGTCCACCTGATATCTGTATGATACCTTGACAATTGTTAGATATTTGACTATTATTCTTGGCCATGGCCACTGACACAGCACAGTAGAACACTTCGACTCGGGGCTATTTTCTCACTCTGGCCCAGGACTCCAGGGATTTTTATTCTTCTTGTTGACTGTTTGATGACTTGACCAGAGGAATCCTTATTTTTAATTTTCTCTCCCCCTCCCCTCCTCCCCTCTCCTCTCCCCCTCCTCTTCCCTCTCCCTTTCCCTCTCCCCTCCCCCTCCACTCCCCCTCCATCCTCACCCCCTCTCCCCCTCCTGCTCCTCCTTCCCTTCCTCTCTCTCTTTCCTCTCCTCTCCCTTCCTCTCCTCTTCTCCTCTCTTCTCTTTTCTTTCAAGCATGGTTTACCCATGTTGGATGGAGCTAGAAAGCAGGAGAATGAGGAGCTAATAATTCACACTGAGTGTGTTTTAAGACTAGCCTTAGGTCCACCTTTCCTCTTGCCTTGGGTAGACCTCAAACAAAACATCAATCATGGTGATTTGCTGTCCCACCAAATCATGACCATTGAGTCCTTCCATGGCAGAGGAGGGAGCATTTTAAGAACCAATGTAGGAGCTGGGCCTGATGGCAAATCTGTTACCAGCACTCTGGTGGCTGAGGAGGAAGGAAGGTCTCAAGGGCTGTCTAAGCTACACAGTGAATTGAAGATCAGTCTGGGCAGCTTAGAAAGATTGTCTCAGGCTGGAGAGGTGGCGCAGGGGTTAAGACTCTGCCTCACAAGCACAAAGTTCTGAGTTTGGATTCTAAGTCCTACTTAAAAAAAATGCCAGGCAGAAGAAAACAGCAGGGGTGGGGGGGTTGGGGAGGGGAGAAGGAGGGAGGACACTGCACTTCAGACCCAGTGGGCAGAGCTTAGGAAATCCTACAGTGAAACAAAAAGGAAGTACAAGCAATCCAAGATGATTCCCAAAGTCACCCTTGGACCTCCACAGGGACATATAGTACACATACACACACACACTCACTCACTCATAAATTAAAAAAAAAAAGAAAAAGAATAGCTTCAGGTTTCATTTAAAAGAAGAGTTGGCAAACTGTGGCCTAGAGGCCAAATTCACTCCACACCTGTTTATGTACAGCCCCAAGCAATGGATGTTTACGTAAAACATATTTTATTTAGGGGCTGGAGAAATGGCTTAGTGGTTAAAGTCTTTGTCTCACAAGCAAAAAAACTTGAGTTTGGATCTCCATGAAAAAAATACTGGGTGAGTATGGCGACAGCCTATAATTCTGACCCTGGGAACCCAGACAGAACAATAAGGTAGAAGATCAATCAATAGCACCCTTGGACTTTCTATAGGCACACAACTCAAGTGCACTTTTATACACACACCTGCACACACATGTACACCTACCCACATGCAAATACACATGCACACATAAATGCATGAATTCCATACACATAAATGCATGAATTCCACACTCATATACATAAAAACATGTTTAGTAAGAGTGAGAGAAGGATGGGTGTGGAGGAAAGAAGGCACACACGTGCCCTGAAGCACATGTGGAGGTCAGAGGACAATTTTTCAGAAGTCAGTTCTCTCCTTCCACCATGTGGACTCCAAGGATCAAACTGAAGTCTCCAGGTTTGTGCATAGGTGTCTTTACCTATTCAGACATCTCTAAGGTCCCAGTAGGAGCTACAATTTAAATGCTAAAAGAAAGCTAATAAACAATAGGTCATAGAGACCTATGCATATGTATAATCTGGTCCTTTGTAGAAAAAGTTTCTACAAAGCAGAGAGGAGACCTTTTGAATAGTACAAGATAAGATAAGGGTAATGAGGTTGGAACAGGAGTCTTTCATCTGGATCACTGATGAAATGTTAAGTCAGAGAGAAGAACCACCAATGAAATGTTAAGTCAGAGAGAAGAACAGACTTAAACCCAGGCTAGAAAACTGAAACCAATGAAGGCCAGAGAGTAGTTGGCAGTGAGTGAGCAGCATCCAAGAGCCGAGGGCAAGTGGTAGGAGTCAGCAGAGCTTCAGGGCAGAAAAGGAGGTCCTGGAAGAGCCGCCAGATTCGTCCTTCTTGCGTTATTTGTTTTCAAAGCCCATGAGAAATGCAGGTAGAAGCAGGTAATTGTCCAGCAGTGAAGGAAAAGAAGGAAAACAGACCAACCCGAGGACATCACTTTTACCTCTCTTACCCCCTCCACACTGGCAAAAAGGAGACGATTAGAAAGTTTAACCAATGGGCTGGAGAGGCAGCTCAGGGGTTAAGCCTCTGCCTTGCAGGCGGGAGGTCCTGAGTTCGGATTCTAGACCCCACCTACAGACTCTGGGCGGAAACGGGAGGGCCTGCTTTTCTCTGGTAGGGCCTGCGTTTCTGGTCCTGGTAGGCCGATCCTGTGACTCCGTGAATCTGGGGCAGAGTAAACAAGGAGGAGGTGGAGGCGTCCATGGTGGTTCCCGAATTCGCCCGTGTTGCTACACACACATACATACATACACACACGCGCACACACACACACACACACACACACACACACACACACACGCACGCACACACACACGCTCACACACACGTACACGCACAATTGAATAAATAATAATTTTAAAAAAAGAAAGCTTAACCAATGTCTCAAAATCAAGAAGTTGTTTTCTTTGAATAGTAAATAACAGTGAAATTGGCAACTGATAAGGCCTGAGACTGAGATAAAGTCTCAGTCTCAAGATAAAGAAAGTAGGTCACAGTAACAATAGGAGAAATGCCTTTCTTGATGAAGTCAGAAAGGTGAACACAAGTTTCTCTCCCTAGAGTTGTCCATGGAAAAATGTTGTGCCCAGGGGCAGGTGCCTCTGCTTCTGTAGAAACCTGACATGGAGAGCTGGGGATCCCCCTTCACTGCCCGGCATTTCCACTGCATGCTCATACTCATCTTTGTTTCGAAGGAAGGACCATTGGGTGGGGTGTTCTAGTCTGGGAGACAGTGGATACTCAGAATTTCCAGGACAGAGACAGGCTGCTTGGCTCAGCTGCTCAGAGCTTGCTGGTAATGAGGCCGGGTCATATCCTGGCTCTTCACCACACCCAACTTACAGTCTCCTTTCTGGGGTCACACACTGCACTTCTCATCAGAAAATAAAGGGTCAAGGAACAGGGTGGGGGCTCACTCCATAGAAATCCACCTTCTCTGGAAAAACAGTATTCTATCAGTTGAAAGCTACCGACATCATCTCCACAGCTATCATTGTTCACTTACTTGGGGTATGGACACATGGGGACATCGCATCAGGTAGTCTGGACTGTATAACAAACTATCTCATAAAGTGATTGCTTATTTCTACTTGTTAACCCTAAATTCTTTGGATGGGCTGAGAAGTTCTGGTGTAGGCCAGCTTAGCTGACATCTATTGAACTTCCATCTTCAATTAGTAGGAGGATCAGCAGTGGGCTGGATGAACCAGACTGATCCTATTTCTACCCTCTGGTGATCACTGAACTGCCAGTCAAAACTCTGGAGGACTTGAGTTTCTGATTCAGACTACCCTCCATCTATTTACCGGACTGATTGTAGAAGGCACAAGGACCTCAAGAGACACAAGAACTTCTTGTACATTGGCTTTTTGACATTATTAAATTAAGGCCTGGGAAGTGGCCCCGTTAGTGAAGACTTACTGTTTAAGCATGAGGACCTAAGTTCAAATCCTTTGCACTCACCTAAGAATCCAGGCAAGGTAGTGCATACCTATAATTCTTGTATTGGGGAAGTGAAAACAAGAAGATCCCTGAAACTCACTGGTCAGCTAATCATACCAAAGCGGGAGCTGAGTTTGATTAGAGATCTGGTCTCAAAAAGTAAGGTAGATCGCAAGGGAGGAAGACACCTGACCTCCAACCGATACATATAAACACATATGAACATATGCACATGCATACAGCATATACACATACAAAATATTTTTAAGTGTTCAAAATATTAGCTTAGACTTATTTGAGAAATGAAAGTGATGAGATATACTTACTGCATTTTCAATGAATAGTGGTTATTTTAATATAGAAATTGTATTTGGTGCTTTATCTCCTGAGATAGGTGATAGGCATCACTCCAACTGCAAAACCAATATGCAAACTCCATGTTGAAATCACCATAGCGCACAATCACTGCTTGAGTGATTTTGGAATTCCACGCCCACACCAACAATGATATCATTGTTCTAGAGCTGACCAGAACACCTTTTCTCCAGCCCACAGCCTTAGCAGCAGTGTATCAGGGCAGCAGAATGAACAGCCCCCCATGACATCTGCACAGGAAGTGGATTTGGTGACTACCAGGTGACTCCGGGATTGATCATGCTGGGTCCTTTACTAAGGACAAGCAACACTGACAGTAAAGACAGGTGACTCAGGTGTGTGGATGGTAAGGTGATCAATGCCACCCAATGTTTGGAGAATTGGAATTTAGATTTTTCAGCCCTTGCACACAGTACCAATTCTTCCTGAGATGCTGGACAATTATTTCTTCCTCCTTCCAGGTTTCAGTTTTCTCCTGTTTCTAAGAGGCTTGGGGGTCTATAGTTTCCAAGACCCTTCCAGTTCTTGAAATAAACCACGCTTCAATACAGTGCCCTTGAGATCATTTTAACTAAAAGCAGTGTAAATTTCTCACCTTCAAAATAAAGACCAGCCTTTGCTACTACCTCTCAGTCAAGACATGGAGACCAAGAAGATGCTATTCGGCAACAGACCTGATTCTTTGGACATGAGGGATCTAACTGAACAATAAATACTATATTCAGAACAAGAACTCAGACTGAAATGCTTCAGGACTTTCTCTCAACCCTCCATGCACTATAAATTTTATCATTTATCCATTGACTTTCCTGAGCAGGAAAGAGACCAGCTAAAGTTCCGTGTAATACCCTTTCTATTCCCATGCAGATGTCTAAGTCTTCTCTTCCTCTGGTCAGATCTGATTTGTGTTTCTTCTTGGTTAAAGCCCCCAGAGTGCTCCAGGATGCTCTCTGCTTGACTGTAACATAAATAGAAATGCATAACCTTGCAGGGGTGAGCAGACATGGGGAGCCAATAGGGACCAGAGGCTGAGGAGGGAATGAATCCTTCCGTCCCCCTGCTTCCCAGGCCTCATTCTTGCCCTCCTGCAAAGCCTTAGGAGGGTCTCATGGGGGGAGTTTGAATTCCTTCCCAACCAATCCTGATGGTTCCTGCTACCCATCCTTTTACTAAAGGCTCTGCAGCTGTTTCTAGTTAGGTGTCTGTTTATGCTGTTGGCACATGTGCACTTACACCCTGGTGCATGTTTTGTCTCCCCCTGACTGCAGCTCCCCGTGACCCCCAGCAAATTCACTTGGAGTCATTCAGAATCCCAAGTGAAGACAATTGCAAAGCAGCATAATGCTCACACTCAGGAAGCATTGCCAAAGGTTACATTTTATGGAGCACATTCTGCCATTCATAATCAGGAAAGAAGACAGCACTGAACAGAGGAACAGAAGTGGGTAAAGAACTCCAGATTTTAAGAGTGAACTCCTCTTTGTTCACTACTGGAGTAAGATCAGATTGTAACCTTGAAGCGGGCACCTTTTTCTTTCCCTGATGAATAATTTAAGATTTTATTATTTCTTTATTAATTTTATTTCTGTGTGTGTGTGTGTGTGTGTGTGTGTGTGTGTGTGTGTGTGTGTACAAGGGCTTGTGCTCATTTGGACGCATGTATGTGGGGGTCAGAGACCTACCTCAGATGTTTTTCTTCAGGACTCTTCCATACTGTTTTTTTAAACAAGGTTTTTTATTGTAATCTGGGACTCAATAGGCAGATCATCAATCTGTAGGCTGGGGAATGTGTTTGTCTTTGCCTTCCCAGTACTAGGATTACAAGTGTGTGCCACTAACCCTGAATTTTTTTTTTTCTTCTTGTGGATTATGGGAGCTCAAGCTCAAATCATGCTTGTTAACGGAGCCATCTCCTCAGCCGCCTTACTTTTCTTTTTCTTTTTGGCTCATTTTCTCTACAAACATTTACTTTCTCCACATGCATGGCATTGCTCAGTTCTATAAGAAACACATGATATGCTTGCTGCCTCGAAATGGACCAGTGTTTGTGTAAACAAAGAGCCTTGGCTAAGTTATAAAGAGTCTCTTTTGCTTGTCTTCAATGTCAACGATCAGTGTGAATATCGGTTGAGATCAGTGTGAATATAGGTTGAGATCAGTGTGAATGTATGTTGAAATCAACCGTGTTCATAGCAAGGGTGGGACCCTATTCCACACCCAACACATCATTCTAAATGGTAGGCTCTTGACACAGTCTTATTAGCGAGACATGTCACTGTCTAGGTTTATATAATTAGTGCTGCAAAATTTCAGATATTTTGGCTCTCAAATGTCAGTCAACAAGTTTGCTGAGATCCTGTAAACTGGTTTGAAAGATTTTACTGTCTAGACTCATTCTCTCCATTCTGTCAATTGGTAATTTTCTAATTTTATCATCTCTTCTTCATTTATTAGTTGGCACTTTAATGGGTGAGGAAGAGTTTTACTCATTCTCATGTAGTTGTCAGTGGACTCTGGTTTTAGTCAATAAGCTAAAATATTTAAAAATCATAATTTATTCCCTTGTCCAAACTGTCTCAGAGTTGGACGAAGAAGCTCCCTGAAACAGGCTTCTTTGTCCTTTGACATGACCTTATACTTCTTTGCTCGCCTTCTGACTTTCTGAAACTAAAGATATTACAGGCTTGTTTTTTTTCCTCCTTTCTTGACCATGGATTCAGACATTTCTTCAAAAAGCCTGAATTCTTAGTAGAAAATGGCATTTAGAAACAAGATATGGATGCCAAATGCATTCAGATGTGTCTATTGCTACCAAAGCATTAGGTTTGGACCTATTAAGATGACGGAGCTAGAAGGTAAACAAACACACACACACACACACACACACACACACACACACACACACACACCTCTTTTTATTTATAACCACATGCACAAATATCCATCTTTCTCAGTATCTGTGTACTCTGTGTTATGTGTTCAACCTGAGATCTCCAGTGCTAGCCCAATACCATTGGATTCATCCTATCTTTTCTGTTTACCATGTTAATTATGAAAATGAAATCATACAGGTGCCTTTTTACTCAATGACAGAGTTCAGAGAGAGTCGTCACAGAACTGCTAACCCATGATTTTGTGAAAAGTAAGCCTTTTCTCACAGCCCACTAAATGTTTAGATTTTTGGTCATTGGCCTAAGCCTTACCTAGTCAACAAACATATGGACTGGTTCTTTCCATAGCACCAGGTTAAAGCTTAAGCCTTGTTCTCCTCCTATTCCTTTGTCGCATTTCTCTGAAACCTTGCATCTGAAGATCTCATTCTTACGTCTCTAGTATTTGCCACTGAGGACAAAATGCATCTCTATGAAATTCCAAGGAGATACACAATGTATGATCTCTTGCTCTCCTTTCCCTTGAAGTTAGTCTGAAAAGTAGATTATACAAACATCTCCATTCCCACAAATGCAATTACAAGCTTATTGTAAGAATGTTATCTCCTAAGGTTATCCACATTCCCATGACTTCTCTACCCGCCCTGTTTAGACACCAAACTCTTTCTCCCCTGCCAGGAAACCCTAATTGATCTTCATCACAGTAACTGTGTAACACTTCTTTCCCTATCTGCATGGCAAAGATCCATAGTACCATGTCCATGGAAGCTTCTTTCATTTTATCAACTTCTCACATTCTCCATCTTCTATATTTAATAAAAAAATTATCTAATTAATTTCATGAATAAGAGATTGAGGAGCATATGGTGTTTGGGAAGGGAAAGAAGGGGAAAAAAATAGCCCATTCATTCGACTTTTCTCAGCTGCCATTCCTGAACCGGGAGACTTGGCTGGGCTCTTTTGGAATGCTAGGCAATAAAACTTCCATAGGATGCCAAATTTAGGTCCAGAATGAAAAGAAAACAAAATCGCTCCTACAAGACAAACTGTTCAGCTCAGAAATGGGAAGGTTTTTCTTTCTCTCTCTCTCTTTCTTTCTCTCTCTCTCTTTTTCTTTCTTTCTTTCTCTTTCTCTTTATTCTTTCTTTCTTCCTTCTTTCTCCTTCCTTCCTTCCTTCCTTCCTTCCTCCCTCCCTCCCTCCCTCCCTCCCTCTCTTTCTCTCTCTCTCCTGTTTCTTTCTTTCTTTCTTTCTTTCTTTCTTTCTTTCTTTCTTTCTTTCTTTCTTTCTTTCTTTCTTTCTTTCTTTCTTTCTTCTTCCACCTCCTTCTCCTCCTCCTTTTCTTCTTCTTCTTCTTGTCCTGAATTAAACATTTACAGTGACAGTTTCTACAAGGCAAGAGCCAGCCTACCACTTGGAATGCTTCTGAATGGGCGATGCAGAGAAATTTAAAAAGCATTCCTTTTCCTGAATGGAGACCTGTTTCTCCTGAGGGCTCTGCTCTCTCCTTTTGGACAGAATCCACTTTGCCATATCCTGTCTAGAGGGAGAAGGTATGAGGTGGGTGAAGGGAGCCAACTCCAGGTGCTAGAGACCTTGCACAATGCAGCCTATTCTTTGCTCTTTAGAACCCACCTTTCTCCAAGTTGGCTAGAAAAAAGTCAGTTTACTTGTATGAGGTTAGCCTGCTGGATTAACTCACTCAAGAATTTGGGTAAGTACCTTTTCAACATATATAAGATCTAAGCCATGACAAGTAAAAGGTGGGGGCGAGTCTTCTCTTCTGACATGAGTGTTGTATTGTTTATAACTTGTACAATTACTTGTCGGTAGCACTGTGACCAAATACCTGACAGAAGCAGTCTAAGGAAGGAAGGATTTATTTTGACTTGCAGTTTTAGGGGCTATCTGTTTACTGCACTAAAGAAGGCAAAGGACCTGAAGTAGCTCAGTCAATGCATTAGTAGTGGAGTTGTGGAGTAGTGACCTCTTCATGGGTGGATCAGGAAGCAGTGCGTTCATCTGGAACCAGAGCAGATATTATCTTCAAGGCCCACCCCTATCAAACTTACGTTGCTAGTCAGGCCACCATCTTAATGACCCCACAAGATCCTGAATCAATGCTGCCAACTAGACACCAAGCATTCAAACACATGTGTCTATCTGATACATTTCTACCCCTTTTGCCACACCTTCCTCCAGCAGCGCTAACTCCCAAAGGTGCCATAATCTTCCCACGCATTCACACTAACTAGGAAATCAAGCACATGAGTCTTGACCACATTCAAAACAGGGTAACCTATGCAGGTGCCTTGCTGTGCTCTCAGACTGAAGATGGAAGGTCTGCCCACATGTTCCCCTCAGGATAAGACGGACACAGAATTCAAGAGACAGGTACTTTGTAACCTTGCAGGTTTTCCAGGAGATCTGCTGTATCAAGTGAGGATGACCTTGAGATAGTAGAGCCAAGACTCCCTTTCCTGGCCCTGTGCAGTATGCTAGGAAATGCTTATGCGTTTCATGTGATTGAAATAACTGTAGCACTTCATTCGCAGGACACACCTGCCCATTTGGATCTGGGTAAGTTCCAGCTCAGGCAGTAGTGTGTTTGTTTTTAGAACAACTCATGATTTAACTGTAGAAGAGAGTCTTATTTGTAAGTCTATATGGCTCCTTCCTTAGAATGAGTTCCTTCCCAGCAGCCTCCTTCCCTTCCTCTATGCCGTGGTTATTCCTCCTTGGCACCATGCCAATCCATTAGCATAGGGCAGGGCAATGCTCCTGCTCCCATTTCTTCATGATTTCACGGCTATGTAAATACAAAAGCAGATCACCGGAAATCACCTTCCCAGAGCTCTTAAGCCCAAAGAAAATTTTCTTATCTCAGAAAGTGTGGTGCAAGAAATTGAAGGAGAATGCCTCTGCCATAGAGTCCATGTCAAAGATTCTAACACCACTCAGAATAATGCTGTGGGGGCTGGAGAGGTGGCTCAGGGGTTAAACCTCCAGGCGGAAGGTCCTGAGTTCGGATCCCAGATCCCATGTATAGACGCCAGGCGGAAGCGGCCTGCATTTCTGGTCCTGGTAGGGTGGAGCCTGTGAATCTCGGGGCGGAGGAAGTGGAGGCGTCCATGGTGGTTCCTGAATTCGTCCATGGTTCTACACACACACACGCGCGCACATACATACGCACACACGCACAATTGTATAAATAAATAAATAAAATTATTTAAAAAAATAATGCTGTGTGCAGTTTGTAACACATATGATCCTTTTAATCAGTCTGGGCTATCACAACCATGAAGTGGCAACTTAACACTGACATTTATTTCTCATAAATCTGGGGGGAGAGAATAGAAACTGAAATCAAGATGCTAGTAGACACCATATCTGGTAAGGAATCGCATCTTACCTTGCAAAGAGCTGTCTTCTTTTACACTGATAGAGCAAAGAGGAATGAGAGATAACAAGATGTGTATCATCTTATCAGAACACAAATCCCACAAATCCCACCCTGGGGACATATCTGCTTTTCCTGATTACCTCCCAAAGGCCAAACTCCTGACACCCACACACTGGAGATTATGGCTCTGATCAAAAGTTTCTGAAAAGAAATCACAGCCGCAGGATTGATTAACTGATTAGAATATCAGTGATTATAAAGAGGTGGGTGTTATCTCAGGTCATCAGCCAAATTATCTTGGATTATTCTTAGCTGCCTTAAACAGCATTATCTTGCCAATCTTTGTCTGACTTAATATCCTTATGACTATTAGATAAGTCCACTTAGATCCCACCAACCTAAAACCAAAGACACCAGACAGCGAGGACTGTAGAATAGCATTCCTGCTTTGTGGTACCTCAACTCCCTCATGGATACATCGGAGTATCTGAAAAGTGTCTGGATTTATGACTTTCTTTGTTTTGTTACTATAAAAATTTCATTCCCTGGCCATGGCTCTTATTTCCTGTGAGGTGAGAGCTGTGTATTTTACATAATCTGTGGGAAGCACAAATATTCAGTCAGTTCACTGACAACCATTCAGGTTATGATACTGCATGGGAAGTGGATACTTTATTCAATTGCAAAGTCACTTTCCATGGAATTCTCACTTATAATGTACCTTTTTCCTGCCTAAATACTATAATCTGAATGGATTTTAAACCATTTTCTGATAGAAAAGTACGTCTCTTGAACTACTGATAGTTATTTTATACTTTTCAAAATTCCTCCAGAGCTGCCACACTAAGCACCTTCATTCTCCTATGGCTAGTATTAGTGGCAATCATCTTAAGGAAATTTAGCATCTGACATTTGCCAGTTGGCATTGATACTCCTGAAAGAATAAGTAATTAACAGAATGACATTTAAGAGACTGAGATAATGCACTTATAAAAGACAACATGTCAGTATCGTCAAGAGACTTAATGACATCTTTCAGAGAGATCTCATATTGAGGAAAATACAGGTCTGTCTACAAGGAGAGCCTAACCATTTGTGCCAATTAGAGATAAAGGTAAACATAACACTAGAGAATTGAGCCTGTAGGTACATCCATAAGGAGTTATTTTTATTAGGGTGAGCCTTAGAAAGCCTAGGGGAGATTGCCTAATTGATATGGGAAGTTCCTTTCCACAGTAGGTTGTCTAGGTAGATAAATAAAATGGAGAGAGAATTAGTTGGCTTTGTCAGATTAGCAGGTGGGAAGAGATATGCCCCTCTCTAAGATCTTCTTGTGAACATGGTATGGTCAGTTCTCTTGGCTCCTAATATTGATATGACTCCCCTTTCAAGTGGTACTACAAACTGTTACCCAGAAAATCATAATAAGAAATAAAAATCCCTGTTCTCTTAAATTGTTTTAGATATTTATCTCTATCAGGAACTGAGGGATAATTGGAACACCACATGAGAATGGGAAACTTTGAAATGTTTCTTTGAATCTTCACTTGCTAATTTATTTACAGATACAAAGGGGATAATGGAAGAGGGAGCCCTTGGTCCTTGCTCTTTGTGGCTGGCAAAGGAATTTGCTGCTGTCCTCTCACAGGAAAATAAATGACTTGGTCAACAGGCTAGCCTTTCTTGGCAAGGAACCTTAGCAATCATCACTATTCAAGCAGGTCCCCCATGGGGCTGCATTGTCTGTTCCCACCTGCACCCCTCCCCAGTGTGGTGCACCCTCACAATCCTGACAGCTCCTTGGGTGCTGTTTCCAAGCAGTCTTGACTTTATCCAGCTTGTTGCGTTCCCAGGTACACTGAGCACATCCTGTGGCTTAGCTTCTTCATCTGTGTCCACATTTTTACACAGATCTCAAATTGTATTTGAAGCAAATGGAACTTCTCTGAGCAATGTCCTTGGCTGCCTCTAACAGTGTCTAACAAGATCCTGCCTCTGGGTCCTGTTAACACAGCTTAGCTCTCCCCTACTCCTCCCAGAAGAGCTTATCTGCTACATTCTGGAATCCATTAATCTTCCTGTTTGGGGAATGCAGTCAGGACAGTGTTAACACTTAGCTCTCCTGGACAGAAGACATTCCCAGAGATTCAGAGATAGAGCTCTGGGGCCTGTTGTTAGGATTCAAGCGCACCCCAGCAGTGGGATAGATTTCAGGTAGATGGTGGTGAAATGAGCTTTGTGAACTTAAACACCAATGCATGAGCAAATCGCCCTAAATGGAACCAAAAGAAACACACACACACACACACACACACACAACTAAAAGGAGCCACCAAGTAAACATTTGTACCATTTTGAGACATCAGATAAATTACCATTTGAGATTCCAGTAGGATTAGCAGAAATGAATTGATCATTAATTAATTTGGGGGACAAAACTAGGGATTGAGCCCAATGGGGTCCTGTACATGCGAGATAAGTGCTCTGCCACTGAGCTATAACTACAATCTTATTCTTTTTTTTAAAACATTTTTATTATTATTTCCGCTCATACAAACTTAATAGGTACACCAGTTTCTTCCCTCCCTCCTCCTCCCCCGACCCCCCTGTTCCCCCTCCCCTCACCCCTCCCTCCCCATCCCCAGTGCCTCCCGCCCCAAACCCCAGAGAATCTTTAATGTGCATGCCAGACTCTCCTCTGGGCCCTCCTCTCCAATGACATACAAGGACCCAGTGGCATTTCCCTGAACCCTTTCCTGTGTTCCACTTAAGCATAGGAACACTGCTATTCTTTTAATTTTATTACTAAGTGAATAGCATTGTCTCATGGCTCTACACAATACTAGGAGTCATAAGAGAAATGAGTCTTGTACAGTATATATTTTTGCCCATGAATAATCCTAAAGTATTTCACTTTGATCTCTGTTGTAACTGTCAAATAGCCAACGTGATGGTCAACCTGACCTTGTTCAGGTCCTGCTTCAAGACTTGTCCTGACTCCACATTGTCTGCGGGTAAAGATTTTGTTCTACAAAAATGAATGAATTGATGACTGTTTTCTGTGCCTCTCTTTGTGCTCATCCTCCATATTATCCCTGTCCTATACTTTAATCCTTTGTTCTAAATAGAAACTTACTTCCGTGATGGCTACTCTTGTCAACCTGATAGGATCTGGAATGCCTAGGAGATCAGTTTCTTGGCATGTTGTTGATGAATTATCTGCATGCATTATGTTAGTTTCTAGTCATACCTGTGAGAGGCCATCGCAATTAGGTTAATTGATATGAGAAGACCACCTTTAAAAGTGGGCAGAGGGGCTGAAGAGATGGCACAAGCAGAAGGTCCTGAGTTCAGATCCCAAATCCCACCTAAAAATGCCAGAAAGATACAGTGACCTGCACTTCTAACCCTGCTGGGCAGAGCCTGGGAAATCCCAGAGCGAAGCAAGAAGGAAGTAGAAGCTATTCAGGATGATCCCTGAAGTCACCCTTGGCCCTTCACAGGGATACCAGTGCCCTCACACACACACACACACACACACACACACACACACAAATAAGCAAATAAATAAATACTTAAACATTTTTTTTAAAAAGTGGGCAGCACCAATCCCTGGGCTTGGATCCTAAAGTGAATAAAAAGGAAAAAAGCTAGCTGAGAATGGTCATCCATCTCTGTCTGCTTCTTCAATACAGATGCAAGGTAAACAGCTGCCTCAATTTCCTGCTACTAGGACTTTTCTACCATGATGGACCATGTCCTGGAACTATGAACTAAAGTAAACCCTTCCTCCTTCCCTCCCTCTCTTCCTCCTTCCCTCCTTCTCTTCCTCTCTCTTTTCATTTCTTCCTCCCTTCCACCCTTCAACTCTTTCTTCTTTCTTTCTGTCCTTCCTTAAGTTGTTTTTGTCAGGATATTTTGTCACACAATGAGATAAGTGACTAAGACAACTGGACAACTGCTATCACTTACAGTACACCATGCCTGGTTATATCTACTCCCATTACCTCCAAGAGACACATGATAATTTGAATTGCTTCTGGGGCAGAGAATTGATTTGTTGTCTAGTTCTCTTCTCCACACATGTTTCACAGTGTCAGTTCATTATATTTGAATCAACTCTAGGGTGAGAGCTTCTAAGTAGGGCTTTGTACCAAGAACAGCACATTCACTGATATACATTAGGTGAGTTTTCCTTAAACCCTCTATGTGTCATAGCAATGGAACATTGACTAATACAGTAATTATTTAGACAGGTTATCAGTTACTTTTTTTGCTTCTGTTCCCAACTGTGTGGTAAGAAGCAATTCAAAGAAGGAAGGGTTTGTTTTAGCTCTGCTTGTTGGCAAAGAAGCATGGTGGAGCTTGAGGTTTCTGGCCATATTGTTTCTGCAGGCTAAAAAGCACCAAACAATGAATGACAATGCTCAGCTCACTTTCTTCATTCAGCCTGGGACCCAGCCCACACAATGGTGTTACCCACCATGTAATATGGGTATTCCCACCTCAGTGAATCCAGTCCAGAACTCTCAAGCAAAGTTTGAATGTGCAATGCCCCCCACAGACTCATGTGTTTGAACAATTGATCTCCAGATGACAGTGTTGCTTGGAAGGTTATAGAATATTTAGGAGGTGGAGTTTTGCTGGAGGAAGTATGGGGGCTAGCTTGCAGGTTTGATAACTATGCTCACTTCCTCTCTCTCTCACTCTCTCTCTCTCTTTCACTCTCGCTCTCTTTCTGTTACACCAAAGCAGCCAGCCTCTTGCATCTGCCACCAGGCCTTTTCTGCTTGCCTATATGTTCCCAACAGTAATGGAGTATATATTCTCTGGAACCATAAACCAAAATAATAAATGCTTTCTCCCTTAAGTTGCTTAAATTAGTGGTTTCTCATATAAACTGAAGAGTAATTGAAACACCCCTTCACCAGGTTGACAATCAATATTAAGTACCACAAATAAGATTTGGCTTTTATACTGAATTTTAAATACCTCCAAAATCATATTACCCGCAAAAGCAAACGTTGACAGAAAAGAAGAATTGATAGAGCTAGAAATTTGCAAAAACTGGAGAATAATTTCTTTCATTATTCCAAAGAGGAGCTTCTAGGTATTCACTACTGGACTTAGATTAGTAGTAATGGTGACCAGTATCATTTGAATGGCAGTTAAAACTGATGGGGTATCACAGAGATGCAGCACAGCACAAAGAGATTCAAGGACATTTGCATTTAGTTTATGTATATATTATATGTAATTCATACTCAGAAAAGATTTGAGATAACTTTTAACATATAACCAATGTAATAAAGACCAACAAAAACAAATGCAATGAAAAGTAGAAATTATATAAAAAAGAGTAGATATGTAGTTTGTTCTCAGGTATGCATGTATGGGAGATACGCATGTGTGTGATATGGAGATTTTTCTAAAATGCCAGTATAAATATAGAAAAAATAGCTCATATTTGATTTCTTATCTACATGAAGCAAAAATAACATAATTCTAAACAATGAGAAGATCATGAAATTTTTCATTGCTTTAAATAAGAAAACTTGTTCTAAATATAGAGTTCAGACTCTCCTTTGTCACAACAGCTTTTATTAGCAACATTGACAGCATACAGTCCAAGTTGCATTATCTGATGAATGCTGATTAGTTGGTGCTTGTAGAAGTTTTTCAGAACAGATATGTAAGCTCCAAATCTTGATTGAGAATTATTGGACTAGATTCCAGATGATCTTTTGCCTGGCACCTAAAATCCAGAGGCAATAGCCACTTTGGAGCACATTCCAGCACACAAAAGGGCTCAATTGATTTCTAGAAGTGTTCCATTATGATTTTTTTGCCAAGATTATTAGCACTGTAAAAATAGTCTGACCAGTTTCTCAACCTGTCTATTAAAAATATAATGGAAGCTTAGTAAGGTTCCTATGAAATGACTGATTTGGGATTTCCTGACTTCTAGGAAGTCTGCTAGCTGAAAAATTGGCTTCTTAAATCTCAGAATTAACTATTTTGCTTTACGCTTTTTATTAGCTGACAGCAACTAATCAATCACTAGAAGTTGAGCCAACTGTGGTCTTGAAATTTTCTAAAAATTGAAGAATATTTTCTTTATTACTCCAAAGAGGAGCTTTCACCTGTTCCCTATTAGACCAAAGATTACTATTAACAGAGACCATTATTTGAAACTTGTCTGTCTGTAAAAATTAGAACCTATATCTGATATAAAACCAACTCTCATCTATAACAATAATATCTTACTATCAGTGTGCAGCTTAGAAACATAAATTGTCTTTTATTATACCTGCACATGCAAATTACATATGTAAAGATAATGTCACTTAGTAAAACTACAAGCTAGAAATAAAACCAGAAGTCCATCTAGAGTAAATCACTCAAAAGTATTCTATACTGTCAGATAACGTTACCCAACATTGATTTTTATAATAAGATTAAGGTACGAGGATGCAGATTCAAAATACTACAAAGTTTGATTTGTATGTGGTGGCTATTACAGGCCAACTATACATTAAAAATTCCAACATACTTGCAGGTAGTCATATTATTCTATATAAATTTTCCTGCAAAATATTAGAAGTGTAATAATGAGTCATGGCATTAAAAATGCAGTCAAAATTTGTCCTATAATTCATGTTACATATGAAGTAGGTGTTTACTTTTTAAGAAAAGAAATGACTATATACTAAAAACCAAAAGTGCATGAAGATAATTGATATAATTTTGAGGAAAAGAAGATTGGATAAAAGACAGGTCCAGTTTTTTATTTCTTTGTCCATCATTGAACTCATGTTCCATTTGTATAAAAAAGATGGATAATGACTAGAGTCAACCAATTAGATCAGGATTTAGAATCTTACAGTTGCATCTTTTGGTCAGGATAAAGTATGCTCATCAAGTCATTGTTCCCACAGTCTGAAAGTCATGCTTTTTAGTGATTGGAGACCTATGAAGTAGGACTATGCCCTTCAAAGCTTCAGAGAACCCATTTCAAGATGATCTGAGTGATAACAATCATTTCCTTCCCACTGGAGCCATTTGACAAATTTAGGTATGAGATGCAGATTCCCCTATCTAGCTACAAGTGGAAGGAAAGAGATGCACAGAGAGCTTTGGTAGTCACAGGGACCTGAAGTTACCTGCTTGAAGATTTAGAAAGCTTCAAAGATCTGGCCCCATGGAGTATTTACTGAGTTCTGGGACTATAAAAAATGTCTAGAGAATTAGGGAAAGAATTTTAACAAGATAATGTAGAATTTTGCATCTGGTATGAGGGGAACAAAGACGCATACAAAGAAGGAAGCCCACTTCTTATGACATCACCACATTTTGAAGTTGTATAAGAAGCAGGACTGTAGAGTTACATAGAAAATCTCAGGGTCAGAACTGAATCTTCAGATTTTTAAGGTTAAAGCATTCAAATAAAACCCAAGATGTACATTTTCCAAATCAGAGAAAATCAGAAGTGAAGGAGGTTTCACATCTGCAATTCCACCCTGACCGGGCTCAATTGCAGAGGTTTTACACCTACAATTTGACTCTGAGTGCTCAATTGGAGGGGTGAATAATGGCTAATCTCTTCTACCTAACAGTAAAGAGGCTTCCTAGCAACCGTGTAAAAAGTTGGGTATGGCAACACATACCTATAATCTCAACACTGGATGGCTTATCTTCTCTGCCTAACTAGAAGTGAATTCCCAACAACTCAAGTTAAAAAAAAAGTGGGCATGGCAGACCACACCTATAATTCCAACACTGGATAGAGGAGACTAGAGGATCCCAGAAACTCTCTGGCCAGACAATCTAGCCAAATAGAGACATTCTAACTCACTGAGAGACCCTGTCTCAAAAAAAATTCAGGTGGAAAGCTTCAGAGAAAGACAAGCAGTGATTATTTCTGGTCTTCATACTTGCATCATGGACATGTTTACCAATGTACAGAAATGTACACACAATGCATTGCATACGCACACAAGAAAAGTGCCTACTGAGATCCATCCTTATAAAGCCTAGGTTCTATCATGGTTGCTGCAATGATCTAGAGTTACAAAGTTGGAAGACAAGAAAAAAAAATCACCTCTAGCTCAAAGAAATTCAAGGCAATGCTCATGATCTGAATAAGGTCTAAGTAAGTGTTTAAAAGTTCTGAGATGCTTACAGACATCCAGCTGCATTTCTTTAAGACAATCTAATGTAATAATAAAATGTTTTATAGAAAGAAGACTCAATCATAGATTCAAAGATTTTAGGTGAACAGTAATTATTGCATGCACTACTTACTCTTCTGTGCTGCTGTGAGACAGCACTGAGGTCAAACAACTTAAAGGAGAAAGGAGATTTATTCAGTTTAGTTTCGTAGGAGAGATACAGTCCATTATGGAGAAAAAGGCATGGCTGGCTGGCATAAGTTGAAGACAACCTAAGTCACATCCATCATGGAGACTGAGAGTTACAAAACTGCAAGAACAGACTTCTGGAAGCAGGGTGGGGTTAATTAACCTTAAGGCCCACCCCTTGTGACTGCCTTCTACCAGCAAGGTTCCTAAAAGTTCCATGACCTTCCCAAACAACTAAAGACTCAAACACATGAGCCTGTAGAGGAAATTTTTCTGGAAAGCTAAACTAAATGTCTGTTCATGCAAAGAAAGTATGTCTCATACTAAGAATCAGCAATCCAACTCTGGGTTGCCAAGAGGCCACATGTAAAATTATTTGCTCATGCTTCCCTCATAGATAAACATGTCTAAGACTTGAGCTGTGGCTCAGTGGTAGAGTATTTGCTTTACATGCATTACATCTAACTTCAATGCCCAGTACTACTCCTCCCCCCCAAAAAAAGACTCAAATTAAATGATAAAGGAAGGCGTGTCTATATTATACATCAAAAAATAGAAAACTGTAGTGAAAAAGTATTTCCTATTTTCCTCTTTATATAGAAAGGCTTGGAAGCTTCCATTTGAAAGATATCTGCCCTCCTCACAGAAATTCACAGGTCACTCAATTATTGATTTTTCTCTCTCTCTTTCTCTATCTCTCCTTCAACTTTTTTTTTTAACACTTGGGATCTGGGGATTGAATCTAGGGCCTCACACATGCTAGACAGGTGCTCTACTATTGTGCTATACTCCAAATCCTACTACTGAATTATTTTCTGGTCAAACCCAGATGTCAGGGGCTGTCTTCCATGAGAGAGGACTCCTTGCTAATGTAAAAAGATAGAGAGGCTCTCACTTCCTTTGAGCTGCCTGCTCTTCCATGAGAAGTCACATGTTTGTTCTCCTGGCCAATTTGGTAGCTATAGTGGTCACAGTCTCTACCCACCCAGAAGCCATGTTATAGAGCGAGCAAGGATGAAGCCCAGAACTGCCTTGTTGGTTGGGCTGGCTGACAGGCCAGAAACCTGCAGAATGTTTCAAGACATTCTTTTAAATATGACTTTCAACTGTAGGCTGAAGAACTGAGACTATGAACACCACGAAAATGCTCAACTCAAAGGCAAGCCCTGTTGGTGTTTCAGAGAAAATACAACTTGGCCATGTCTCATTAAACAGAGGGCAAAATGACTAGGCTGGGAAATGTCAGGAAGAAGCCAACCCCTTCCAAAAACCTTCAATATCTTGATGAATATGGGTCCAAGGAATTAAAGAGCTCTGAAAAGGGCATTCATTTCCTTTCCCCCTGGCAACTCTTCCATATTAAAGCTCCAAGAAAAAGAAAAAAAAATCACAAAAGATCTGTTTTTCTGATTTTGGCAGGTATGCTCCTTAACATGGAAACTATTGTGTCAGTAAGACTGGATTATTCTGGCTAATTAGCTGCCTTTGTTATCTGAGATCTGAACATTGCCTCATACAGAACTTATTTTATTGTATGCTAATTTCCTGAAAATCAGTAATCACTGAAAAACATAACAAAACAAAAAAACCCCACAGAGTTATATCTTTACTTGGCTACCAAAATCTTACCATGACACCAA
This sequence comes from Typhlomys cinereus, assembly GCA_023101885.1. Classification (NCBI taxonomy): domain Eukaryota; kingdom Metazoa; phylum Chordata; class Mammalia; order Rodentia; family Platacanthomyidae; genus Typhlomys; species Typhlomys cinereus. The sequence goes on from JALPQD010000458.1 coordinate 693,640, forward strand.
AATCTTACCATGGTTCACAGACAACATCCTAGAACAATCGTTATCGGCAAGACCAAAGCAGGAAATATGGTTAGCTACACTTCTCAAACCTTCAGATTAGCCATAGTTCGTTTGAATATTAGTCATAGTTCATTCAAATGTTGTAGCATATTCACGTGGTTTAGGTCCTTTAACCTGTGCTATTTCTTTTAAATGTCATAGCCTTTTGAAGAGATTTTGCTGTTCTAGTTTTGAGAAGAAGGTAAAGTGCAAGTCTGGGTATTCAGTGCCACATTGCTAATGGTAAAGATTTGATCAGGGGTCTGAATCTGGGCAGCGTTCTTTGCAGTACTGTTCTTTGCGGTGCTCATTCTCCATAGTCATGGAGTCGTTACTGATAGCTACAAGTCCAGAAATGTAATATTCCAAAGTGTGTTGCTTCTGTGTATCTTCCTGATCTTCATTCCATGAACAGCTCCCTTGTAGACTGTTGAAAATAGAATCTGAAATAGCCAAATGTCTTTACCACCCTTGTAGCAACTTTATGCTACAAAATAGTGAAGGTAGTGTGAAGATGGTGTGAAGATAGTGTGAAGATGGGCCTTGAACTTACACAGTCATACAAGGAACTTTGCTGTGGAATTCTCTTCCTTCTTGTTCCATTTCGATGGCCAGTAATTGATTTGGAGGCAAGGACAGGATACTAATGTGTTTTCATCTGTGGGAGCATGTGGATGCTTGTGACCATGCAATTTCGTATGTGTGCATACAGGTATTTAGTCACTGCTTTAGACCCATATGCCCAATAGCTGATGATCCTGATAGTTAAGGCAGAAGGCAACTGGAAAAACAAACTGGAACTGCTGAAGGAAAGATGGCTCAGCTTTTCCTGTGAAGTGGCAAGTGAATTCAGCACTCGTGAAAATTTCCAGGGCTGGTTTAATTCCAGAGGGCTCTAGGGTGTGCGTTCAACTTGCCTCCGCCACCACCTCGGTGCTCTGCCCAGACCATGGGCTGCCCTCTGATTCTGGCCTGGCGCATTGCTAGGCCATGGGACGGTCCATGCCCCTGTCCTCATCTGCTCTATTCAGAGGTGCCCTTCCCTATTGCCTGTAAGGGCACCGGCCAAATGCACTGCCAGGAAATGTAGGCACCAGGCAAAACCGTTTAAAGCCAGTGGAAAGGCAGAGATCTGAAAAAAAACCCATGCCCTGAAGGGCAAAGAGCAAGAGAAGCCAAGGACAGGGTCAAGACCAGCCTCCAGCCCCTCAGAAGCGCCGTGCCTTTCTTCCCTGCTCCTAAGCCACCACCAACATCCATGAGAAGTCTCGCCTTTCCTGGGTCTCTCCAACTCTGTCTGATCATACAGCTCAAAGGTTCTCACACACCCTTTTGTTCAACCATTTCCTCTGAAAAGGAGAATGGATTCAGATGTCCAATTCTTGTGGGTGCACTGAAGAAGCCAGGCTTATGGAGGTCCAGTACTTCCATGTACCTATATCTTTGCTACCTGAGTGTGACTTGGTTGAACTATTTTTTTGCTGTGAGCCTTCTGACTCTTACCTAAACTCATCATCACAACCTTTCCTATTTAGTCTTAATGTTGTTTGGTTCAGAAACCAAGCTTCATTCATTTCACTCTTTCATTAGAAAGCACTGCTCCTGAGTACTGCTACAAAGCTGCCCACAGCAGACAAGGGGAATCTCAGAGTGGTGGGTGGGACTTACAGCCTCCTGGAGCTGACAGGACAGAGGAGTTCTTTGCTGTCTCCTAATGAACTCTACTCATTCACTTTATGAATATTTTATAAACACCACCTGGCTTTAATTTTCTTTTTTTTAATTTTAATCTGTACTTTCATTTCCTTTCCTTCTCACTCAAATCTCCCCTAACTGAGTGATGTAAGTAGATTTGAAAGAGCATTCTGTTCGTGCTCATAAAGACTCGGGGTGCTTTGGCGGAAACCGTGCAATGATCCCAAAGTCCTTGGTCACGTCTCCGGGAAACTGGTGCGTGCATTGCTCACCTTTTAAGTCAAAACAAGCAGGGCATACATGCTGAATTCACCATCTGAGATTCTAATATGAAAAAGTGGCAAGGAGGACAGAAAGCGGGTGAAGGTTTGGCTGAAGGGTCATAGCAGGTCCCTACGGACATTTCCACTTACGGTTGGACATGAAGAAATCAGATAATGCCCACGAATGCACCAAACTGCAAGAGCAAACAAAACAAGAGCATAAACTCAAGTTCCCTATGGAAGATGTAAACCAATGAGGCCCTCGGCTTTCTTTTTGCAATACTCGAGCAGTGGTTCTCAGCTATTCCTTTTTCTAATAGTGACTGTCTTATTATGCTCACTGTTGTGCTTCTTTAAATTACTGCTTTCTTCCTAGAAAATTAAATGACTTTGCCTTACTATATACACATGGGCTCTCAAAGGCAACAGTGAGATATAGTATTGAGAAACAAACAAGATGGAATACACGCCAGGTGAGTCTAATTGGAAGCTAAGCCCTCTGACTTTGGGGATCCAAAGCAACAGGTTTGAATTGAAATCCTGGCCCTTACCTTTGTTAGTCTGAAAAAATTTGTCAACAACTTCCCTAGTAATTAGCTCTACTTTTTTTTCCTCTATAAAATGAGAATGATGGGTGTCCTGCTACTTTTACTTCTATGGGGTTGGTCAGAAAAGCAGAGTCACTGTAAGTATGATGGGAAGAATTAGACCTTGCTCAAACATACAGGCAAAGGCATAAAGGATGCAGAGAATTGGAGAGTTGATCACTGTTCCATTTTTTGGTGCTGTGATTAAAACCTCTGACCCAAGCAACTTTTTTTTTAATTCGATGTGATTTTACAGTATCAAATCAGCATGCACTAAGGATGCTCTATATTACTTTACAGTAAAGTGAAGATACAGTGTCACAAGGTACTTGGGTCTCTTGGAATGCGCCTCTATGCGTCGCACGCATTGTCCCCGTGAGAAGCAAGGTAAGGTTCTTTCCCCCATCAGCACAGCAACCAACAACTTTTTTAAAATCTTTTATATTATTTTAATTGTGTGTGCGCCGCGCGCATGTTGTGTGTGTGTGTGTGTGTGGTGTGTGTAGAACCACGGGCGAATTCGGGAACCAACATGGACTGCTCTACCTCCTCCTTGTTACTCTGCCCCAGGATTCACAGCTCCGACCTACCAGACCAGCAACACCAGGCCACCCCCGCTTCTGTCCCTGCGTCTGTACATGGGGCCTAGGATCCAAACTCAGGACCTTCTGCCTGCAAGGCAGAGGCTTAACCTCTGAGCCACCTCTCCAGCCCCTGACCCAAGCAACTTAAGGAAGAAAGGGTGTATTACTTGGCTTACAGTTCCAGAGGGTATAGAGTCCATCATAGTAGAGAATGGTGGCAGGCAAAAGCATGACGACAGGAGCAGGAGACTATCACCTTGCAGCCATACTCAGGAAGCAAAGAGAGTGAGAGAGGCTATGGGGGGGCAGGCTAGTTATTGAACCAAAGGACCACCCCCTCATTATGTATTTCCTCCAGGAAGGCGCCACCTTCTAAAGACTCATAACCTTCCCAAACAGCACCACCAACTAGAGACCAAGTATTCAAACGCATGACTCTGAGGAAAACATTTCAGTTCAAATCACAACAGTCATCTAACCAGCTGCCTGGGTGAGAGGTGAGGCTGGACATGCTAGAGCTTGCAGGAGAATCTGGAGAGCCAGGATGCAGAGTAGCAGAAGTAGGACCCCTCAAGGGGAAGCTTAAGTCCTGGACACTGGTTCCCCAGTGATTCTTCAGCTCAGTGCTGGATGGTAACCTGGGATGCTGCTAGTCAGCCGAGCCACTGAAGAAGACAATCTGGACAAAAGTGAACAAACTGGCCTGCTGTGTCCAGCCATGGCCATGTCTGCCCTGGGCCAATCTTTGGGGATGTATGTTTCTACTGACCCCCATTTTTTAAACTTCCTACTTCTTGGGCTCAGGATGATATAGGGTATTCAGTCTTGTAAACTTCTGCTCCAGCTTCAGATAAATTGGATAATATCTAATATCATTTCTTATTCATTCTGTCATTGTGAAGCTCACTTGAAGCCCTTTGTGATTTCAGTGGGGCTCCCTTCAGCACCCTTGTTTCTCCTCTGTACTTTGGTGGATGGGATTGGCATGAGACCCAGAGCAACTGAGTGTCACATATCTATAAGCCATTGGCAGGTTCAAGGGTAGACTTAAAAATCATGCCAATGAGGGGTTAAAGCGATGGCTCAGGGGTTAAGTCTTTGCCTTGCAAGAAAAGGACTTGAGTTAGGATCCCAGATCCCATGTAACACCCCCAGATGGAAATGGTGGCTGCCTATACTTCTTGCCCTGGCCTGGGAAAACCCAGAGCAAAGCAATAAGGAGGTAGAGTAATCCAGGATGATTGCCAAAGTTACCCTTGGGCTTCCATGGCACACAAATTGCCCTCCTCTGTACACACCCATATATATCTATACAAACCCCCACACACATACACACCATCATGTACACAAACAAAAAAAATCATGCCAATTAGATCCTGTTCTGGAAATATATCAGAGTGTTATGAAGAAATAATATTTATCACAGGGTTAGGATACAAGCCTGGAACTACTGGTATCCAAGTTACCACCAAGAAAAAGACAGTCTGAGAAGAGAGAAGATTAAAGAGAAGCAAAGATTAAAAAGAAGCCAAGGAAGGAGAAAAAGATCAAATCCAATGACCACCAATATGAATTATACATACCTGGAAATCAAGACACTACAATTCAAAGCCAGAACTATGTACTAGCATTTGAAAACACCAGACTAATACAGTGAGTTAGTAAAAGAGCAGATACGCAAGATCTTATCACCTTTAAAGTACTCAAAAAATGTTGGCTGTCATTATTATCAATACTGTTGTTGTTACATCTCCATTTCTGGCTTGTCTATTTCCAGTCCCCTTTTCAGTGTTTACTATAAAGTGGACCAAAGATGTCCATGTGGAGACATCAGATCCTACTAAATGACCTTGAGAGGCTCCTGTCTGTCTTTATGTCTCTGTAAACTCCTCAGCCACGATCAGCAGACAAAATGGCTGAGCTGGAGCTAGTGTTTTGACACAGACACAGGATGAGAGATTTCCTGGGAATTTAATCTCATCCTCCAAAGTGCTGCATGCAGCCGGTCACCCTTTGAGGTCAGTTTCTTTCTGACCCTGACAATGTCTTTTCCTGGCTGTCAGCCTTTGTCCTTGCTTCTTGTGCACTGACATTCTCCAAGGAGCTCGGGGTTCTTTGAAAAGTGATACAATTAAAGGCGGGCTACTCTTTAGGACACTAATTGAGGGGTTGAAGAGACCCAGAGGAGAACCATGTGCAGGTTAAAAAGTCTGGTAAATGGTTTTTCCTTCTATTTCTATTAGAACAGGGCTTAGTTACACTTGGAAAGAAATTACTTAGTAGCAACTGCTCCCTAGCTTCTGAAATCCTGAGAAATGGAGATTCAGGGACCAGGAATCATCTAGCTAATCAGTCAGGGCTTATGTGTAAAGCCAGCAGGGTGCACAGTATGTAACAGATGTTCTCCATCTCTATTGCATTTTGACTTGGAAACGGGCTTAGGACTCCAGAGTAATCATTGCAAGGAATCCTAGATACTGAGGACAGTTTAATAGCATCAGATAAATAACAAGTCACTGAGATACTTTCTCTGTAATGCTAGAAATTCAACACTAGATTTGGAGACAGCAGGGAATGACTTTCAGAGTTAATTCAGAACAAAACCAATATTTTTTCCTTAAGATAATCACTTCATGTATCTAGTGAGATGACATGGTTGTAGCTAGGTAATACAGGAACAGAATATTACTTTCTTTTACTTTCTAATGAAGCTCACTCCTTTCAATACTCTACCTTTTTCTGGCTGTTTTGATGTTTCTCTGTATACTTGCATATGCTCAAAGTAATATTTAGTTGTCCATGATCATTAATGGGCTGTATGGAAACCACACCTCCAAGAGTTCATTTTTGGGAGACATCAAAAAGCACCCTAAAACAAGGACTCGCCAAGTGCCAAGCCTTGGCACTATCTGTATATGAGTAGTGTGTGTGTGTGTGTGTGTGTGTGTGTGCATTAAATGCATGTTATCTATGGGCAGAGATGGCAGTTCTTCATAGAACAGATATGGTCATGATTTGAATGTGAATTCCCCCCTACAGGCTCATGTACTAGAATACTTGGTTCCTAGCTGGTGGTGCAGTTCGGGAGGATAGTGGGACCTGAAAAAGACTTGTTTGAATAAGCAAATCAAGGGGGAATCCCTCTGTGCTCTGACCACCCCCACCCTTTCAGATATTTGTGACATAGAGAGCTGGACTGGTTAAAAAACTTTTGCCTATCTATCTATCTATTGATTGATTGATTGATTATTTTTTGCATTGCTGGGGACTAAACCCAGGACTCATGCAGGCTTGGCAAATGCTCTACCTCTTAGCTATGTCCTCAGCCTTTTCAGAGGTCCTTTCAAAATCATTTTCAAACCTATAAGATTAGACACCAGAAGAATACATGTGGAGACCAAAAAAATTAAAAAAGCTAATATGTACCATGGACTATTCCATGTTCCCTAAGATAAAGGAAAATTCAGGCATAAAAATATGTGGCAAAGGAAAATTGATAAATTACAATTCCTGTCTCCTTGTTCTTTGGACATAGCATAAGAATGTTTATCTTCTTGAAGGTCTCTTTATGCAGATAAAGCATCTGAACACCAGCGTGGTAGGCCTATTTTTCCTGTTGAGAGTGAGTGTTAATTCACTCAAGCATCTGTCTTCCTAAGCTACGCTTATTTTTAGAGAAGTAAGAGGTAAAGGGTATAAATCCTGTCCATGAAAATCAACAAGAAAAGAGAGGGAATTGACCTATTTTCCTATGTAATATTGGAATTCAAAATCTAACCTCCTAGTAAAGCAGAGATTAATGTCAGGCATGAATCTCTAATTTAGTGAAACATGCATTTGGTTCAGTGAAGTGAGCAAATTTGAGAGCTAATGAAATGCCTTTCCCCACAAGTGGAATGAGCTCTGCATAGCAGATCCCTCGAGCCCTGCGCCACCCTAGCTCTTCCATCCTTCTTTCTTCCGTTTTGCCTAGTCCTATCTGGTGACCCACTTGTGACTGACTCGGCTCTTGGTCTTTCTGTATTATATTTTCTTTCATTGTCCTTATCCTGTTTCTTGGCCTAGATCTTCTGAGACTGCTATTCCCTGGACATGTACTGCACAGACTCACTCAGCCCCAGGCCTTACCCATCTCTGCCCAGAGTAGAGCTTCTCTTTGTACACCATCCTGCAGGAAGCCATGAGGACTATTCTCCAGCCTTGCCAGTGAAGGGGATGTACTGCTTCACATAGAAGCCATGTCCACAGAAATCTGTGATGAACCAATACATGGTTGGCTCAGTGGTAGAGTTCTCATCTGTTCTGCAGTAGACACAAGTTCGATTCCAAGCTCCAACACTCTAGGGCTTAGTGAGACTGTCCAGTGGGTAAAAGGTACCTCAGTTCACAAACCTGGTGATGAGAATTCTAGTCTTAGAAGCCCACATGGTAGAAGGAGAAACTGATTTCTAAATGTTATCTTCACATTGTGGTATTTTCTCTCTGTCTGTCTGTCTTTGTCTCTGTCTCTTCTCTCAAATAAATATATAGAATAATTTTAAAAAACTCTGATGAAGAAATGATTCCTTTCATGCTTGAGAATGGCTGCACTGTATCTTTGGTGCTGCCTTCCTGATTCAGCCTAGTGAACAGGGCAGCCTGGCAGGTACTCTTCCAAGAGTCTCATTCCCCATCCTCAGGGAACAATTTTTAGGCATTCCCTTGCTCACCACTTCTCAGGACTAATATCATGCCCCTGGGTGCTTCAAGCTTTCTTCCAGTGATTCAGGTTCTAAACCTTACATTGCCCTTTGCACCTCTTCTGTGATCCACCCCTGTTGATATTTTCCAGCAATGCATCTGCTCAGTACAGTCAGCATGACATTATTACTTTGGGAACATATTGAATTTGTGGTTCAAGAGGTCTTGATCTCACAAACCAAATCAAATTAGATTTCTTGGCATAAATTACTTTCAGAACAAAGTGAACAGCATCATTAAATACTCAGATGAATTAAAAATAAGCATTTTTATGTGTTCAGTATTTTCAGTCTAATTAATCCAGGCTATATATTCCATTAAGGATACATCACTTGACCATGCCAAATTTCACAGCACCACACATTGTTACTGCTTATCCTCTTCATCACCAAGAATCATGAAGACTACATAGTTTGGGAGAACCATGATTGTAACAATCAAAAGGGATCTAGAGAAAATGTGTGTCAGGATCATTTCCAAAGTATCCTGGTTTCTATAAAAAGGAAGAGGAATAATTCCTTCAAAGTAAAGCTTTACAATAATAGAATAAAATTACAATCTATTCACAGAGAATTCTATTTCAATGAACTCTTTGCAAAATGGCATTGATCCCTTTCGATTCTTCTTTATGAATTGGGGTGGAGTAAAATCTAATAAAATGTCCTGAAAGACTCTTTCATGAATAATTTATTACACTTATTTCAAAGATTTGACTTTCCTAAGGAGGCTGTGAAGGCGAGCTTCAGGATAGCATTAAGGTCATCTATTAAGTAGAATTCCAGAATAAGAATGGGGTCAACTGTGAAAGGTTTCTTGCTTAATTTCAAGAAATGTCTTTCTTAAAAGAGGAGACAATATGAATGGCATCATATGCTTCATGGACTTGACAGGAGCAAGATACCTTATAACACTATTGCAAAGGAAGAATGCAAGTCACAGTGCCCAGTGTATGACAGAGAGGAGGGGAGGGGAAGGGACAGAAGGCCATGTGGAAACGGTGTTCCCAGTAACACTCTGAAAAGACACTGGAACTAAATTGAAAACATTGCATGCATGGGGCTGGAGAGAGGGCTCAAAAGGTAAGATTCTGCCTTGCAAGCAGAAAGACCTGAGTTCAGATCCCAGATCTCATATAAAAATGCCAAGCAAGAATGGTATAGCCTGTACTTCTGGCTGTGGAAGGCAGAGCGTGGGAAATTCCAGAATGAAGTAAAAAGACACACACACACACACACATACGTGTATGTGTGCATACAAAAATAAATAAAAACAAAACACAAAAAAACTTGAAAAACATTGCATGCATGTGGGTTTGTCCTGTATTTCCACAGAGCAGTTTTTGGAGATCCTGAACCAAGACTCAAGGATAGAATGTTCTGCACCTGCCTGCCTGCCTGGTCTCCAATATAAAGTCTAAGTCACAAGACAAGCCCATTTAATGCAAGGGTTTGAGCTATGTATTAGGGTAAAATTCAGAAAGAAATAAAGAACAAAGGAGAATATAGGGGAGGAGACGGGGCTGAATAAAGTCACTTGGGCAGATGGTGATTATCCCCATTTATCAGTTCCATCCTGTCATCTCATAAAGACTGGTGCTCTTTTCCACAGTTCAGATGATCTTGACAATGGTTAAATGAAACACTTATAAGTGTGTATGTGTGTGTGTGTGTGTGTGTGTGTGTGTGTGTGTGCGCAGTTGATGCACAGAATCTTTGGTTCTCATTTGAAAGGGAAAAGTGAGCTATAGTCAAACACTAGTGATGAAGATAAAACAAGGAGACAGTAGCTAAAACCCTGTCTGGCTTTATGGGCCATGACTATGAGCCAATTCTGAGGATGCTATCCCTGCTTGTGAAAAACTAAAAAGTGTATTGATGCTTGGTATTGGTCTAGATCATAGCATGACTCTTAATCAACAACTTAACGTGATATAAATGGTCATGTTAAACAGAGATTAACCCCATTGGTGTAGAATTACGAGTTCCTTGAGTGTCTCTGGACTCTAAGATACTGGTCTGTGGAACTACAGCAAGAGAAAGGAAATATAGTAAGCAGTGAACGGTGCTGACAGATGAAGAGGTAGACACTGAATGAATGCCAAGAGAAACTCAAGTATACATTGGGGTAGGCAAGAGAAAGTATGAGATTCCAACTCTTGCTGATCATAGGATTCTTTTACATTCTCAGGAAAATGAAAGTCTTTCGGTATTTTCTTTGAATCACAGATTATTCCCTTTAAAAACAATATCGAATTGCATTGGCACCAGAGTTTACAGATGCTAAAGTAGCATAACCATACTGGAATGATGACAGAGAGCCAGCTTATACCTTTCACTGTTTGCAATTTACTCATTAAACTGTGAATAGTTTTGATTCTAGGGATGTAACCACAAGAATTAGACCTAAAATCTCTTGTAAAGAGAAAGTGGTCATCCTTGTAAATGGTAAATGGAAATTGAATGTTGAGTTTCCACTCCAGCATCCAGCTACCCTAGTGACTAGAGCCCAGGCAGATAGTTTTTACTTCATGTGTAAAGCTCAGACAGTCCGCTGAGATCCCTTCTGCAACGTGCATTCTTATTATATCCAATCACTTTCCAAAACTTGAGTTAGCTGAGAAGGTAGGATCAATCAATAAAGATATGGAGAGGTGCAAGGTGTATTTCTAGGGTGTCATGGTTTGAAATGTGTCCTCCACAGTCTTATGTGTTTGGCAAGGTCATGGCATCTTGAGAGGTGGAGCCTTGCTGGAGGAAGGCAGTCACAAGGGGTGGGCCTTGAGGTGGATCAGTCCCACCCTACCTCCAGGAGAAGTCTGTCTTTGCAGCAAGCAGTCTTGCAGCTCTCAGCCTCCAAGATGTCTGCAGTGACGTAGCCTCCTCCAGTTTTGGCCAGCCAACCATGCTGCCTCCCCTTTGAAAGACTGTATCTCTCCTCTGGAACCGTAAGCTGAATAAATCTCCCTTTCTCCCTTAAGTTGCTTGACTTTGGGTGCTCTCTCACAGCAACAGTGAAGAGTAACTTACACAGGGACTAGAAAGAACAAGGTCACCTGCAAGGTCACTGAAGCAAGCACTGAGGTATAGGGGACCAGCTTCTGGATACAAGAAACAAAACATTATAACTGTCTTTTCTGTCGAGGTTTATGACAGCAGACTTTATCTACCTTGTTCAGTGGTGAATATCCGCATCCACAGACCTCGTTTGTTCAGCTATAGACCTGTTTTATGTTTCTTCCTGTCATCTGCCACCTTTATTAGAAAGACCAAGATCCAGCCCCTAAACATTTAACTCATCCCCTCGATTTTCCAAAAAATAATTCCCTATTCCTTTGTCCTTCTTTTCCGTACCATTTCCCTTTTAGCCAATCAGTTCTCAGGCTGTATGGTTAAACCCCAGTTTTCCTCCTGGGTTGGGGTAAAGCTCATAACTGTTTAGCTCCACGTCCCTTGCTTTCCAGATTGCAATTGCAGAGCACTCTTTTACCCAAGAGTAAAACTGTCTTACTGAAACGCCTCACTTTGAGTAATGCTCTCTTAATTTGTGATCTCAATTATATTTCTTCTGTAAGCAAGTCATGGTCCAATGTTGACAGTGTCGTATAGACAGAAAATCACTCTAAGCGTGTCTGAGAATCCTATAAAAGCAACCACCAGTCCACATGAAATTCAAGTTTCCTCCTTTGCCACCCAGTAGAAAATACCAAACAGAATGATTTCCAAAACAAAGGCTTCCTTGAAAGAGTATCCTAAGAAGGAATGAGGATCCTGACACCCATATGGTTTCCCTGTGTTCATTACTTACATATTTCCATCTATTTGCACATAAGGTTAAGCATAAAAACCCTCACATTGATCAGGCTATATGTATAAAGCAAAAGACAGGTATAAGAGGCCATGTGCTGGTTCACAGATGGTCCTGTGAAAGAGGGTAATCCCAAGAATGAAAATGAGCTGCTGGTGGCTGAACAGAAAAGAACACAGCAAGCTGAAGACCCAAGGCCTGCCAGCAGTTAGACTGCCTTGACCAACAAGAGGCAAGCCAGTGTGCTTTCCAACAGAAAGCTCTGCAACAGTCCAGGCCGGAGGTAATGAGCACTAGAGTCCGCCAACAGGAGCAGAACAGAAAAGACTGCATTATGCAAAACCAACTTGGTCTAGGACCAGACCTCATCCATCTCAGTATCAATGGTGCCTGGATGGCACCTGGCACAGAACGGAGACAGTTGTTGGCTCCAGAGACATCGGGGAAGATGCAATCGTGAAAAACGTGCTTGTATTCTTGGTAGTTAGGAAAATGCTTTTTTTTCCTTCTCCAATGCATCTGATAATAACACAATAGAAACTGAAATTCCCTCATCAAGATTTTCTCTACAGAAAAGGACAATTCACCAAGAAGGTATAGGCTTGTAAATTGACTGTGTGAAAGCGTGAATGAAGAAATGAAGGACAAACAGCTTGCCAGTTGGGGAAGTCATCATTCGGCCAATGAATCTTTTTCTAGACAGTCTTATATTTAATAGTGTGGAAAACTGCACTTGGAATGAGAGGCGTAGTTTCTGCCTAATTTATCCCTTCCACAGGTGCATGCGCTACACACTTGGGCTGCATGCTCAGCTGTCTGCTTTACTGACGTGACAGGATGCTGGAGCTACAGTGCACTTACAATGATCCCTTTGTAGATAAGCATCATACATAATGGAACAGAAAAAAATCACTATTGGTCCAGCTGGCACAAGAACATGGTGGGTAGATGGTGTTCTTTTGTAGACAAAGTTCAGGGAAGGACTCCATGAACATGTGACATTTAAACAGAAACGAACAATGAATATGCAAAAATGCAGGTCTGGGGTGAGATGGTGGCAGGAAGATGGCACATAAAATAAAGACACGGAGACAAGAATAAACAGAAATTGTCAAAGTCCCAAAGCAAGGATATGCCAGTGTGGACAGGTGCAGGAGGGAAGAGGGTAAGATGGAAGGTCAAAGTAGGAGGTGGGGCTTTTTCTTTTTACTAAATTATGGCTGATGAAATAGAGGTAACCATTAATTTAACATCTGTGGTAAGTTTACAATGTGCTAGCTATGTTGGTCCATCTTAATTTATCTTGACAACAACCCATTAAGATAGGCAGGGTGACATTCAAAGCATTAACAGCACAAGGACCAAATAATCAAATCATGACAGCCTCAACCATCCTCTGGTTAAATTAATGCAGACTGGCTTAACATTAGATGTCATTATCACTCCCCTTAATAGGTAAGGAAAGTAAGTGCAGAGATGTGGTCATCACCTCAAAATTATAAAGCTGGCCATAAATTTATTACAAACCACCTACTGGAAGTATCGAGTAATGCCCTTAACATTACATTTATTTTCATATGCATTGCATGAGTGTGCACACACATGCAAGAGTGCACATGTGCAAAGTGTGGAGATCAGAAGATAACTTACAGGAGTCATTTCTCTCTTCCCACCCCATTGGGTTCAGGTAATGACCTCAGGTGGGCAAGCTTGGTAGCAAGCCCCTTTACCATCTCATTGGCCAAGTAGCAAATTCATTATCTAATGGAAGAGTAGTTAATTTAGGGACCCCCTAGCTACTCTGTTGGAGAAAGAATGCTATGTTAGCAGTATAGAACCACAGAATAGCTGTAAAACATGCACTAACTACCTGGGTTAATGTGAACGGTTTCATATCTCTGGATTGCAGAAAGGTTTCCTCTACAAGTACTAAGTGCAGGTATTGCTGGTGGGTAGATAGATGCCAGGAATGTGTTAAGTAGCCCACAGTGCACAGGAAGATCCCTAAAAACCCTAAAATACATACCAAAAAGGTCATTGGCACTATGACAGCATCAGGCATGAGTGATGTGAGGTGATGTTCACAGAGTCTTTGCTTGATCGCTATTTTTGTTGAGATGGCTTAGAACTCATCTTGTAGCCCATAGCCTTAAACTTGTGATTCTCCTATCTCAGCTTCCTGAGCTCTGGGACTGTAGACATATATCACTACACCTGGCAAACAAGGTTGTGCAATTTCAAAAGCAATTTCACACCAAAAATTAGACTTGCACGTGTATCAGGGAGAGCGGATCTTCAGCTGAGCTTCAGCGCACCTGTGACCTGATCCGGTTCCAGCACCTGATATTTTGTGTAGACAAAGTCCAAAGTCCTTGAGTCATACAAAGGTGTGTGTACTGACACTCAAGTCACCCAGAAGGACACAGGCACAGGCTGTGGGAGAAGACTGACTCTGGATATGTTTGCAGAAAGTGAGACCCTTTATCTTTGATAGTTCTTAGGTCTCTCCCTCGCTCTGCTTTCCTCCTTTCCTTTGGGCCAGCTCCCCTACCCTTTTGCATCAGCTTTTATATGATGAAGTCCAGCATGTCCTCTCCACACACACACAGAACCCTCTGGTCTAATCCCTTCATGTTGTCTGGAGCCCTGGGCGAGGCACGTCACTCATATTATTCCTTCGTCTCTTAAAGACGGGCAGGCCGGAAAGGACAAGTTGGCCCATGTTTACAATGTGCCCACAGAATTATTTATGGTTTGTTGATCCACTAGTGAGGAGTAGCTGTGGCCTATGGCTTTCGGCTCCAGAACACATTAACAAATCTGGGGGAAATTGGCAGTGTCGGGCCCCAGCATTGCACCCGGCTGAAATTTTCAGCCTTGCCTACCAAGTGAATGCAGTTATTTCAGATGTTCAGGCAAAGCAGTGTTTCCATTAAGACACCAGTGACCTCATTGCCCTGGGGCCTGAAAGGATGCCTGCCATCCTGAGAGGATGATGAAGTTACAATGATAATGCTCTCTTATCATCAGGCACAGAGGATGAGCACATGCATGGCGGACACGCTGAGCCACCACACTCGCTGATGCAGAAGAGCGCAGTGGTTCATGTGCACACGGGACACCAAACCAGCTCATGCTCATGCTGGACGGTCAGTTCTGTTCTGAGGAAGTACATTCTACAATGATGTGATAGACACATGGGAAAACTCTAGCACACAACCGACAATAGAGCTGATGGGAAAGTAGAACACCCCCTCCCCGCAAGCCTACCCAGGTACTTAAGCTTGAGAAAAAACAACTAGAAATTCAGGGCAGTGAATACTGAGATTCCACATGGATGATCTAAGGAGGTAGCTTTTGTTTACATCAGACCTGAGGGGTGCTGGGCAGTACTAATGCAGTGGAACCCTAAACTCTTGGAGCTATGGTTAAAATGGCCAAAGCCCAGTGGTTTCAGGTGAACTTCTTGGTTCCTGAATTCATCAAATATATTTAATTGTCTTAAACCTCAGCTCAGTGACTATATACCAGTCATGCTGGGGACTTTTCTTTTTCCCTCCCAGTGTTCCATGTTATCCTGACAACATTCCCTACATGTTGAGCATATGCATTAAGTTTGCATTACAGAAATGCAAGTTGGAGCAGAAGAGTCCCTAACGAGGTAAACGTGGCCCGAGGCCCTGGGAACTCAGGTGCAAGTACCTACAAGAGAAATTCATTAAGTCTCTTAGCCTTGAGTAGTTTCCATGAAAAATGCAGCTTTGATTTGAATTTGAGTCTAACAAGTCAAAGTTAAGCTGAAAGGGCTGTAAGTGGCGTGAGCAAATGAGTGAAATCTTTAGGCTTGAGATGTTTTTCCATGACACACCCAGGAACTTGGCACTTTTGTTTTAGTACAAGACCCCGTTATCTACAGATATCCTAATGGATGCCTCTCCCCAGGTTTGAAGGGGAAACTCTCAGAGTCTCCGTTTTCTGTAATTGATCAGAGGAGCACAGATCCAGGTTTTGTGAAGCCTCTAGTTTCACAATGAGATCTTAAAGAAATGTACGCAAAATTATAAATCCAAAACTCTTCCAGTTTAGAATACGTTCATCCAAGGTGACAGAGGCTTAGAAAGCAGCCCAGGACTGGACCCTTTTTCCCCTCTCCTCACTTCCAATTCATGATGTTACTGGATCTGTATTCATTCCCACCCGCCTCATAGAATTCTCCCTCTACTGCTAGAGCATCCCACAGCATGCTGGTAGGACAAGGTTAGGGTTGTTAATATCTTCTATTTTTCCATCAGTGTTGCATGTACACACACACACACACACACACACACACACACACACACACACACAGCATTCTCTTGATCACAGTGTTCTGTTATAGGAATACTGATAGCTGGATGGTTCCATGCATTCTTTTGCTTTTTCTGCAAAACAAATTACCCCCATATGTCACAGTTTTTAGGTAATACCCATTTGACATCTCAGGAGTTCCAACACGGTGTATTGGCAACTCTCTTGAGGCTCACATCCAGCTGCAAGTCAGGCTGTGTTCTCATCCAAAGATTCAACTAGGGAAAACTCTACTTCCCTATTCTTTTAGGTGGTTGGCAGATTCGTTTCTTTGAATCTGTATGAGCGAGGCCAGGATCTCTAAAGGTTTTTTAGGCTGCTGAGGCTCAAACTGAGGCTGCTCGCAGTTCCCTGCCACTTTCTGCAGGCAGTATAGCATGGCTTATGCAACAAGGAACTACTGTCACAAGAGTGACATTCCATCCTTTTCCCATACCATTCTCTGATCCAAACAGTCTCATCCAACCTTTACTATAATATGTTGGTTCAAAGCAAGTCAAAAGCCCTGTTCATACTCAAGAGATCATATGAGGGTGCGGATGAGTTAGGGTCACCTTAGTGTATGTACTCTACCATCTGCTTGGAAGCTTCATGTAACTCTCATTTTCATAATGGTTTCTGATTACTAGAGCATTCTCACTGTAAAATATTTTTAAAAATATAATCTGCTTAATTTATTCATCACATAGCATGAGGTAGGATTCCTCTTAACTTAGTAACAATGCTTTCATTATTTCCATTCAAGCACAATATAAATGTTAAATGTAAGTTGCCCTCCATAGACTTATGTGTTTGAATCCTTAGCTGGTGCTAATGTTTGGGAAGGTTGTGATGCTTTTAAGAAGTAGATTCTTGCTGGAGGAAGGCCGGTCACAGGTTGAGCCTGGAGGCCTGGAAACCCTTTCTGATTCCTCCTTTGCTCTTGCTCACTCTGCCTCCTAATAGCTGTGGTGACCAGAACCCGCCTCCTGATTCTGCCTCCAGCCAAGTGATTTTTGCTTTGTGACTCCTGCCGAAATGGACTAATACCCTCTGGAACAATAATCAAATAAATCTTTCTATCTCCCTTTCTACCTGGGTTTGAGTAACACCTCACAGAAAAATAAAGGTAATTATGACACATATTTACATACATTCGGTGTCTTCTAAAGAAAGTTTATAGTTGTAAAAGCTCAAGAATGAAATGACTCCACATGCCCAATTTAGAAGCTACGGCATTCTGTCTACCTGTGTACTTCTCCTAAGCCCACGTCCCTCTCTCCCAGAGGCAACAACTATTCACTTCCAGCCATTTCTTTGCTTTTTTGAAAACTTCATCATAACCAAAAACATTGTATGCTTCCTAACTTCTGAACTGTCTAAAAATGGTTTTTCTGATAACTTTATCACAACCCAAACCATTGCATGCTTTTGCTAGCTTCTGAACTGTATGAAATGGCATAACGCATCAAAATGTTTCCTGAAATTGCCTTTTTCCACACAGCATTATGTTTTGAAATTGATTTCTGTTACTTTTTGTAACTGCAAATCAATCATTTCCACTCAGGCTATTTCGCTGAACACCAAAGGAACAAATGTATCTTCATTTTTATCAATGGACACTCAAGTTATTTCCATGTTTTGCTACCACAAGAAATGCTGCTGTGAACACTGTTGGTGCCTCTTAGTACACAAAGAAAAGAAGTTTTGGAGATATATAAAAATCAACCAGTCTTCTAGCATGCAAATATTCAATTATAAAAAGAATGACTGATTCTTTTCAAATAACTGTACTAAATTAGCCTCTCATCAGCGGTTAATAAATTCCTTTTGATCTACCTCCTTAACAACCAGACTTCTTTTTTACAGTGCTAGGGGTTGAATTCAAAGTCTCACACATACTATTGAATCTCTAGCCCCCTCTTTTTACTTTTAAAATTATGAGGCATTATCTCACCAAGTTGCTCCCTACCTCAGGTCTTGAACCCATCTTGTGACCCAGGCAAACCTCAGCCTTTAAATTTTCCTGCTTCAGCCTTCCAAGTAGCTGACACAGTAGACCCACTCTGGCCCAAACGAGCTTTGTAATTCTACCAAATTAAGAGCAATAAAAAGTGTCAGGCTGGTGGCACAGGCCTGTATTACTAGCTGCTCTAGAGGCTGAGGCTGGAAGATCACAAGCTCAAGGGTTACTTTTGGCCACAGAGTGATCAAGGCTGTCATGGTTTGAAATGTGTCCCCCACAGTCTCATGTGTTTGGCAAGGTCATGGCACTTTGAAAGATGGAGCCTTGCTGGAGGAAGGCAGTCACAAGGGGTGGGCCTTGAGGTGGATCAGTCCCATCCTACCTCCAGGAGAAGTTTGCTTTTGCAGCAAGCAGTCTTGCAGCTCTCAGCTTCCAAGATGTCTGCAGAGACATAGCCTCCTCCAGCTTTTGCCAACCAGCCATGCCACCTCCACTTTGAAAGACTCTTTCTCCCTTCTGGAACCGTAAGCTGAATAAATCTCCCTTTCTGCTTTAAGTTGTTTGACTTTGGGTGCTTTCTACAGCAATAGTTAAAAGAAACTGTTACAAAGGCCATGCAGGGCAAGTAAGATCTGTCTCAACAGTAAAGCTATATCTTTGCCTAACCTGTGTGAACCTTAGGTTCAGTCCCCAGAATCACATACACACAAAATCTGCAGGAAGGCATTTAATTTTGTCCTAGGTTTGTATTTTTGACTATGAAAAAGAAAATTAAGCATTTTTTATACTTATTTGGTGTTTACATCATCCTTTCTTTAAGATGCTTGGATTCAAATTGCTCACCCACTTTTCTTTTTTTTATATTTTTCTTCATATTTTTATAGAAGTTCTTCATAGATTCAGAGAAATAATCTTTGCTAATTCTTGAGTCAAATATATTTAATAATATGACTTGTTTTTCACTTTATTGCATCTTTTAATAAAGAGAATTTTTTATTGTAGTCAAATGTAACTATTTTTGTAGCTAACATTTTTGTGTCTTATTTAAGAAATCCTTTTCTATCTCAAAAGTGGAAAATAAAGATGTGGTCTAAAACATTTAAAAAATGTTAAGAACTTGTACATGAATAGAGAACCACAATAGCATAAGGATATCTTTTTTTTCCAAAAAGTATGTATATCCAGTACAGTTCCTATAAAAAAAATCTAATGTGACCTTTTTTAGAAATGTAACAAGTTTACTTAATTTTTTTGGCAAGCATCTATGTTTATGTGTGTATGACTGTCTGTAGAAGAGGATACTTGACTGTATGTGCCTTCGCAGGCTACAGAATAACATCAGGAATCATACTGAATTGCTCTACTCCATTATTGCTTTACTCCAAGTTTTCCCAGGATCTGCCTTTCAGAGCCAGAATTACAAGCTGCTGCCATATCCACCTGACGTTTTTACACAGGATCTGCGGATCCAAACTCAGGTGAACTCAAGTCCTTTAGTTTGGAAGGCAAAGGCTTTAATCCCTGAGCCATTTCCCCAGTCCCTGCTCAGAATTTTTATGAAATAAAAAGGGCTATTATTAGGCAAGATTCCCCCAAAATAAAACCATCTAGCAATTGAATTTTTTCTGTTGTATAGTTTCATTTATACTTACGTGTTGATTTAATGATATGTATTGTAGCCAATATAGATGTACATGAGTTATATATTTATTACATGTATTTATACATAATTTATATCTAATTCTATGTAGTTATATAAGTATATATCTTATAAACATTATATGTGCAAGCACCTATACTTAAAATTTACTTATATATACAAAGATATATAAATCCTTGAAATATGCAACAAATTTCATTAATTTCATTGCCGTTTCAGTGCTGTTACAGAAAATCCCTAGTCATTAACTCTTCAAAGACCAACTCTTGTCAGTCTCCTTCTAAGAATTCTATCAGATGTTAGACATTCTCAGTATATCTTCATCTCTCTTAATATGCTTTGCTTTCCTGTCTCTTTGTGTTGCATGTATTTGCTTGGTTACACATACCTTGCAGTTCAATAATCATTTACTGTGTGTCTGCCACTACATAGCCCATTTAATTTTGGCAATTTTGTTTTTTCACTCTATGTTTTATTCAATTCATGCTCACATCAGCCTGTCCAATTTATGGGCTTTGTTCACTGTGTTTCTTTTGAGAGGTCCAAATGAAATAAAGTGGGTTTTTGCTTGAGACTCAGACAATGTAACTTGGCTCGGCTTGGGATTCTATTCCTAGCATCTCCTTTCATTTCAAGTACTTCAGATGCTATCTGATTAATTTTCATCGCCCACAGTTTTTACATATCCCAAACATAAAGTAAGGTATGTCTCCCTGTGAATTATGAGGAGCACTAATAATAATAATCCCTTATAAAAATAAAATTCCAGAGTTTGTTCCATCCATCTTCTGCCTTGGCACAAAATACGTCTTTTCAGTCAGTGGGTACCAGGCAAGTGGCCTGCACTTCTGATCGCATTTATCTACAAAATTATCCCTTAATTTGCCTATAATTGCCCTTGGGCAAGGCTAAACCCAAGGACAGATTGATTGCCCACTGCTCTTCACCCCAGACAATTAGCCACGGTTCGCATGGCTTCCCCAGACGGCAGCTTAGCTCTTGCCCAGAAGCCCAAGGGAAATGCTCCTCGGCCTTGATCGGTGACAGAAACTGGCTGCAGTAGATCGTCCGCAAGGGATTACTGCTGATTCAAAAAGGGGTTTTGTTTGTGTTTTGTTTTTTCTTTTTCTCCCAAACATCACTGTGTTGACTCTGTTACTAAGCAAATCTCCCACTCCGGCCTTTCAGAGCGCCATTAAAATAAGGGAATGTGGGTGTGTTGCTGTGTTAGGAATGAGAGAAAGAATTATTTCTTCCATAGCCTGAGTTTTTCCTTGACCCTTTAAGGCAGTACTGTACTGAGCTTGCTCTTACCTGGCCTTAATCCCCTTTTGGACAAAAGAATTCTTTCTGGGAAGCCTATAAGGATGAATGCAAGTCCAGACAGTGACATGTGTGGGTGGTCTCTGAGCCTCCTCCCTTACACAGCATATCGGGTAGGGGTCTTAGTGAGCACAAGCAATAAGTCAGGTCTAGATATATGAGAGAATATTTGGGGAATTATCTCATGCAATTATAGCTACTGGGAAATCCCATGACAGGCTGTCTGTAACTGGAAGCTCCAAATGAGACTTGGTTCTAGTTAAAAGCCCTCAGAACCAGGAACAATGGTATAGCCATGTAGTACTTTGCTTGAGATTAGAACCTGGAGAGAGGTTGCTAGAGTAAGTCTTTTAGCCCTAAGTCCAGGATACCTGGACTTCTGGTGTCTAAGACAGAAGATGAAATGTCCCTGTTAATAGTACCCCCCCGACCCTGGCCCTGGTACCTGTTGGAGATACCTTCATACTGAAGGTAGGTCTTCACCAACCAGTCTATGCAGATTCATGAAGTATTTCCATTGGAAATACACACATGACCAAAGTAATGCTTTTGAAAGTCTAGCTCATTCTAGTCAGGCTGACACAAAAAATTCACCATTACATAAGCAACACTCTTCATTCAATGAAGAAGCCCCATATTTCTTTCTGAACCCCCAAATAGCAGTACAAAGAACAAAATCTGATTCAGTGTACTGAGGGGACGATTTACTTAGTTCCAAACACACTGTTCCTTATATTATGTCATGAGATGCTTTCAACAACTTTGTGAAATCAGTTATTAATATTCTATCTCATGCACATAGACTTGAAAGCTGAAAATGTAAAAATTTGTTTCTCCAGAATCCCAGGACTAGAAAGCTCCAGAGTCAAGACCAAGTCGGCTCCTTCTTTCTTTTCTATCACTTCTACTTTTGCTAATTCAAAATCTGAATGTGTTGTCCAAGCCAGCCTGGAACTCTTAGGCTCAAGAAATCCTTTCTCCCCAGCCTCCTAAACTTTGAGACTAACTACATGTCATGTCTGTTTAAGGCATGCTGAACATAGTACTAAAGAGATCTGTGTAGATAATGCTATGGGACCATGGAAGAGAGGAGACTAATGGAGTCTTAAGAAAGAGACAGGAGTATTCTGAGAAACATGCCTAGAGGAGGTGGTATATGAGCCGAGTGCAATATTGTCATGGAGATTTTTCTCTCTCAGGAAATAACTTGCCATTCCTCATTTAGCTATATTAATGCTAGGGACATAAACCCTTTGACCTCCTTCCCCACTCAGCTCCTAAAGCAGCCACCATGAGAGAGATTGGATAATTCTTCTCATTTTGGTAATCCGGAATCTATTTAACATGTACAAAAAAAGCATGCTTTCCCACGGACCCCAAGAAGAACCCTTTCGTAAGATGACAAATGAAGAGGCTTTCCTTCTCCAGTTAGAGGAAGCCGTCACATATGCTATCGCACATGGAAATGCCTTGGCTCAAGCCATGCTTTTGTTCTTTGCTCTTTCCTGCTTTTTCTCTTTTAGCTGACAAACAAAATAACTTCGGGTCATATACACCAGTATATGCCTGAGCATGTCCATGCGGACAAAGCCACGATGCCTTAGTTCTTGGCATGGTGGGAAACATTTCTCTCTGTGCCCACACTTTCCCAGTTAGATGGTGATGGCTAATCTCACATTGGAATAGAATTTTCCAGAAAAGTAGTTGTTGGGGAAGGGTAAGATTATCTCCATGGTTTTATTGTCTTTTTTAGCTTTTTTTTCTCTTTTAAATTTAAAAAAAAAAAGCATTTGGTTAAGAAAAGACTTCTCATCAGAAATCTTCAATCACTTGTTAATTTGTTGTAGAGTCTATGCACCGTGACAAGGAGCTTAATGCAAAAGGAAAATTCTGAGTAAGCTCACTAAACTGAACAGCTCAGTGTGGGAAAAAAAAATTTTTTTCCCCTAACTTGTTCCTGACAGAAAAAAAAAAGTATGTGTGTGTGTGTGTGTGTGTGTGTGTGTGTGTGAGAGAGAGAGAGAGAGAGAGAGAGAGAGAGAGAGAGAGAGAGAGAGAAGTCAGCGAGAAAAAGCAGGTACACCCAAAGAAGTGTAGTTACAGAAGTAAGGACTACTGGCTGGCTCTGCGAGGTAGAGAGAGAAGTAGAGGAGAGAGGAGAGGAGAGACCCAGGAAGAGCATAAATAATTCGTGTTTTAAGAGACAGTGATAAAAATGTAAATGCAGCTCTGTCAGGGAATCTGTGCACCAGCTGAATCCGGTCAGGCTGGAAGCTGAGTCAGCATCTTGCAGCTGATTGAAACCAATCGCAGGCACAGGGGCAGGAGGAAGGCAGAGACCTCAGAAGTTGTTCAGAGATCACAGGGCTCTAACATAAAGATGAACTGGAGACTCAGGAACCCACAGACAGGCGCTCTTTAGATGGGGTCTTGCTCATATTCAAAGAATAAGGATTCCTTGAAATTCTCAGTGGCGATGACTTCGTTCATTATAGTCATGCCCACACTTTCCCTACACACACAGCCTTTCCCCAGGAGTGATTCATTATCCTGGTTTCATCTTTCACCAGTATGCTCCTGTCTGAGCTGCCCGACAAGAGCTGTGAATGCATAGTAATGGCCAATGACAGCAGTGCTGTGTGACCTAGTGCTGCAGCTCAAGAAGCAAAATGTAACACCACTGCGCAGGCCACAATTAGATGAGCATCTGTTTGCCTGTCTGCTTGATGAAGACCAAGAGAGTGATCAAAACCCAGGGCTCAGCACCTAGAGACAGTAATTCCAAGGATTATGAACAGGAGGGATGGGGTAGGAGGGCCACACCAGAAACAAGGAGAGAAGGAACCATGTTACAGCAGGGAAAATAGGCCTCCACCAAGGACCCAAATAAGTAATGAGACATCTGATTAAGTTCACAGACTTTTGTTCCTGATCATTTACTACTGAGGGGATGTGATCTCACCAGAAGAGGAGGGCATACAGTCTGGCAGATAAAAAGTAACCATTTTGCAAATGGGTGATAGACCCCTCCCTTACTATGGTTTCCCACTTTTATTACATCTACCTTTGAATGTGCTTTTATCACAAGACTCTAACAGCTTTTTGTCTCTGGCCAGGGGGTAACATACAATGCCCACCAGGATGGAGTGAAGGGCATTGCAGGAACAGCAAAACTGCAAAAGAAAATCAACAAACCACAATCCAGAACTTCAGAGACTCTATATCAACCACCTACAACTAGGCTAGCTTACTCTCTCCCCATCCTGAAGCTCAGGGAAATTTGCGGAAGAGGGGACGGTAAGAGTGTAAGAGCAAAAGGATGGGAGGAGCAATGATATGTAAGATACTCTATACTAGTTAGGGCTGAAGCAATCATAATTGGACTTTGCATGCCCTGCACATTGTCCAACACACTGTTGACCTCACAAAGTCTAGCATCTGCTAAAGGCACCAAGATCCTTGGAGGCAAAGGATTGGCAGCCACAGCAGTGTTCCTATACCTAAGGGGAACACGGGAAAGGGTTCAGGGAAAGGCCACTGGGTCCTTGTACGTTATCAGAGATGAGGGCCCAGAGGAAAATCAGACATGCACAAGAAAGGACTCTCTGGGAATTGGGGCGGGAGGCACTGGGGGATGGGGAGGGAGAGGGGTGGGGAGGGGGAACAGGGGGTATGGGGGGAGGAGGAGGGAGGGAGGGAACCGGTGTACCTAATAAGTTTGTATGAGCTGAAAAAAAAAAAAAAACTCAGGGCTCAGGATCCAGCCTCCTGGGATTCAAAGGCATGCCACTCAAAGGAAGGCCCTGATCAACTCCCCCAGCCATCCTTGTCTGCACCTCAGTGTTTGCTGCAAGGATTTACTGAGTCACAGCATATAAAGGACTTGGGACATGCCAGGCAGATGCATAGTCAATTCTCAGTATAAGTTAAAAAAAAAATCATGCTTCAATTAAAAACATACTGCCTAGTTAGGGATCAGATTGGGTGCTTAAGAGAAAAATCACCAGGTAGTTTACTGAGCACTCGTGGGCATCTATTTAGTAGCTCAGAGTCCTTCATTCCTCTATACACATAGATTGTCTGTTGACTATGAACCTTCCCAATATGACTCCAAAATCTTAGCATTCACATTAGTTTGAAAGCATAGTGAAAATTATCTAATTCTATCAATATCATGTGACAAAGTTGCTTAGTGAGCCCATTCACAAATATTGTCTGGGCAGTTGAGGATGCATCCAGAACCACACCAAGCATGATATTGTGCAGGCTTCTGGACTCTTGACACCTGTTTGGGAAGACAAAGGCTTATGCCCAGCTAAAGATAATGCTGACCACAGCAACACTGACAGCAATCTACTAAGGCAGTATATCCTAATGTGTTGTTTGTGGGTTTAGAACATTCTGCAAAGGAGAAGAATAAGTGATAAAGGTAGACACTGGATGGAGGTGTTAGAACGATGGATGTACACACATGCATGCTCACCTTCCACCAGGGAGGATTTTCTGGGCCTCTTGCCCCGGCATGTTTCTCATTGTTAAAGAATATTTCACCAGAAATTGTGAGCCAAAAGCATCACTAGTGGCCATGTAACTTTATGCAGAGATGCTAACATTTCTCCTGACCTTCCTCTTTGCATATGGCTCAGGGGTTTCCCAGAGAAGCAGGGTTTTCAAAAAGCAGGGAAGTGTCTTAATTGTTCTCATAGTGACTCCAAATGCAATCCCACCCAAGTGCAGGCCAAAGAACATGAACTCACTCCTTCACTTCCTGCAGAACCACTTCCCTGGTTCCAGAGTCAGCAGAAGGCAAATGTCATTCTTTGACCACGCCAGACAGCATCACTCAAGAGGATGAATTGCTTATGAATGGGCCTTGATTTGCCATTTCTTTCATTGATGGGTTTTGCTTCTGGTCTGCCCTGAGAGACACAGCATGGGAAGAAGGAGATGTAAGCCAGGCACGTTAACTTGGCAAGGTAGTGACTTAATTGTGTTGGGGATGTTCTCTGGTAGCTCCTACTTCCATCTTTTTTGTAGTGTCTTTGTTTCCTCTTTGCCTCCCTGTACCTGCTGTACAAAATCCACTTCTTTGGGATGATGCTTGAACATGATTTTTAGTAACAAGGAGAAGGAACTAGACTTTATTTCTTTATCTAAATTGTCCTATTACAAATGGCCTCGTTTTTGTATGAATTAGAAGAGCAGTGTGATCACATTTTTAACCCAGGGCGCTGTACTAGGGACTGATTGAGGATTTTTTTTTAATTAATGAATCCTCTGCAGTTCTAGTCTTTGAATAGATGTGTAACTATTCTGATATTGGCCAAGAGGTAAAGGAAAAAATGTTGGTCTTTCTAATATAAAGTCGAAAGTAGATGCAATAGTTGACATCTGAAATTTCCCACACAGCTCACATGTTATTTAGGCAATTATTTAGAACATCCATGCTGAGATGGTCTCTGAAAGTCTTCAAAGGTCACCCCCAGGGTTGGGATTACCCCAAAGGAACACATCCTTTGCCAACTTCCCCCAACCCTCTATTCATTAAAAGATATGGAGATTAGTTCTCCACTGTAGATAAATGTTACCGTGAGGTGGGCACGAGATCAATGGGGTTGAGTCCCAATATGAACAGACCAATGAGATGTGGAGGACCAAAAGCGTCAATCGGGTCTACAGAACTGGAGCTAACCAATGTGGAAAAGCCACTTTTCCCCGGGCCTGCTACAAACAATCAGGATCTGGCAGCCATCTTTTGGCTCCCTTGCTCCATGTCTGGAGTCCATGAGTTCTTTTCCAGCCCCTTGCCTCTCATGGATTTCATGTTTGGAATCCATAAGTTCTCCAGGGTATTCTTTCCCCTCATGGATTCAGGACCATGATTTCTGTTCTTTCTCTTCTCTAACAAACACTGCCTTAATTCTCTATGCATATGCTGGTTTCAATCTTTGCCTCTCAAACACAAGAACTTGGACACATACAGACCCCATAGGCGATCAGAGGAACCCCATATCATTTGGCGAGCACAACCAAGAGATCGGACCCTACAACATTGTATTTGGTTCCTAGTCACGGCACTGTTTTGGGAGGCTGTGAGGCCTGACTGATAGAGATGGGCTACTGGGGGTGGACCTTAGACGATCACAGCATGGTCCTGCTTCCAGACTGGTCTCTTGCTTCCTGATCTGGCCTCAGTGTGAATAAGTTGCCTTAAACTCCTGAGGACATAAACTCAGTCATTCCTTCCCTGCTGTGAAGAACCAAACAAACTTTTCTTCCTTAGATTGTTCCTGTCAGGTGTTTTGTCACAGTCACGAGCTAGATAATTCATATACCAGAATAGATAATACAGAAGTAGCTTTGGAAAATAGTAAAAAGGCCACCAGAAGCAAAGCCAGAAGTAGGACAAGGTACACTTTTGGGCAGGTCAGTGAGCAGTTTAACCTAGTGGACATAGAAGGGATAGTATGCTTTCTTGAATGGAGCAGAGCACTTCAGGGAACCGCTACTCACTGCCCTTCTCTCGGCTTCAGAAGTTGACTTCACTCGCTTAACACACATACTTTACACTAGTTTACTGACACTAAAAAGAATGCCCAGAAGAGGCATCCCTGATACTAAGCCTGTGTGGTCCCAAACCTCACATGGCTATGGTTAGATGCAGGAATTCTTCATTCCTGGAAGTCACAGACTAACGTCATTGCACAGTGAGAATAGCATGTAGTTTGCTTTTTACTTTCTCACTAGTATTGAAACTACAAAGCTTGGGAAGTTATGAAAACTCTAGATCGTCAAAGGTTCTCTCACGATTCAAGAGCAGACGACACTTCAGACACCAAATGACTGCGTGTGACAAATCCTGAAAGTCCCGTGCTCAATGCATGATGGATTAACCTATTGTGTTCCAAAATCTGTGTGGGCCAGACACAGAAGACAAGAATGGAGGGCAGAGAAAATTAAGAAAAAGAAGAGGAGAGGCATACAGAATGAGGAAGAAAGGACAAATGTGAAATGAAACAAGAAATTGTTCCTTCAAAAATATACCATGATTCTAATTTCTAATATTGTGAACACTTTGAATTTAGTACATAAGATTGAATGCGGCATTTTTGGTCATGAATATTTGATTAGTTTGTTTCTCTGTTTATGTACTTTTGAGATGGGATCACACATATGGCCAGGAACTTGCTATGTAGACAGTGATAATCTTGAACTCTGGATTCTCTAGCCTCTACCTTCCAAGTGTTAGGATTAAAAGTGTAAACTACTACATCCAGTTTACGCAGTATATGGTACCAGGGATCCAACTCAGGGTTTCATGCATGCTAGGCAAACGCTCTATCAACCGAGCTCCATCTCCGCATACATGTTTGAAAAGATCAAGTTGGACTACTCTGCTGGTTAGAAAGAGGAGACTGAGGTTCAGCTTTAACACAACTTGCAGCATCAGTAGTAACTTTACACTACGACACTGTGACTAAGGTCCTGGAGAGTGCTACCCAGTACCTTGCCCAGCGCTCTTCCTCACTATACTATGAGCTTGGAACCATAGTGAATGAAAAACTAAGATTTGGAAGTTTTTTAAGTCTTCACTACCAACTGGCCTTTTGACCTTCCCTTTGTAATAAAAACCAAGCAGTCAGATTCAAACTAGCAGCCCAGCGAATGAGATAATTTGTGTGATAATTTCTTGAAGTAAATAAAAATCGGTTGGGCCTCAGTAAGGTATCATTATGCAAATCGAAATAAATGTCAGGTTTCTGAACCAGTGGTCTGGATGTATTCCAAGGCCTCTGTTGTCTTTAAATATATGCTTTCTTATATGTAGATGTGTTGGGGAAATCTATGATGAAACTAAAAGACCTTCTGGATCTTCCAGTATCTAGAGAACTATAGGGCAACTCGTGGAGTTTAGAAATAGATGACAGAGTGAATGAAAGTTCTTGAGTTTTGCTTTTAAGAATCTGAAGCCCATCTGTAGCTTTCATGGGAATGAGAGAACATTCCAGAACAAGTATCAATCAAACTGTGGTGCAATAATAATCCTGACTCTCCAAGTAGTCATAGCTTAAAACAAGGAAGACTGATCATGTCAGATCTCCTTACAGATCCCTTGCAGCTTGGCTGCAAGCTCTGTCTTCATCATCCTCGCTGCTGTGCTACAGCCCAGAGAAACAACCACTCTCAGGGTGTCACTGGTCATCATAGCGCAGGACGAGAGAGTTCTAAATGCTTCATTCTGGCAGTGACTTTCATTACTTATGCTTAGAATTCATTGGCCAACATGAGTGACGTGATGCCACTCCCATTGCAAGGGCAATTACACAGCAGAAAGCCAGAAACACCTTGTCAATTGCACTAATGATAATTTCTTCCTATTGGTGTTTGAATAGAATTGGGTTAATCTACTGGGGTAAAAGTTATTGCCAGGGCTCTAAGGCCATGGTTAACATTATAATAACTTTCTCCAAAGAAAACTGGAGGCTGCCTAAGGACATGTTTGGTGCAGGTGTGGCCATAACTTAGAAGATCATCTTTGTATTGAAGGTAGAAGTTCAAACAAAAGCTGAAAATAGAGCGGATCTCATATGACATCACTTGCTACTCTGCCCAGCATGAGTAATAATGTGGTTTCCATCTTCTGTTTGATAAGACAACCTATCACTGCAGTTATATGAGTCCATCGGAAGTAAGGAATAGACTTCTCTCAAGGAGGCTGGCTATGCAGACAGAGGAAGATGGTGGGATGGGGAGAGGATTTGAAGTGTCCAGAATGGCGATATCAATACCAAGAGCAAAAGGAAGAAGCTAAACAATACAGGGTGTTATACAAATTGTAGTCTACCACATGATGGGTGAAAACATGACATCTGCGTTATACTCCTTGCACTAGCAGGTGGCTCACAGCTCTGTTCTCTTTCACAGAGGCAAGACTTCCTGGTGCAGCCCAGCCCTGTGAACAGTTTTGAGAGTCCTGGGGAAGTTGCCACAGGCTTCCATCTTGCAGGCTGCACTAGAGAATGTCACTCTGCAGAGGATGCAGCAAGTTTGCCTCTGGAGGTTACCAGGGCATCCCCGGGCAAGGTGGTACCACCTAAACATGCTGCTCTGTGGTGCACCGAAGTTTTCCATGGCCATTCTCTCCCTGTAGGCACCTGTCTGTTCCACTGTCCACTATTTCAAGACTCACTGGAGCATCACAGTATCAACAGCATCTTGCTGGCTGCTACTAATCTTTGGCCATTACTCATCCTCATCTGTTTGAGGCATTATATCAAGAAGCTTGGCAAAGTAAAGGAGGTAACTCCACCTCTGTGGGAGAGGTCCCACAGCAGTGGGTGATTGGATGACAAAGAAAGCACCATGTTTAATAAGACTGTTCTGTAAGTATTGAGTCACTGTCTTGAGGATCCCCATGATGCAGGATGGATGACTGGACACATGTATCAACTAGACATGGAGCACCAAGGTTTTTCCTTCACTCTGCAGCCATTCTATTTCATTACACACACTTTGAACACTGGTGGGTAGAGGTCCCTACATGTGAATGTGAAATGTCCCCAACAAGCTCAGGTCCCAAATGGAGACACTGCTTTGGAAGGTCATGCACCCTTTAGGGGACAGAACCTTGCTGGAAGAAGTGAGATTTTATAGCCTGATCCAGTTCCTGTGTACTCTCTGCTTCCTGTTCTGCCAAGATGTGAAGAGATGAGGAGTATACACAGGCACCTTGTACTGTGGAGCTGCTTGTTACCATGTCTTCCCCCCCACAGTAGATTGCATCCCCTCGAACTGTGGGCCACAGTAAATGCTTCTTCCTTTAAATTGCTTTTTACTGGGTATTTGGTTGCAGAAGAAAAAAAATCAGCTAACAGACTATATGAGAGCATTTTACTATTGTTGCCAGTGCCTAAGTCCTTTCTTAAGAAGCAACCTCTCTTATAATCCCCTATAGATCTCTGCAACCAGCTTCTAGAGGATCTTTATGAAAGGTCACAAAATGATACTGAACATGTTTTTTGGATCTCTCCTAAAACTCAAACAATAGCTAAAGTTTTTCCAACCACAAATTTTACCCTTACTGTGCACATAATCAACTATAGCTCAAAGAAGTTAAGTAAATTGCTCAGGATCATAGAGAAGAGAGTGATAGATCCAGTTTCCAAACTCATACTGGCTTGGAATCCATTTATTTCATGAGTAAAATGGAGGGCTAGAACAGCAATTTTCAACCACAGCTGATTTTGCCCCACCAGGACAATCTTTGAAGAATTTACAGCTGTTACTAAGTGAGAGAAAGTAGGTCATTCTGGCATCTAATAGGCAGGGCAGAAATGCTACTAATAATCCCAGAATGAAGAGGGCAGCTCTCCCTCCCACAACAAAGAGAATCAAGATCCAAACTGGAAGGTTAAGCAACACTGGTTAGAGGAAGATAAATTCCATTAAACTGTTAGGAAGATGGACTGGGGAGATGGCTTAAGGGTTAAAGCCTTTACCTCATAAGCTAAAGGACCTGAGTTCAGATCCCAGATCCCATGCCAAAAATGACAAGTGGTTATGGCAATGGCCTATAAGTCTGGCCCTGGAAGGCAGAGTCTGGGAAACTCCAGAGCAAAGCAACAAGGAGGAGCAATCTAGGATGATTCCCGATGTCACTTTTGGGCCTCCAGAGGCAAACATTCAAGTATCCCCTTGTACACCAAATATAAATAAATAAATAAATAAATAAATAAATAAATAAATAAATAAATAAATAAATAAATAAATAGGTAAAAATAGGTAAATAGATAAGTAAATAAATAAATGCTAGGAAAAGTTATACTCGGTCATGGAAGACATACAGAAAGTCTTTTCTGATTAAGGGATTGACTGGAATTGGGGCAGGCAATGGTAGAAGACAAAGCAGTATTAATAAGGAAAGGCAGAAATGCAACAGGTATTTACAGAAAAACAAAGCCCCATATACAACGAAGAAGCAGGGAAAAAAAGGCAAGATACCTCAAGGCATAATTTGGGGAGGCTTAGAACGCCAAAAATTTAGTACAGAAATTCTGGGATAAAGTAAAACACTGTATGATCTCAGACCATGTATGGTCTGGGACTGCATGTGACCGCAGATGAACTCTTTTTTGTTAGTCATATGTTGTGTGGCTATGATGTACCTATGGCATTAACCCACTTCAGCTTATCCCATCGCTCAGATAAAGGAACATGAGACCCAAGGGACGAGGTTCCTTATCCACAGTCACTGGCCAGTTAGAAACTATGCTGGGACTGGGAGCAAGCCTGTGTATTGGATAAGCATTTATCTCCATTGTATTCATGGGCTAACCTAATGTGTGTAGTTTGGTCTCTGGGATACCCCAAGGGTAGGCATCCTTGTGTTCCCTACCATATTCCTTTGGTATCCTTCTTACATTCCTGTGAAGATTGTTAGAGAGTTGTTTTCCTGATTCTTACTTGAAGCACCCAAAATGTGCAAAACCAAATATTCATTCATAAAACAAATAGCATTTTTTTTTAACTTTTAAAAAAAGTGTTCTTAAAGAAAGGAGGCAGGAAGAACTGGAAGGATTTTGGCCTTTCTGAGGCGCTTTCTGAGAACCTTAATTAGGCAACACATGTATTTCCCATCTCAGCTTTACAAATGTAGGATCAGCTAAAGGAAGAGTTTCCGTCTGGCTGAAGAGTGCAATAGCATAATCCTAAGAAGAATCCTAGGGATAGATTCCACTTGCATACAGAACCAACCCTTTATAACCCACTGAATAGTTCACAACCCAAGAGCTCTGTTTTGGATTTTTTTAGATTCGTTCCTCCAATTGGGCAAAGAAATTACATTCTCAAGTCCCTACCACTGTAACACAAAGGTTATTTATTTCCAAACAAAAGAATTAGGAAATGTGAACTTTAAGGCTTTAAGACTAGCATTAACTCATCTGCACGAGGCAGAGGTATTTAGTATTTTCAAGGAAGAGAATGTTAAATGGGAAAACTTAATACATCTGAGGTGAGTCACTAGGGTGAGTTAATTTGCAAAAATCTTAGCTTTCGCATTTCCGGATTAGATTTTTTTCCCTCTATTTTTGTCTTTCAACCTGATATCTGTGACCTCAACAACTTTCCATTTAACAAGAAGGAAATATTTTGGATTTTCCTTTATTTGTACTCTCACTTAGGAGCATTCTAGAATGTGGTCCACAGGCTTAATGTAAGATGGAAATGAGATCATCTTTATGTGCACTGTAATGTGAAGGTTCAATTTGACATGAAGATGTCAGAAGAGCTTGACATATGAACAGATACATGTATATATAAACATGTTATCTAAATGGAGAGGGGGATGGGAATGGGAATTAAGGGAAGAGAAAAAAGAAAAACAAATTTAAAAGAGAGTAAAAGTTGTTAGCTAGAAATGACATCATATATAATATTTTGTATAGAGTATATATTTCTAGAAAGTATATATTTTTTAAAGAATATGTCTTTTGTTTTATCTTTTTTCTTCTTTCTCTTTCTCTCTATATTCTTCTTTCTCTCTTGGTCTCTATCAGGCCATAATAGCACCTTCTTCCATCCCTGTTTATTCCTGCTCAGAATTTATCTGAATCCTACTTTCAATCTTTATATTACAGAGATGAAATCTTGATTTTTACATTTTCCCTTTTATGGATCCTTTTAGTGTGCTGAATGTCTTATTAACTCTATAAGATAGAAATATCACCATTTAACCTGTGTATGTATCATATACAATATGATAGAGAATATCATTTAGTCATATATAGAATGGGATATATATGTGTGTATATTAGGATATTATGTAGACATATGTAACAGATTTTATATATGGAATATATATGTAATGTATGTGGAATATACACACACAGAGAGAAATACCATTTAGCCTTAAAAAAGAAGAAAGTTCTGCCATTTGAAATAATAGGAATGAATCTCTAAGGAAAATTTCAGAAACAAAAAGAAAAATATGGCATGATCTTTTCTTTTTTTTATACATTTTTTATTATTATTTCCACTCGTACAAACTTAATAGGTATACCAGTTCCCTCCCTCCCTCCTCCTCCCCCCGAATCTCCTGCTCCCCTCCCCTCACCCCTCCCTCCTCATCCCCCAGTGCCTCCCCCCCCAGTTCCCAGAGAGTCCTTTATTGTGCATGCCACTGGATCCTTATACATCATCGGAGAGGAGGGCCCAGAGGAGAGTCAGGCAGGCATGATCTTTTCTATAAGTGGACCTAAAAATATTAAATTTCTCAAAGCAGAAAGTAACTTGGTGGTTTGTTGATAAAAGATTGTTCAAACTTCACTTATACGGATAACTAAAGATTAGATAAGATCTAATGTATGGCATTGTAATGCTAGTTGATAAAACTGAGTTGTAGGCTTGGAATTGGATGAGCATGGATTTTTAAAAATTTTATTTAATTATTTACTTTTAATTTTTTCTATTCATTGACAGTTTGACATGTATATGCAATGAATTTTAGCCATTTCACCTCATATCATATCTCATGTCCCTCCTCCCCTTGAAAGTTTTTTGCTTTCCAAGTCTCTCCACTTTTATGTCTTTTCATATGTGCATGGCTTACTGAGTTTGATGAGGGCAGCCTTCATTAGCATGGGCCCGGGCACTTGCTGTAGCATGGACAATATATCAGCAGATACACCACTGAAGTCAAGCATGATAGTACTTGTTCTCATCACACAGGAAAGATAATTATTTGAAGGGATATTTGTAGTTCATTATGTTTATGCATACAAAAACACATGTCACTCCTTAGGTAGAGACAGTCTTTATAAAAATCAATAAAAAATAAACTTAGAAATTTTAAAGCTAAATACTTAAGTCACATATATTAAAGTTTAGAAAGAGTTTAGAAAGATAGAAATATCAAAATACATATCAACTGATTTACAAATGAAACTGTAGCTCTAGAGCAGATACAGAAATACATATGAATGCAAATGTATGCATGTATTTAAATCACAAAACATATTATTATTTCCTAGACCATAATCATGGTAGA
Source organism: Typhlomys cinereus (assembly GCA_023101885.1). Taxonomy (NCBI): domain Eukaryota; kingdom Metazoa; phylum Chordata; class Mammalia; order Rodentia; family Platacanthomyidae; genus Typhlomys; species Typhlomys cinereus. Next base: position 728,674 of record JALPQD010000458.1, read on the forward strand.
GGAAGGTCAGAGGGCATAGAAACTAGAACAGCTTGGCTCAGTTAAAAATCATTTGTAACTAGCTTCATTTGTAACTTACATGCATTCCTTAGTGTTATTACTAGATTTTCCAGCCTGGATGGCCCACGCACACAAATCTGGCGAGCAACTATAGTGAATGCTTGAATCTACAATCAAAGTCTCAAGTGACAGTTTTTGGCTCTCAGCCTTCTTCTAGGTAGAATTTGGAAACGTGTCTGCTCGTTCATGGTTGGGAAGCCAAAGTCAAGGCTGAAAATGGAAGCACTGGAAAAGTACAGTCTAAGTTTCTAAGGGGCTTTAGAATTATTGAACTGCCTTAGTATCTTACTTCAAGATTTCTAGTTCTGTGAAAAAATAAATCTTTATGTCTTTAAGAAACATGGCATTTCTGTGAATTCATAGATCCAAAATCCCAATTCTGGCTTTACCAGCAAGAAATTCTACCTGTGCCCAAAGTTGGCCCTTTAACAATGAGGAGAAACATCATTATCAGTTGGTAATTTCCCACAGCCTCAATAGAAGCATCCATCTGTGTTTTCTGTTAGAAGCTGGAGCAATGATATCACAGTCACTAGTCCTCACTTGAAGTACTCCAACTTCTCCTAAGCCCTGGACTGTCATTTCCTGTTGAACACACAATTCTACCTTCTCTACACTACCCCCACCCCAGTTCTTGTGCTGACCAATCCCGTCTCTTCTTGAACAGTTTTGATACAACATTATGCTAACATTCACCATCTTCAAGGAGGAGAAAAGGAAGGAAAAACAGAGAAGATGAGAGTAGACACTACCATCTCGCCCAAATGCCAGGCAGTGTACCTGGCCTTACCAGGTACTCAAAGTCACTTGGATGAACACAGGATGTTTGTCTACAGTGAGGGTACATTTTTGTAAAGCACAGGAAACATGAAAAATGTAGAGTTTTACAGCAACTAGACAACACGAGAGTCTGAGGAGACAGCAGAGAGGTAGAATTTGAATCCTCTTCTTGCTTTTTCTGTCCCAGCTCAGACTATGGACAGCAAGGTGGATAGAGATGAGCTTCAGGATGATTTATCTGACCACAAGTCAGACAAGATTGCTACAGTCTCAGAAGGAGACAGAGAAGTGCTGGACTGTGAAGATATAATACCCAGAATCTGATATCCAATTGGGTAAGTTCAGTCAAGGAAAAACACAGACGTGACACAGAGTCTTTGACCAAAAGACTCAGAAGAGGGTGAGGTGCTTCTAAGAAAGAAGAGAAGATACCTTTATCTGTTTCTAATGATCAAGAAAAGCATCAGACCAGGTAGGTGAGAACCAGTACTGAGGAGAAAAGATGGCACTGAACCTGGAGATGGAGGCTCCTCCCACAAGGTGTAGTAGAAACCATGGCAATGAATGAACGTTCCCAAGAAGCTTACACGGCCAGTGGTAAGCAGCAGAAATTCAGAGGAGACTTTATTTCAGAATTGTGTGAATTTTACTGTGACAGAATCCCAAGGGAGAAAAGGTTTTCTAAGTTGGGGGATTGGGAGAGCAGAGTGTTTTGTTTTGTTTTTTTTTTTTTAAACGCATGTTTTCAGCCAATTCTTCTTACTTCCATAAATATTAAAACTCTAAATGTTACGTTTAAAGAAGAGAGGGTTACTCATATGGCATGCTAACAGAGGCAAAGTACTAATTCGAATGTCTTTTATGGGTTTTACAATTTAAACAGAACATCTGAATTGGCTTGTTACCGTGTTTAATATCCATTTGTTTACTCTTTCAGCAATATTCATTAAATGTGGCTGAGCCATGGGTTGTGACCCAACCGCTGTTCTAAATGTTTGGGACATTTCAGTGGATGAACCACCAAAGAGCTCTGTGCCCAGACTCCCTGCCTCCTCTTCTTCCTTGGCTAGAATCCAAGGTGATAGGCACTGTTTTTTAAGTGTCTCATACACATGTTTTCAACTAGTGGAAGACACACACCACTCTTTCCTTTTCAACTTCACATTACTCATTCGAGTTCTCAGAATAGAAAAACATGCCAACCTTTGGGGTGAAGAGTGGAGATGGTACAGGGAAAGGGTCCCTCACCCTGTGCCTTGAAAGTTCATTGTGAAGGCCAGTGAGATACTGCCAAGGCCTATAACCTAAGTTTGATCACCAGAACCCACACGGTAGAAAGAAAGAAACAATTCCATATATACATACACAATAGATAAATAAATAAGTAAAAAATGTTTAAATTTTTTTAAAGTTCATTGTGAGATGTGTATAGTAGCAAAAACACCATGCTACAATTCATTGTTTCTTGGACTTCAGACTTACTATGAAAGTAAATACAAAATGATAAATTATTGATAAATGATAGACTGATGATATATGATAAATGACAGGTAGACTGTAATGGATATGTATAGATAACAGATTGATGAGAGAAGATAGGTGATAGATAGTAGGTAGATGACAGATTGATAGATAATCATAGGAATAGATAATAGATAAATAGGTGATAGAGAAAGATGATAGGTAGGTTAATGATTGATAGATACAGATAAATGGTTAATAGATGATGACAGGTTGATAGATGACAAAGATAGGTAGATTGATAATGGTTAGATGATAGATCATAGGAAATAGATGGGGGCTGGATAGGTGGCTTAGGGGTTAAGCTTCTGCCTTGCAGGTGGAAGGTCCTGAGTTCGGATCCTAGACCACACGTATAGAGGCTGGGTGGAAGCGGGGGCGGCCTGCGTTTCTGGTCCTGGTAGGGCAGAGCCTGTGAATCTCAGGGCAGAGTAAACAAGGAGGAGGTGGAGGCGGTCCATGGTGGTTCCCCGAATTCACCCATGGTTCTACACATACACGTACGCGCACACACACACATACACATACACACATACACACGCACACATGCACAATTGAATAAAGAAAAAAAAGACAGATGGGGGAAGGGATTTGACTCAGACCTTCCTAAACTTACCAGACTCAGCTCCCTACAATAGCAGAGTTAATGATTGTGTGCCCTAGTTGAAATCTAAGCATTCTACTACTCTCAGGAAATGTTCTTGAAGCTGCATCTTCCTTTAATATCTCTACAAATATTTATATTATATACAGAATGTTATATTTTTTCACTTAATCACAGTTACATGGTTAAGTAATTTTGCTGAGAATTAAAAGTAGCAGTGGTAGGAATGTCTGCTTTTCTTGAAGATCTTTAGGTGCCATGCTGAGTGCAAGGTCTTCTCTCCCATCAGCTCACTTAACATTCCCAACGACCTTGGACTTGGATGCAACCGGCATCCCCATTTTAAAGGGAAAACTGAGGTTGACAGGAAGCATTGGATGTGTTCCCCAGGACCATCTAGCTGGGCCGTGATCCAATTGGGCTTTGAATAGGCCACCAGTTTCCAGAAGCACGTGGGAGAGTTTAAAGAATACCACAACTGCTCATAGCTCATTTTCCTTCCTCAGCCCCCAAATGTCATGGCCTATCTCGGGGACACTCAGGGTGCCATGTGAGGACACAACATATGTAGTGTTTCACCAGCTCTACCTGGCCCATTCCACTGGGCTCCTTCATCTTCCCTGGAGGGGAAGACGAAAGGACCCCTTCCCAGCCTGCGTTACCCACCTTTCCCAGATGTGAATTTTTTCCAAAGGATTTTAGAATTGGCCCTGCACCGTGCCTTGGACCAAGAGAGTGGTGAGGTTGTTATAGATGAGGTGTGTGCCTACAGTTTCACTCCTGCTGGGATGATTTATTGGATGTCATCCTAATAGTTTGCGGAGCAGAGGGGAGTAGAAGGGCTGGGGTTGTGGTGAGGTGGGTAAGATGGTGGGGGTAGGGGGAGGAGCAAAAGCAAGATTTATGTTCCAGCAGAGGAATGCCAGGAGGGCACCTGACAATGGAGGCTATTCATCAAGACCACCAAGGCCCCAGGGACTTGAGCAATTTGGATTTAGAACATATTTCATCAGCCTAATTGCTGGTGACACCTGAGGTTACAGGGGAGAAACTGATCAAGTCGTTTTAAACTTGCTTCTGGTTCCTCTGGCCCCTCACATAAGGTTTTTCATGTTTCAAGGCCTCCTTGCCTTGCCTCGCCTCCCTCCCTTCTATGTGCAGTTGGTAAGATGACAATCTTTTTTATGTCGTATCTCTTAGTGCAGGGAGCTGGCGATTGCCCTGTAGAGCACTCTGTCTTCTATCAACCAAGGCAGTGGATGAACCTCACAGAGGTTAGTATCTATGAACAAGAAACCTAGAGACAGAGCTGCAAATATCTTGGGAGAAGCATAGGACCACCTGGGACCACCGCTGGATGATTCTTTTGATTCCACTAAAGCAGGTAACCTATGGAAGTCCTCAGGAAAATTTCCTTTGTTTTAGGAAAAGTGACCCTGAACTTTTTTGAGTCACTGCAGCTATCTCTAAATCAATAGAAGCTATAGCCTTTGGTTATAAACAAGGTAGTGTATCTCACCTGAAGTACAGCAGCTTGAACTTATGCCAAAAGTGTGATGGAATGTGCTAGAATGTGACTGACTTTTAGACATGAGAAATATCGAGTTATCTGTGGTGACTTCTTTATGAATCTTGTATGCCTCAGAACAGTTCAGTGAGGGGCCATGTCAGCTGGGGAGGGTGGACTCTGTTGGCAGAGGGAACTTTCAGCAGAACCAGCCAGACTGTCTCCTTCTAGTGATGAAAACCCAAGACTCTACAGGGAGCTCATGTATTGAGGGGGTGCACTTTGACCTAGAGTGCTATCTTTCCTTTTCCTTTGCCAGAACAATCTTGTACTTCCTTCTTAGTAGTCCATCAAGATAAAAGATGACCCTTAGTCTGTTCTAGGTTGGCGGATGCTGGTAAGTCTATTACATCTGTGCAAAAGATACTTGGGCAAAGGAACCTACTGTATCTCCTTTTGGAGCTAGGAGTTAAAGTGGGAATTCAAACAGTCTTTCTATGATAAGCAAAGGTTAACTGGAATGTGTCTAAAGAAGGTACAGAAAGGACTTCTCTAGAATCACAAATTTTCATAGAAATTTCATAGAACCTTCTGAAGTTCAGAGACCACAGGGTGTTTCCAGTAAGAAGCTGAGGAAGCATGAGGGAAGGATTTGGGAGGATGAGAATGGATTAGAGAGGAGGAAGGAAAGTCAGGGGGAAGCTGAAAGGTATGAAGCAAAAGACTTTCTTAGGACTGTCGTCATGACTATAGTATGGAGAAGGAATGGGGAAGGGACAAAGCTGAAGGTGGGGAGGACTTTGTAAACAAGCTTGGTCTATGCAAGGGCAAAGAATAAGCTCAACTGCAATTATGTTTTCCAGAAAAATATTGTACTTATAAATATTTCATAATGGATGGGGAAGAGTTCACGATATGCTATCTCTACCTGAGGGACCATCAATGGTTAATTCTGTCTTTGGAAAAGGGAACAGCTTTCTTCAATAGTGCAATCAGTGATATATCACCCATGCTCCAGCGACATGCTAATGCTGGAAATGTTTATTTAACCTAGTGAAACACACACACACACACACACACACACACACACACACACACACACACAATAGGAAAGTGGTTGGGAAGAGAAACATTTTCAGCTGCAGGGAGCAAGGATTAGGTAGGGTAATAACAAGGGGTGAAAATGACAAAAATTCAATGCTTAGATGTATAAATCTGTCAGTGAATGTAAAGAAAAAATAAATAAGTTCATGACATGTTCAAAAAAAAAAAAAAAAAGAAAGAAAGGAGAACCCAGGGTGGTAGTAGAATCAGAAAAGTAGAGATTCTGAAAGCCATAATTATGAATTACCTAATTCATAATTATGAGTTAGAGAAAGAGAGAGATAATGAAGAAGAAGAGAGAAAAGGAGATGAGAAGTGGGGAAGAAAGGAAGGAGCAAAAGAGAAGGAAAGAGAGGGGAGGGAAGAGATGGGGAGGTGAGAGGATGACACAGGTATCTGGCTTAGGATAATGGAGTTAGCTACTGTGTGTCGTGGACTGAATGTTTATGATAACCCCCAAATTTGTGTCAAAGCCTCAGTTCTCAATGAGACAGCATTAGAAAGTAGAAGTTACTACATATAATCAGCTATGTTAGGTCATAAGAGTTAGACCCTTGATAGGATTAGTGTTGTTACAAGAAGAAGAATGGCCAAGCAAGTAACCAAGAATGACCAGCCAGGATTTGCTTTATACATAGGAGGATACAGCAGGAATATGACCCTTTATGAAGGACCTTCCAAACTAGAATGCTGAGAAACAAATGACTGTTTTCTAAACCACTAATAGTCTACTACAGCAGCTTGAACTGACAAAGACAGTGTGACAGCACAGAGAAGAAAGAACAATCCAGCCTCGGAGAGGGGCAGGTATCACCGAGGGGCTATGGAGCACATAAGTGGTTGGGTGGCCAGTAACAGTCAAAAGAAATCTAAATTGAAAATACACATTTAGGAGTCATCCATTTGCAGGAAGACTTGACGGTCATAGTGATCACAAGATGACCAGGGTGGTGGACAGATGTGAGAAAGGAAGAAGGGAGGGGTACCAGCAGTAGATAAGGAGAAAGGCGAGGAAAAAGGAGGGAGGAAAGGGAGGGGAGGGGAGAAACAGACAAGAGAAGACAGAAGAAACTCTGGGACATTAGCACTTGAAGTTCTTATCTTACTCTACCATGTCTGCAGTAACTGTGGTCCAGAGTGGGGAAGAGACCAAAGATCATATGCTGAGTCACAGGTTGGGGAAGTTAAGCACATAGTCTATTCCTGATGTGCTCATGGCATCATGGTATCTGAAGGAGCCAATGTAAGGAAAGACCTAGGGTCTCCTGTTTACACTGTGGATGAGACACCTCTCTGTAGTCAGGAAGAATGGCCCACTCATCTTCCCTGTGGACTGAGCTGTCCTTCTGAAGGAGGAAGGCATTTCGCGGGAGTCACTAGGCTCACCCTGGCCAAGCCTGCTGTCAGTCCTGTCAATCTTTGGGTTCGGGTTCGCATGCCTCTGTTTCGGTTCTCTTGCCATTTATTTTTGCCCCTGCCGCTGTATTAGTCTATTATATCCCGAACCTGTGGATCTTCTCCATGAAAACCAATAAGAAAGAAATGCTTTGACTTGAGAAGAGAGAAAATGCAGCTGGGGAGAATTCTTCCGAGACCCAAAAGGCCACCCGCAGGCTACCTTGGCCCGTCAGCTGACGCTTAGGGAAGATGGAGTCCAAGACAAAGGCCATGTTTGTTCCTCTCCTTCCTGGTGTTTTCTATTCCTGCTGCACACCATGATGGCTAATGAAAGTTGACTGGGTTTCCTTTCTCTCTGCCACTGTCATTTTCATCTGCTGGTCTCCTGCTTTTTTAGCATTGAGTTGTTGTGTTTGGGCTATTCATTTGCCAGGCAGTGATAAATTCCAAGAAAAACCCATTCTTATTAAATTATTTTTGGAATGTTATACAAACATGTCTAAATTATGTGGCAGCCAGTCCCTGCTCTCAGATCTGGTTTTGACTACAGGTTAATTCAAGTAGAGAAAAGGAATGAAGAAAGCAAAACCCCCAAATACTGAGTTGCCCTCTTTCATTCTTGTGAGATTTTTTGTCTTTAACTCTTGTCCTTTTGTGATCTAAGTCTTCAGGCAAAGAAAACTATATTCTCCAATCAGGTGCACTTCATGGAACACACAGGGGGAGACTTCTCTCTTGAATTCTTTAGAAAGCTCCACCCTGCATGTGGACTGGGGGATCTTTTTTCATAAAGAATCTGAGAAAGATTCCTTCCCATGAGCTTAGATCACAATCTAAACTATCTTGTCACAGAGAACTATAAAAAAAATTTAAAAAAAACAAACAGTATCAATGGTGATTTCCCAGTCACTTGTCCTCCTAGCACCAATCATAAGAGATAAGGTTATTAGACCCAGTTCCAGGGTCAGTGAGGACTATTCATCTCCAGCTCTGGAAATGGACAGTTGTTGGTTTTCCATTTTTATATATCTTTTTTTTTTAATTGGAACACTGTCTCCCCCATTTTTTGTCCATTTGGAACCTACTAAACTGGTGGTATAGAAAGCTGGATTCACTGATGAATCGTGTCACCTCCAAAGGGGCACCTGTCGAAAGCCAGGGCTGGGGTGTGGAGGACATAGAGGTAAAGTGGGGACATCATCCAAACACCGGCTTCAGACTGTATCCATCCCAGTTCTGTTCCCTGAACTCTACAAATATAGGAACCAATAAACCAGGAATCATAGCAGCTAAGCTTTGCAAATCTTAGTATATTCATCTGAAAAACAGAAAAAATAGGACATGGGGTCTTTGAATGTGATTCATAGATCTCATGATGCTTAATATCAATTGTCAGCTTGACAGGATTCTAGAGCAGTCTATATTAGGTTAGCTCCTTGGCGTGTCTAGAAAGGTTAATTGAGGTGGGAAGAACCATTTTAACCTAATCAAATGAAAAGGAGAAAGGGATCTGACCACTAGTGTCCAACGCTCTCTGCCTATGGACTGCTTTCTGTGTCTCTTGCCTTCTGTTTTCATATGTCCTGTTGCTACTGGGACATAAGACCTAATAGAGTATACATGGTGTCATAGTTACATACAGATGTCAACATGTCACTTGGTTTGCACTCTGGGTGCAACTGTAAAGAAACAGTGATTGAGTTGTGTGGGTTGAGGGAAAGGTGGCATTCTTCTGTATGCTGATCTGGCAAGTGAGGATTGTCCCTCTCAACTGTCCTGTGGATTCAGTGTGGCCAGTTCCCTTAGTCCTTGGTGTTGGTGTGGACTCTCTTACCAAGCTGGACAAAGAAGCGTAACTGGAGAATCTTAAGCCAGTAAAACCCCTTGATTACTTAAGCCATTTGTTATTCACCAAGTGGGAGTCTGCACACATACAAACACACACAGATACGTGAGTTCTGTGGAGTTCATGGTCCCTTAGATGGATGCCATCACCCATAATAGACAGAAGCCAATGAGTGATTTCTTCTTTGTTTTCCTTCTACTGTTCACCATGTACTTTTCCTAAAACCTTCTGATAAGACCCGTGAGACTGCATCGATATTTATATTTACCCAATTACCAGACCAATAAACCCTCCCTGTATTATTCTTTTCCTTTCCTTTCTCCTGCCCTTTGCTTTTTATTCCTCCTCTTCTGGATTTTCCCAGAGAATAGAGCAATATGAAAGTTTGTGGTGATGGCTGTTTTCAGGAGAACCCAAGCCTAGTGCTGCTCTCTTTGTATCACAATTGCTTCTGCATGCATCTTGCATCCCCTGACTGAACCATGCCATTATTGTACAGAGACTCTCCGTTTTTCATCTCTGCATTTCAGCACCTCAGATGAGCCCCTAGCACAATGTGGGTGCTGGAGAAAAGCCATGTCATGGATGAATGGTCAACACCAGACTGTGGGAAACATGTCAATAGGAATCTGATGGCCCTGAACTGACATCCCCACAGACCGGAGGAACAGGAGGGAATTTGGTTCTTTCTACTACTTCTATTCTCAGGGCAATGACCTTGTTGACAAGTAAGTATTGCTGATTATAGAGGGAGCATTTCAGTCAAGAAATCCGCCTCTGTATGATAGTACACCCAAAAATGCAGGATGAAGAAAATAACCAGGTCAGCCTGTGTAATAGGAAGGTAAGACAACCAAGAACCAAGGAGTGGACTGGAGGGGACACTGCTGGAGTGACTTTCTTGTGGATAAAGAATCTGATGACTCTGAGGATGCTGATACAAAGTGCATTCCGGAGCAAGGCAAATTCAAATGGGGTAGAAAAGCAGGCCGGGAAAGCACCCTGCTAGAACAAGAAGGAGTTACAGCTGGATCGTCTCAGTGAACTCTGTAATGAAGAAAGCACTCTAAATGACCTAGAAGTCACTTCTAGAAACACCCACCCCCTCTGACACCCCTTGCACTGTGGTTCATCACAGCTGTAACTTTGGTGTTCATGTGTCTCCTTGAAACTTACAGATCAAGAAGGGCATGGACATAGGGGTGGCCCCTATCAGTCCTCATCAAGCAGTTTTTAACAGGCACCTATGGAAGGGCCTGAAACAATATTGACTCACAATCGGGCAGATGAAATGTTCCAGCTCCCACTCAGCCATAAATTTGGAAGCAAAACTGTATACTTTGGACTAAATCCCCAGAGTTCTTGGCTCTGAAGACAGTAATTCTACACCTCCTGCTAATGAAGATTCCATCAGTTGATTGCAAATAAAAAGACAAGACCACATTCATGAGGTGACAAGGTGATTCCTTTTGGTCAACCCAGGACTTAGATCGCATGAGCCGTCAGTACACTTTGTTGACCAAAAGCTTTCTAAGGGACCAGGTGTAGCCACAGCTTATTGGAAAGTGTGACCCACTCAAAGAAAAACAAAATTGGAGATGGGAGAAGAGAGGAGATGAGTAATTGCATTTGTCAGAAAATGGGGATAATGGCCCAGGATACATACACGGAAGCTCTGAGTTCTGTGGAGGAAGTCGCCAGTGCAAACATGAGGAATTATTTGTCCTCAGTCTCCCCCAGAGAAGGTGGAGTTGATCCTTGGGGCCTGGTGGCCTGTATCACCTTCCAGCCAACACTATTAAAAGTGCCGGCTCACACTCAGTGGTTAGCACAGGCGTTACCCAAACCCTGTCCTACGTCCATGCCCCAGACACAGGCAGCTCTCATTTTGCAGAACGCTATTTTTAAAACAACCAAATCATTCCACGTTGCCCCCACAGCAGCCCAGAGGAAGGAACTGGTTGCCTCACCAGCTGTTGGCACCAAAGTGCCTTGCTGTAGATGTCTTTTGCTGTCACGCTGTCCTGATTAAGATTAATCGTCCCAGGGCTAGTGAGTCACTCAGAAAGGATGGGAAGGGTGGATGGTAGAGAGCAGTTAATTTCTTTTTTCCTAATTCAATGTTTGTTCTGAAGAATACAGCAGTGGAGCACAGGAACTTCAAGTGTGGAACATGCTATAAGGGAAAGCAAGGGAAAAGGCCATTATGAGCTCCATGTTTGTCTTCAGCTCAATGACTTTCAGAAGAGCATGTAGTTCTGGAGGATATCACTTCTCTCTGCTCATTGGAAGGCCTTGACCTGAATTCTCAAAAACCTAAGAATCAAGCCAGGGCATCTTCCCTCAACAGATTCATCCACATGCTCCTGATTGTTTAGGTTGGAACCTCAAAAGGCTATTTTGGATGAAGAGATATTATACATCAATGAGAGTAACAGAGATAAAGTATATAGCTGCTACCTTAGGACTGTGCCCAAACAAAACACATATCATTGATAGAACAGCCTTCCTTTGCCAGACTTTAGTGCAAAGGTTTATTCTTTCCAAAGCTCTGAGTGACACAGCTTTGAGTGTATATCCCAAACCCTGAAGCTCCCTACTTCCTGTAAGTACCCACCACCTCTTGACATATTTACTGATGAAGTGGACCTGGACACAGCAGCTCAGGCAGTTTGAAGAACAGTTATAGGATATTTATAAAACAGCTAAAACCCATGATCACTACTTTCATTCCAAATTGAAGACATCTATCATCTCTGCTTCCTTTGCCATCCCATTATTTTCAGAAAAGGAAGAAAGGGTCAGCAAGGGAGGAAGACAATAGTTTTGTCAATGCTGTGGCATCAACAGGAATTGAGTTTTCATGACTCACTGGGAGAAGAAATAGGCAGTGTCAAGAGCCTGAAGAACACAACTGCTAGCCCAGAACCTGGCAAATCCAATATCCACTAGCAAATCAGAGCATAAACTTCACTAGGAGTCCTTACTAACTAACCAACATGCCTGATCTTCAATAAACTATCTCTACTTCCGGTCATTAGAAATTACCCAGCCCAACGGAAAGAGTCTTCTCCTAACTTGGGCACTTCTTTTCTGTCCCAACAGCCAGGAGTCTGCACTTGTCTGAGGGCTGCCACGGCCTTCCCTGTCCATGTAAGTCTATGACTCTTGTCCTACATCTTAATTTTGAACTGGGTGAACCTTAATATTCAGTTGTAAGTTTCATTCTGAATATCCCTGACCACTGAGCTGGACTCCAGAGAAACACAGACAGTGCCATATCTGATTTCATCATGACCCAGATAGTTGGCAAACAAGTCTACAGTAACCCATCATCCAAACAGTAAGCGGTCTATACTCCCTCTATGGGCATGAATAGAAGACGCTTCGTGCAGTAGTCCACCTCCTTCCCTTTCTACCTTCTATGCAAGAACACGGTGTTTCTCCCCTTTGGACAATGCAGCATTAAGGTAACATTATAGAAGCAGAAAACAGTTTCATCAGACAACTAAGCTTACTGACCTCTCGATCTTGGATTTCTCAGCCTCCAGAACTGTAAGAGATAAATTTCTGTTTTAATCAACTATCCAGTCACAAGCGTCTTGTTATAGCATCACAAAAATGAAGGAAGATACCCTTATACATGTAGCGTGCCACGAAGCGATCAATGAACATTCGAAGTCTGAACTGTTTGGAAACAATATCTGATTGCAATCTGAAGTTATGGAGAAGAGACTTTTATCTTCAAATAAGTAATCAAGGAATCTTATCATAATTCTGTTGGCCTCAATCTTTGATACCTTCATGTTATTTTGCTTATTTAATTCCTTCTCCCTCTCTCTTCCTCCAACTATGTGAACATTAGTCAATTTGATCTTGGTCAGAATTACATAAATAGACAAGGTGCATATGGTACAGGTGACATTGCTCACAAAGAAGGTTCAACCATTCAGTCCCTATTTCTCAATACTTTCTAAGCTTCCTTGTGCTCTACACTTGATTAAAATTAGCAAGTATCAAGAACTGATACAGACTGATTCTCTTCCTTCTAAGGATACAAAGCCCAGGCTGTGAGATGTTTAAGATGTCCTGTCAAAATCACAAAGCCAGCACAGCCCAGCCATGTCTCTCAGATCTTTCTCGTGTCTTTATCCCTTGGAACTTATCAGGTACCCAGATTTCCACAGGGCCATTTTGGTAACAGTTTGACAAACAATTTCCATTTAGAGACCAAGCCAAGATTCCCCCAAATGGAAATTCAGGGGATGTGGAGGCAGGTAGAGTGATTGAGAGGTCCATGAAGGAATAATAGGCCCACGAAAGAGGCTACTTTGACCTCCTATAATCCCCCAAACCCAAAGCATGCTTGGGCACTAGGCTCTGCTGCTTCTTGTTGACCCTCCTCCCCTTGCTGTGGGTTGCGTGGGAAAGAGAAGGATCTGAAAAGGCAGGGAAGATATTTTATTGGCCAGAAATTGGCACGAGCTTATATTCCAGCTTCATCAGCATGCCAGGGCCCACTGGTAGAGATGAGTCTTCACCCTTTGGCTCCTCCGGGGCTCTGTAAATTCACGCTTTTTGAATTTTACACAGAAGTTTACAGGATGTGGAGAGGGGTCACTGAGGATCTGTTGTCAGGGGCTGCACTGAGCAATGAACATCTTCTTGGTATTCTTTTTCTTCCCCCCTACTGTTATGAGTCTTGTAAATGAAGATTGAGACCCCCTGGAGAGGTGGGAAAGGGGACTCTGTAAAAATGCAGGAAATATGTGAAGAGGCCTTTAGAGAATTGAAACTCTTGTCTATCTGTAGACAGACAACAGTTTCAATTTGGAGGCAAGAGAATATTCTAACAGATCATCTCATAGCCCAATACCTGCATACCCTGTGAGGAGAAAGGGAATGTGTGACCCAGTGACTTCAGGTCTCAGCATGTTTCTTATGAGCTCACACTTTGAGAGAAATGATGGGGGAAGGGAATAAGGTAGGATCTAAAGAACTCAATGCTATGAGATTCTTGATGCTTTCAAACTTCCCTAGAGTTTCCTCTTCTAGCCACAGCAGTTAAGACAATTGCTTATGATAAGTGACAAACTTCCCAGACATGAGAAGCCTGACAGTGCTATCATTGATAAAAATATCACTTGAAGGTTAGCCTGATCAAGAGACAAGAAAAGTTGATTTGTGAGTAGAAAAAGGTTAGAAAAAGATCAAACTTGTAAGTTTCTTTGCCCCTTGAATGTTTCTAGTCCAACCAGAAAGAGAGGCTAGATATATCATCATCATCAGTTTGCCTTTTAGTGACTATTTAATAAAAGTTCAGTGACTTGTCAAACATTCTTCAATATGTTTCATCTATATTCAGAATCTTCACATATTATCTGTGGTGGTAAGACTTTGTCACCTGACCCATACAGGTGAGAATGGGAGGCACCTCCTTTCCCCTCTAGAGGAGTAGCAAAAAAAAGAATCCTCAATTTCTTCCCAGATCTAAGCTCAGCCTCTACAGGTCTTAGCTTCCAGTGGAATTGCACACTCTTTCATATATAACTCTTATTACATTGCTCTTAGACAGCTTCATACATCTATATAATGCATTCCATTTGCTTTCACAACCCTCTTTTATATCTCTCCCACTTTGTCAACCTCTCTTCTTCCTGTGAATCTGTTTCCCATATCCATGTCTTTTAGTATTGCTTTGTGATGCACTGAGTTTAACCAGGGCCCTCTGAGTAAACACAGGTTGGTTTCCCACTTTTTAATTTTGTTTTTGATTAACATGCATTAAAGGTATTGTCATGGTTTGAAATGTGTCCCCCACAATCTCATGTGTTTAGCAAGCTCATGGCACCTTGAGAAGTGGAGCCTTACTGGAGGAAGGCAGTCTCAAGGGATGGACCTTGAGGTGGATTAGTCCCACCCTACCTCCAGAAGTTTGCCTTCGCAGCAAGCAGTCTTGTAGCTCTCAGCCTCCAAGATGTCTGCAGTGACGTAGCCTCCTCCAGCTTTGGCCAGCCAAGCCATGCTGCCTTCGCTTTGAAAGACTGTATCTCCCCTCTAGAACCGTAAGCTGAATAACTCTCCCTTTCTCCTGGAGGGTTGCTTGACTTTGAGTGCTCTCTCACAGCAATAGTAAAGAGTAACCATTACAGGTATGGTCAAGTGAGATTCATTGTCACGTTATCCATACACAGAGATGATACGTCCAGACCATATCCAGCCCCTTTCCCAGCTCTAGTAATAACTATTCTGCATTCAGGCCACCATTTTCCCTCCTCCCAAAGAATGAATGAATCGATACTGGGCTCTGGAAGCTCCGCAAAGAAAGAGGAGAGAAAGATAACTTGTAGAATACATCGAGTTCTCTGTTTCCAAAGTGAATTTTGCAAGATTGTACTACAGTGCTTTGATCCTCTGATTGCTCCTTTGATGCAGTGTCTTTGTCTAGGTTGGAGAAACTTCTGGAAAAGACCCAACCTAGTCAACAAATCCTCTACTTCTCCTCATCTTCGCCTAGCCCTGACTCCTCTGAAAGGTATTCTGCAGGAAACTAGAGAGAACTTTAACCCTGTGGGTGGGAACACAGGAGAGAAGCCAGCAGGTGGCCTCTTAGAGAAGGACTTCGATCAAAGGCTGAGGTACATTGGGGCTGGAGAGATGGCTCAGGGATTAGGACTCTGCCTTGCAAGCAGATTGTCCTGAGTTCAGATCCCAGGTCTCACATTAAAAACATCAGGAGGAAATGATGGAGGCCTGTACTTCCAACCCTGTTGGGCAAAGCCTGGGAAATCCCAAAGCAAAGCAAAAGGAGGTAGAAGCAATCCAGGATGATTCATGAGTCATCCTTGGTCTTCTATAGGGACATATAGTGCTCTCTGGCATGCACACACACAAGCACATGCACACACACACACAACAGGCAGAGGAACACACTGTCAAATCTTTACTGTCCTTGAGCTGTACTCCTGCAGATCCTTGAATTTTCCTGCTAAGCACCTCATACAAGATGGGGGAGCAGAAGTATTTTATATCCAAGGAAAATGAAAAGGAAAGAAAATGCACTACCATAAAAGCAAAAAAATTCTACTAGAGAAACATGAAATGTGATTAGACCAATTTAAATTCTTCTGGGAAGTGGTGTGCATGTGAGGGGGTGGGGGAAGGTGGCAAGGCTAATAAGTAGTGCAGGTTTCCAGAAAGAGCAAGAAGCAGACTCCTTCCAAAGGCTGGGGTAGTACATTTAGAGTAATAACACCGGGTTGTCAAAAAACTAGACCTGCTACAGATGGATGGCACAGTGCCAGGATCTATGTATCTTCCAATCTATTTCCAAACCCCTTGGATTATCCAGCATTTTGTTTGCCTTTGGAGTAGGACAGCCTTATACTCCATAAACGTTTCTCTCGGGCACTAAACTCTGGGCTCTTCCTCCTCAGTCTTGCTCCTGCACACACAGCCAACTTTCCATTCTCTCTGAACTTGGTCTGACTGCAGTTGAGATAGGATCTCCCGTTGCCTAAGGCCAAGAACGATTTTTGTGTGTCACTCTCTTTTTGATTCTTCCTCAAGTTGTGAGCTGCGTAATGAATTGCTACAAAGAGGTGTCTACCTATGACTATGTTAGCTTACCGGTCAAAAGGGTCTGTATAGATCTGATTAAATTGAGGATCTTGAGATGGAGACAGGAACGTGGACTGATTCAGATTCATTGGCTTCGGTGTATCGGAAAAGTCACTGTAGAAGGAAGAGGAAGGCAGCGGTGACAGAGTGTTTTAGTCTTATAAGGAATCATCCACTTCCGGTATCAAGCTCTGTTTTAGTTTCACTGCAACATCAAATTTCTCTGGTGCCAATCTCTGTTTTGGTGTCATATTCCATTGCTGAAATAAATTCCATTGCTGAAATAAACACCTCACCCAAGCAACTTAGGGGAACAAGGGATTTTTATTTCAGTCTATGATTCCTGGTAGCAGCTCATACCCTAGAGGTAATTCTAGAGAATTGGCTACATTATATCCAAAGCCAAGGGATGGACCAATGTGAATCAGATTGCTTGCCAGCTTACCAGCTTTGCCAGAAATGCTAACTCTCTTGATCTTGTCTTATCCACCTACTGGGTCTTCCCACATCAGTTACACTACCAAGAAAATCTCCTACAGGTTGGCTCAGAGGCCTAACTCAACTAAATAATTCTTCATAGGCATGCCCAGAGACCCACCTCACAAGTGCCAGGTTGATAGCTGAGACTAACTGGCACCATGAAAACAGGTCATATACTATCTCCTGTGGGAGGCCCGCTGTCTTCCCCTATAAGTATCCGTGAACCACATACCCACAGAACAGAACAGCTCTCACCACAGCTGTAATGAGTTACACGAGTGTTGCCGTCACTTTTCTTGTGCCATGAGATAATACTCAGTTCCAAGCAACCAAGGGGAGAAGGGTTCTTGCTTGACTTACAGTTAGCTCCAGAGGGAATATACGTCTGTTATGACAGAAATCACAGAGCAGAAGGCATAGCTGAAGGCAAACACAGGAGGCTAGTCACCATAGCCATCAAGAAGCTGAGAAAGCAACCAAGAGAAGAGGCGGAGCCACGTCACCAAATATCAAGCCCTGTTCCACCCTGACATCTCCTCCTCCAGCAAGGCACTGCCAAACATTCACACCAGCTGAGGGTTCAAACCCACTCATCTGTGGGGAGCAACTCACATTTAAGCTATAGCCAAGAATTTGTGTGCTGATCCTATTGGTTAGCATCTGGGTCCCTCCGCACAGGGACTGGGCCAACTTTACTTCTTCCTGAATTCCCAGGGCACAGCAGGTGCTCAATAAATATTTGTTGAATAAATGAGCAAATGAAAGGGCGAACCGGATCTTGGGCTCCTAGGGTTCTGAGTGTTCTTTAGTGTGGGTGGAACACAGCAGTCCACGAGGGACCCCACTGACTTACTCTTTGCTTCTTGTTTTCATATCTTGCTCGGATCAGACTATTTATCTTTACATATGGTCTTAATACACCTCTGCTGAGTGAACAGCAGGATCTGTAACTCCAATCAGTGGCTCAAGGAGCTTGGAGGAATGGAACATTTCCTTTCTGTGTGTTATGATTTGAATTCAGATTATTCTGACTTTCCACTGACCCGATGGGCAGACCAGTGCACAATGACCTCCCTTGTTCTGGATGTCTCCCTGAATGTGAAAGACCATCCACTTCTTCCAAGCCCAAGCTTCTGAACTCCATCTTGCAATACTCTAGGGGGATCCCATTTGCAAGTCAGCAGAAGAAACATGATTGAAAATCTCTTCAACTTCACTGGGCTCCTGCATTTCGTTTTAAAGGAAGTCAGGTTATAAAATCTATGAAGTAGATAGCCTCAAGCCAGATAGTTGTGCCATGCTACCTACACATGCAAACGTGAGATAAAGCAGAGACACTGTCTTTTGTCAGCACTGTCCCATTCCACACACACACCAAAAAAAAAAAAAAAAAAATTGATGGCTCCTCCATGCTAAACACAGTCAGAGCTTTCAGCATTTGACCTTCGGCTGGTCTGGGAGCGAGACCCTGTGCTGCTCTGCTCTGAGCTCAAGTCACAAGGAAATTACTCACCCTGCTAGCTGGGTGCTTTCTCTTTTTCTTCCTGAGCCTCTCCTGCTGTCTGACACAGAGCAGACTTGGATAAGCATTTAGCTGAAGGAATAGATGAATGTCTGGCCTTTTCCTTAAAGGAGGGTTTTTTTTTCCGGCTTCTTTTAGTATTTTATTATTTTTCTATTCCTTGACAGTTGTATATATGGATATGATATATTTATGTCATCCTTCCTATTTAATCCCACCCCCTTCTTACCCATTTCATACTTTCTCCTTACTAACCAATCCACCTTCTAATTTTTTCTTTGTGTGGTCCAATGGGTTTCTTCTTGATGACTCTATTGCCAAAGTCCTAAGTACTTCCTGGGGGCATAGATGATCTATCAGTGGGTAATCACTGAGCAAAGTAGCTTCCCTTTTTCTTGTTTGGCATCACCTTCCAGTAGTCTCTCAAAGAGAGAGACTCTCTCTCTCTCAAGGAGGTGCAGTGTCTCTTGAGATTTACCCCTTCCAAAGGAGTATTTTTTTGAGTTTTTAAATATACTTTTTTATTATTTTAGAGTTTTATATATGAATACAATAAATTTATGTCATTTTCACCTCCTCATTACCTAATCCTAACCCCCTTTTTCCACTTCTTTCCTACCCATCTCCTTTCCTACCCATCTTCTTTTTTTCTACCCATCTCCCTCCTACTTTTAAAATCACATAATTCCTTCCCTTTATCAGATGCACAAAGGAGTGTTTTCAATTAACTGACGCATCCAGCTTTACCAAGTGAGTTAAGTGAAGAGTCTCCCAGCCATCCAATTCTAGGTTCAGTGGTCCCTTCTCTGTAGTCTGTGAGTACAGACCTGAGAAGATTCAAGACTGTGGAACACAAAGTCTTGCATGGATGCTGGATACCTGGATATCTGAGTCTCTTTGAGAAAAAGGAAGTTACAAAGAAAGCAAGCATGGACTTTGTTCAGTCAAGCATCGGAAAATACAGATAGGAGAGCAAAGGAAGAAGCAGGAAGGAAAGCTTGATGCATTCCTCCTGGCCCAGCTGCAGCCCCATAAATCAGGGAGGACCCCCAAAACTCAAGTGACTCGGTACCCTCATGACACAGCCAGTCCAGCCCAGAGAATTTTATCTGCATGGAGAAAAGAATGCCTTGTGCTGAAACCAAGTGCTTGTTTCACGCTGCAGGTGGCCACACGTGGCCTGTTCTTTCTTACAGGGAAATGGATGAACTTGTGAACATTAAAATTATGGTGTGATTTTTCTGGCTGCCTCATTGCTATGCCATCCAGTAAGAGGCTTATGGTTGGCTATTGGAACAATCTTTTCTGCAGCAAGTATAGCACAGGCAAGACTTCACAGTGCCCCACAGATCATAACACAGGGATGCTGGTTGCCCTTCAGAGGTGGAATTTTCTCGAGGATTTCAGGGTCTGGATTAGGAGTACTACTTGGCTCTCAGCCAAGCCCTCTCTGTTCCCATGCCAGGTCATGTCTACCTTAGGAGGGGCTCATGCACATGAACGTGGACTGCTTACAATCAGGCAGTCAAATTCTATGGACAGGTTGGCAGACAAAGCTTTTTTGGCCACTCCTCTGGCCCCAAAATGAACACACTGCTGAAGTGGACCATCTGGTAGACAGGGATTTAAGGAAGAGACTATGTAGACTTGGGACAACAAAGTAGTAATACTTAAACAGATTCTAGGGTTCTAGAAACCCTGAAGGGTGCAGGTTTTAAATCCATCTCCTGACTCCATGTATTCCTTTCCTGTCTCTATTTTGTGTGTGTGTGTGTGTGTGTGTGTGTGTGTGTGTGTGTGTGTGTGTGTATGCATGTATGCATGTTCACTTGTGTGTAGACATGAGTATATGTGCATATGCTCGTGCATACATGTGTTCATGAGTGTAGAGGCCAAAGGTTGATATCTAGAATCATCTTCATCCACTCTTCCACCTTAGTCTTTGAAGACAGGGTCTCTAAGCAAACCTAGAGCGCATCGGAAGGCTAGCTGGCTGGCGAGCTTGCTCTGTGGATACTCTGCCTTTGGAAGCTCCTCCACACAGACCAGCATTTTACATGGGGTTTGGAGATATGAATTCTAGTTCTTCTGTTTGTGCGACAAACACTTTAACCACTGAACCATCTTCCCGCTGTCCTGACCCCCCATACATTCTTATGCCACTGGAGGACAAGGAAGGAACTTTCCAAGGAGCTGGATCCTCATGGCCAGATTTCAGGTAGGAAAAGCCACCTTTAGACATGTTTGATGACTGCCCCAGATCTCGAGATCCCTCCATGCATCCATCTTCTCCTCAGGATGTGTGTGTGTCATGACCCTTTCCTCTAGCTCACCTCCAGCCACACGCTCAGTCTCACAGCACATCTACCCAATGCAAAAATTCTGCCACTTCACATTTCACTCGCATCCCAAGAAGACTCTTTTCAGTCACCTCCACACTGTAGACTTAGGTGATAAGCAGAGCTTTTCTGTTCTCCATTTTCTGCTCCCTCGGTAGACAAATCCTTCTTCTATTTGGAGAATAACTTTTAGAAATTACATTTTCCCTTGGAATTCCACTCTTTTAAATAGTTTGACTTGTGAAAGCCTAGAAGAAATTCTGCGTAGCAAAATGTTCTCTCTCTTTCTGTCATATACATATATATATATCTGTATGTATCTCACTGCACTCGTGTCAGTGTGCAAACCAAGCACAACTGAGCTTC
The DNA here is from genome assembly GCA_023101885.1 of Typhlomys cinereus. Lineage (NCBI taxonomy): Eukaryota > Metazoa > Chordata > Mammalia > Rodentia > Platacanthomyidae > Typhlomys > Typhlomys cinereus. The sequence goes on from JALPQD010000458.1 coordinate 749,821, forward strand.
AATAAAAGAGATATACACAAGGTTGGCAAGATAGTTCTTGCAAACCTGGTGACTGGAGTTCAATTCCCAGAGGCCCACATGATGGAAAGAGGAACTGAGTTCTGAAAGTTGTCCTCTAACTTTCACTTCTGGTACATAATGGCATGCATGCATACACTAGCACTTCTCTCTACCTCAAACAACAAGCAAGCAAACACACTTACATATATATATAGAGAGAGAGAGACTTTCTATTGTCTATGACTTCCTATCTTGCCCTGTGACCCCTATGGCTCCTATTCCCATCATGATCCCATCCACCACAAGGTCCTCACCACACACGGAGACACCTGATCTTGGGCCTTCAGCCTTCAAAACAATGAGCCTCAGGAACTTTGTTGCAATGGCAGAAAATTAAACTTGTGAAAGGATTGGAGTGGTGCATGGAATAACCCTCATCTCCAGCACACCATTGATACTAGGATCAGCCAAGCTCAGTTAAGATCAAATGAACTCCAGCTCACTGGCATATATAGCCATAATAAATAAACACTCGCATTTGTATACCATTGAGTCTTTGCTGACCATTGATAGTCACACAGATCATTTATATACAGCATTTGTATAAGCACACAGTATATCTTCTACCTTGTCATGTGCAAAATCACATTTCAATCTGCTCTCCTCCCCTGAATAGCAAAAATTGCCAATAGTTTCCTTGAAGCTTAACACTTAACTCAAAAGCCCATGTCAAGCATTGTAGGTTTTTGGTGCACTACACTTTTGGTATCAATATTTCTGATTCTTAGCTTTACTCCTTTAAACATAGCAACAGGCCACGCCCAAATCTTGGTGGCTTATAACAACAAGCTTTTACTTCTTGCTGACCTTAATGTTGGCTGCTGGTCTTTTCCATGTGCCTTCTTCATGCTAGATCCACACTGAAGGAACCCCTCCCTGACCCATCTTATTTTTGCAAAAGGAGGAAAAGATCAGCCTCACTTGGTGTCTTTGAAAGCTTCAGCTCAAGTGCAGCCTGCAACATAACATCTCTGCTCATCTGGCAGACAGATGTATTTAGAATCAAAAGAAAACATGGGAGTGGGGAGACGACTCAGTCAGTAAAGTGCTTGCTGTACAATCATGAGGACCGAGTCCAATCCCCAGCACCAGATTAAAAAAATATAGGTGCAGTACATGCCTTTAATTCCTTTTTCTGGGAAGGCGAAGGCAGGAGGATCCTTGGAGCTCTCCAGCCAGCTAGTCTTACTGAATTGGTGAACTCCAAGTTCAGTGAGCTGAGAAAAGTCATAAGGTCACAGCTGGTCTGTGGGGGCAAAGGAGTATAATCCTATCCAATTCTGTGGATGCATTCAGATGATTTGGAAGAATAAGAACACACACCTACCACATGGCAACTTCTCCCTAATCCCCCAGGAAGCAGCTCAAAATGTCACCTCCTTAGAACCACTCTGTGAGGACATTTCTCTCTCTTTCTGTCCTACAACATTACCAATGGAGACATAAGAATGAATACTTTCATAACAATACCCTTAATCTCATACTACTTCTCAAGTTTTCTGAGGATAGGGATTATTTATCTTATTCTATTTTCCCAGAACAGTTCTTCGTTTCTAGTATATTGCTCTACTCATGTTTGCTTTTAAAAAAAAAAGAGTTGCATAAAGCATGAGAGCTAATCATGGGATTCAGGGGATCAAAGGAGATAGCTTTACAGAAATGGAGGAAGACCAGTAGCTGACCTGGAAGTCAAGGTGCATAGCTATAGCAGACGTGGGAATAAAGAATAGGCAGCTGAATGTCTAAGCTTAAAGCTTTAGAGACATTTCCAGGATAGAGGCATAAATTTAGCAGCCATAAGTACATAGATGGTGTCTGATACTTTGACACTCAGTGACATCATCTAGAGGGATAGTGAAGAAAAACAAGCTAGCTATGATGGGCTTCCTATTTCTATGTGTCAGTTTCTTACCTGCCCAAAGACTATAAATCAGAACCTCACATGCTTACTTGGAAAAGCTTAGCTCTATATCTTGGATGGTCTCCTGAGAGTCAATCTTGATTGACCATAGGTCTCCTGTTGTAAGACAAAAACAGTCTCAGAGGTCTGGCATGAGCCTCTTTGTTCCCCAAGCTTTCTACTATTGCATTGGGTTGTGCTATATTCTTAGGAGGAATCTTCAAAAGAACTCCCCCCACCCCCTGTGGACTCCTGCTGCGTGTGTCATCCCTACCACATGTCTGTGACTGCCTCCTCTACTTTCCCATTTATCTTGTCTGTAGAATATTGGACTTATTGAGAGTTACAGGGCCAGGCATGATGACATATGCTTTGCATATGTTATCTCATCCCATCTTCACTACAACCCAGGGAAACAGCCAGTGATCCAACTTACAGATGTCAAAGCTCAAAGAGGTTAGGTGATACTCTGAAAGTCACAGCCAACAAGAAGCAGGACTTTTTACTGTGAAGTTTTCTCAGCAAAGAGTTCATGTGCTCTTTAATGCACCAAGCTTTCTCAAATACAGGAACTCTTGCAAAAGTATCCTGGAAGAAGATACTCAAGAAATCACATACACGCATTACATATCTGTGTCCATCTGTGTTCATCTAAAGATGAATTTAGAATCAAAAGAAAACACAGGATTAGGGAATAATTCAGTTAGTAAAGTGCATGCTACACAAATGAGACATCTTAAGTCCATCATCCACTTAAAAGGCAATTGTGGTATATCCTGTAATTCTATCTCTGGAAAGGTGAACACCAGAGAATTTCTGGAGCTCACTGGCCAGCTAGTCTTGATGAATTAGATAGTTCCATATTTAGTTAAAGAACTTGTCTCAAAAAAATAAGATAGATAGTAGTTGAGGAAGCTACCCAACTTTGACCTTTAATTTCCATATACATGTACATACATACAAATGTGTATACACGCATGTAAATGTGCAACACAAGCACATAAAAGAAAACAATGCATGATTCCTTGTATTTTTAAGTAGTATAATGTAATTCTTTTTTACATGTGTGTTTTATGTCCATTCTGTGTCTGCTGTTGTGACAACTACATTAAGGGTTTGCAATCTGAGAGTTTCTAGCTCTCCGTGATGGCAATTGCTGAAGACACACCTGTTGTCTGCTTTCCCCTCCCCTTTCACATCATCCAGACAAGTACAACAGCCCAGCTTAGCTAAAACGAATACTAGAACTCAATTTCTATAAAGGAATTCGGGTCCTAAGTGATTGAGAAAAGGAATGGGGTCTTCTCCACCAGAGGTCCCAAAGCATAGGGAAGACTTGAACTTATGTGTACAAATCTGCATTCTTCTTCCTGAAGAAGGCTGAGGTTCATACTGCTATGTATCTGTGTCATCCCAGAAATTCCTATGAATGTGATGATATTGAGAGGTCATGAGAGCAGAGCGCTTATTATGGTAGGATGAACACCCTTAAAACATTATGATTGCTTCCTCTCTTTGCTCCCAGCCACAGAAGGAAGAAAGAGAGTACCCATCAGAAACCAACAGCGTTGTCAACTCCATCCCAGACTTCCAACCCCATGACCCATGAGAAACAAGGATGTGTTGTTGAAGTCACTGGGCTATGATGTCTTGTTACAGCCACCTGAACTGACTAATATACAGTAGCATGTATACAAAATAAGAACAGACTACATTAAGAGAAATAAGGTAATTCTTCTTTAAATATGAAAGGTTTTCTAAATTGCAAGACATCTTCCCATGCATTACTTTCTTTGATCTTTGGAAGTATCCTTGCTTCAGAGATGAAAACACTTAGGCCTAGAAAACTTCAGTATTTGCTAAAGATTACACTACTAGCATATGTCAAGACTGGGAAACAGAATCCAGGTTTGAATCCTATGTACTCTTTATAGATCCAGTGATACATTTATACAAACTTTTGCTCTTTGAGACCTCTGGGGAAGAAAACCCCATTCCTTCTCTCATCTAGGACCTCAGCTCTCAAAAAGCACAGACTCCTGTATTCAGGTTTGCAAACCAGGCTTTAGGCTAGCTACTGGGTGCTTGGGGAAGGAATGGGGGGGGAGGGTTTACAGGCAAGAGAATGTGTCTGCTCCACAGCTCCTCTGTCCCTGGAGAGCTGGCATTTTCTACAAGAATGCTGGGTTCTCAGAAACACTATTGATAACAAGGTTGCTCATTTTTAAAATGCTGTAACCAGATAGTCTAGGAAAAACAGATCTGCTTCCAACAGTGCAGCTGTGGTGTTTGGATTGAAAGTTTGAGGTCACTGTTTTAAGATGAGTTTTCAGCTGGCCCTGCCGACTTGTCACCAAGCTATAGTAAGGCGGCATTACTTGGGCCACTGCCCTAACATGGACATCCTTGAGCTTCTTGGAGCCTAAAGCAGTTGTAAGAATTCCTGGTACTACTCAATTGGACTTTTCACCACTTCCTGAGACCCTGGAAAGAATGAAGTGGGCACGTGGGTGTGATCGTGTGTAGGCATGTGTTTTAAATCAGAGGAAAACAGCCCAGGAATAACTTGAAATCCCCTCTAGCTTGTCAAGCAAGAAACACAGGGAATGAAGTTGGACTGCAGAAAGAAGTCTGGACCATGGGAAACAGGAGGGGCACACAGCACGTTCCAAATTTAGTGAGAATGCAAGTCTCTGGAATGCAGAATTACTTTCCTTTTTCCATTTTTCTGCATAATGTGTGGAGGATGTCTTGCATGTTTACATGTATGGGACATATGTATATTAGCAAGTACACAGTATGTGTGTGCACATATGTGTGTGGAGGTGAATCATCTTTGACTGCTGTTTCCATCATATTCTTATAAGACAGGATCTTTAATCAAACGCAGAGTTCACAGAAAGGGCTAGTCTAGTCAGAACTTGCTCTGTGGATTCCCATTCTCTGCCTTCTGAGGGTGGAATTTACAGATGGGCTGCCACATCCACCTGTTATTTTACATGGGATATTGGGGTCTGACCTCTGTTTGCTTGTGTGGCAGTGTTTTAACGACTGAGCCATCTCCACAGCTCTCAGAAATTTGGAACTTTACTGTGTGGATCTCACAGAGGGAGAAAAGGAGATCAGCAGAGAAAACACCAGACTCACACATCACAGGCAAACCCTGCCTGTGCTCAGTCAGGGCCCATGCCAGGGGACCCATTAGTAGATCACCTTGAGCCAAAACCCTGTCTCCTGGACTTGATTATACTCATCATGCCTCCCCCCCATGTTCTTTTTATGGGATGAGAAAAGGAATGAACATTTACCGTATCTAGTTATGTTCTAGGAAGCTCACATAATTAACCGTGGGAACCACAGTGTGATAATCGTTAACACTTGTCAGAGACTACGAAGTGCAGGCACAGGTCTAAGTGTGGGAGGCACATTAACCTATATTCAGTTTTCACGTCGCCCCATTGCTAGGCTGTGATAAGTGGCCTTGTTTTACAGATGAAGAGACAGAGACCTGGGCAGGAGACCTGGGTTCTAAGTCAGGGAGCTGGGATTCTGCTCTAGCTGTCTCCACATTCATCTACTTCACCTCCAACCAAGCCTCCAGTCTGCATGCAAATGAGACTTTCCATTTGCAACCTGGACACAGGGACCCCCACTGAGGTCATTCAGAAATATGCTTATCTTCCATGTCACAACAGTTCCATAGGGCAGACAAAGCCGTGTCCCGTCCTAGCACCCAAAGTTCTCAAAGCCAGCATCTTCTTGCATTCCATTTCTAAAGAGTTTGATATCAATATCAAACTCTTTCTAGCAGCTTTAAAAGTTCACTAAGTTTAATAACCCAATGCTCATTGGCTGGAGCTATTGCTGACACAAGAATATGCCACACTGGCATTTCTGCTTTATCTGGCCTCTGTTTTTAACTGGCATTTAACGTTTAGCATTCTGTACACTCTAACTTAATAACGTCTTTCTTTGACAGCCATTGAAAGTCAACTGTGAAAAATAAATCCATTTAACTGAGATGATGTTGGACCAGATAGGGAAGGGAAGAACTTCCTGAGACACAAACTCGTTTAGGAGAACCTCTGGCTCATAATATTCCAGCTCTTCTTTCTTCTTTTAAGATCTAGCATCTCGTTCACTATCTTGCCAGCTTGGCTACTCCCTGGAATTTTACCCTAGTGATCCAGGAATGGGATTTCAGTGACAAAAATGGGCCTTGCATGTAGATATCAATTTCTGGCTAAACTCTCTAGGATCTAGCCTCCCTTCATCTTTGACACCTGGCTACTTTCAGTTCATCTTTCAAAACACCACCGCATTCTGCAGATTAAATGCTTCCCTGGAGAGTGACTGGGAAGTCAGGTTGGCCTTTGGAGGTCCCCTATGTCCCGTGCCTTCCACCTGGTTGCTGCATCTATCTCTTTTGCCTCAGTGCCTGTACCCTCATGCTCTTGAATTCCTTCTGCCTGCATTCTTTCCACCATGTCCTCAGAGCTGGCTTCTGTTCTTGGCACACAACACATTCTCAACAATACTTGTTGAGTGACGGATTCTTGTTTATAAATCCACTGCTTAGAGACTATTTTAAGATTTTTAAAAGGGCAAGCTATATAGACCCCTCTACAGAGCACCCTAGATTGACTAATTGTCTAAATAACCTGCAAGGAGGGCATCTAGTAGATTCATTAAAATCTACAGCCAATACCTACTCTTTTATTTTTCTAGTTCCTCAGATTTGAAAAATTTCTTTTAGGATACTCTGGTACAATGGTTGGCCCCATTAAAAACAGAACTGATTTGAAATACCTAGAAAATGAGAATCCAGAATGACTGTGGACTACAGTGAGACACATGTGTGTAGAATTGTGCATTGGCTATAGTGGAAACCCAAACACCCATCAGCACAAATACTGAACCACATGTATACACTACATAAAGTTAGATATAGATATGGAGGCAGATCATGAGATATACACGTGAATCTTCTAGAGAAAGGTCCAACTGAAATGTTGACAACAGAGACAATATGTGGAAATTAGAGTCATTTTCCTTTTACGTCTAGTTAGTATTAATAATGAATGTATTTGTTCAAGTCATGGTCTCATTTTATATAATATTATTAATACCTTCCCCTAAGTAATATTTTGGTTTTAAATGCTTCATTGGTTCTTGGATTTTGCTTTAATCTATTCATTATTTTAATGGATTTATTTCACACTTTCATATTGTCTATTTTTACCTTTCCTCTCACAGGTACAAAATTGTGTATCCACAAAGAGGGTCCAAGGAAGAGGGAAGAGACTGTCATATCATTCTTTCTTAAAGTGGAAATTAAAAGTAGAAGTATGTGTGTGTATGTGTGTGTGTGTGTGCAGTTGTATGCAGTTGTATGTGTATGTGTGTATGTTAACGAGAAGAAAAACCACCAGAATCAGGAAAGCCAGGTTCTCCCTCTCTCTGCTGCTCTGGCCTTGGAATTCCTGCCTGGAAAACAACTGGCATTCACTTCTTATGCACCGAGCCTCGTGACCTTGGCTGGTGCCCACATCTACACTGTATCCGTGGCATCCAACTTGCTAATTTAGTGCTGGGGTGGATGGAGGAGGGAGCAGGTAGAAATTAAAAGATGGGAAGGAAAAAAAATTACCCCAAACTGAAAAAGTTAACTTTCCTGCCAGGTGGCTTCCAATTCATCCAACCGCTCTCTTCAGGGCTTTGAAGTCTTCAGCCAAACAGTTCCAAATCTGCAATATTTATCCTGCTGTCTCCAAAAACAAAAGTTGACTGTGTGCCTTGAAGTAGGTCTTACCAGCATTTCAGGATGACAGATGGGAGAGGCAGAAAAAAAGTTATGGGAAGAACTGGACCTTTTCCGTAAGCATTTGTTATGGTTGGCACTCTGAGAGTTTCTCTCCCTCTCTGTCTCTTTCTCTCTCTCTCTCTATCTTTTTCTGCATAAATATATGTCGTGTATATGTATGTCTTTCATATACGTATGAATACATACGTATGAAATACACACATTCATTGTTGTTTTTCCTTTTAAAACTTATTTTACTTTCCATCTTTGATTCTCCCGCCTCGGTCTAATCATCTGTTGGATTATTCATTGTGAATATCAAGACCCTGGAATGTCAATAACTAACTCAACTCTCTAATCTATGTTCCTGTATCTCAATAATTGAACTTATGGACAAAGCAAAAATAGCCTTTATTTAAAGCACAGGTGAAATCTTGGATGTAGCCTGAAGAGGCAGCTGATAGAAGTAGCAATTATTAGGATCTGAAGAGTGAGAGAAAATGTAATTTTAAGGATGACTTAAAAGTCTGGGGCTTGAGCAACTACAACAAAAATTCCTTCCTCTGCACTCCCAAATACATGTAATAAAGTCAATATTATAAGGTTCTCACTGTGGTTATGATGTGGACATCTTTTCTCCAGCTTCAGTATTGCTTAACTCTCTGGGGCTTTACAGAACTGAGATTCTAATGAAAGCTATGAGCTGTTGCCAATGGGGAGAAAAACACCCACACATTAATTTATGTCAATTTGCATACAGTGTCAAAAATGTATGTATATTCTCACACTAATCTTGAGTGCTCTTTGGAGCTAGATTAAAAGACTGCGATGCTAGATTTACTTGTTCTTGTATTACATTATTTTTTGCCACTGAGGACTCTAAAGACATTGAAGATGCCCTGAACCTGTGTTCATGCAGAAATTCACACGATGTGTGGGAAAATCACACGATGATAATACACTGAGAAATAATTGTAACTGATGAAATGAGACATTGAAAAACACAAAACAAAATAAAAAAAAAAGAAAAGAAAGAAAAATACAGAGCAGGGTAATGTGACTAACTGTATGTGGATGCAATTCTACAGGGTCTGATCAGGAAACAGAAGCCATTCAAGTCCTACAACTAGAGGGGATTTGATACAGGGAATTGGTTTGCGCACAATGAAAAGATACAGAGCAATGAAATTCTCCAAGACTAATGACATAGAAACTCTGCCTCCACATCCAGGGTTTAAGGTCAATAGTAGAAGGTGGTAGCATCTCAGCTCAGAACCAAGAACCATGTGGCAGCTGGACTCAAAGAAGAGTGGCTATTCTGCAGGAATCAGAAGTGCAGTGAAGGCTTGCCTATCAGAGGCATCAACAGAGAAAGAGTGTTCTCCTTGTTTTCAATTTACCACACCTTCTCTACAGTGCAGAGAACAGAAGACTAGCAGAGATAGAGAGATGAGTCACTAAGCAACTAAATGATGCAGAGATCATATTTGGAAAGAGGGTGCCCAGGCCCACTCCGAGAAGAAAAAGCTACACAATTGTTAAGGCAGCAAATGTGGGGATGAGAGAGAATATCTGAAGTGAAAGAAATCACAAGCAAATGTTCCAGAAGAGTTAAAACACTCTTTGAGAGGCCTCACCTCAGGCCTGTCTGTCTGTTAATGACTACCATATTCTTTGTACAATCACAACTAAGTGCATATTGCCATGGAAGCAGATCAAATTCCATTGGATGTTCAGACACTTATCACTGAACATACAGACATACAGTCATACTAAGCTGCTCTGTCCTCTAAGGGACCCACAAATACCTTGCTAAAATGAGAACTGAGGCAACAATAATCTGGCCAAGAGACTGATTACCAGGGGCCTACACTAAAAGGAGGCAAGTAGGTCAAGTTAAGGTCCAGACCCTTGTGGTCATTCTGGGTTCCTAGACCTTCCAAGTTCTACCTTGTACAAAGAGAGACTCTATGTAGCCCTCTGTCAGATCATACATCTATCCATCTATCGCTTCCTCAGGGAAAAATGACTATACATTGTATACTAATTCACTTATTATAAGTTTAGAAATTAACACTTAAATACCTGTGGAAACTATTTCTAAGCATGGATTTTTTATTAGGGTAATACTCTAAATGTCCTAGGGCACAGAAAGAAAGGAATACGCACACTCCATTTATGCTGTTTTTACAAAGCACAGTGAAGTTAGACAGTGAAACACTGTAGAAAGCATGGCAGTTTCTTATTGTGGCTGAAATTCTGTGAGCTGAGAAGAGAGTTGCTTGAGAAGAGGGATGAGGTTAAACCTCACAGGCCAGCTGAAAGAGTTGGTGCTTCTGGAATTGCACTAAGTGGTAAATAAGGAAATCCTAATCTGAGTTGCACTTCAAGAGCTCATGCTGGCTCCTTTGTAAGGCAGATCATTGAGGAGGGAGAGTAGAGCCAGGTCATTTGCAGTAGTTGAGAGAGAGTGGCATTGGCCCAGCATGAGGGCAGAGCAAATGGAGAAACTTCAAGGTGTGCTATATAGTGGAGACTCAGATTCAGGGATGACAAAACAAAAGCCTGGAATGACATTTAACGCCCAGGGAGAATCAGGGATGATAAATCCTTGGTAGCTAATGTACCAGATAAGTGTGTTTTACTCAGATGGGAGACACATAAAAGAGGGGAAGATTTAGTGGAGGTAGAAAGGAATTCCAAGTTATATATGTTCACTTTGTTAACACCAAAAATATCTAAGTTTGTCTTATTTAACTGTGTATCTGCAGGCATGACTTTGGATGGTGGGTAGTAAATGCCTTAGAGGATTGAAAAGGAGAAGAATGGCTGCAGCTTTCTGTCACTAATCCAGATAGATAGATAGATAGATAGATAGATAGATAGATAGATAGATAGATATAGATAGATAGATAGATAGATAGATAGATAATTGGGAGAGAGTTTGTGTATATGTGTGAGAAAGAGAAAGGGAGAGAGAGAGAACTAGATTTAATTCCAGGTGATGAGTCCACTAATCAAACTTCAAAAAATCAAAGCATAGCTTTTAGACAAAAACAAGGACTCTAAGACTTTCAGGGCTTCCATCTGAGCTGGCAAAGTGATTCCACTACAAAATTAAAAGTTAAATAATCTCAATGAGTGGCTTAGAATCAAAGATCCTTTGACTTCCCCGTTCTTTGAGGTGGCTAAATGGCCCATTCCAGTTGAAGGTTCAATGTACCTCTACCCTTGGTGACTCGGCATGGTGACATAGTTACAAATGTTCTTAGCTGGGTACAGTGACTTAACTGTCACACTGGGTGGGTGGAGTTATGGTTTCCTCATCGTACAATAAAAGGTTACTGGATGAGTCCCAAGATTTGATCAGAGGCTCCCTCTCTGAGAGGTCTCTGACTGGCACTTACCCCATTCCACATCCAACGAATGTTTATCTGTGTCTCATTTTTATAGAGAAAGGAACGTGCCTCTTGCATCATCATGACAAACATTACTTACTCATCTTTCTCTATGTTACACAAAGGGAAGAAATAATAACTGTGGTTACTTAATTAAACTGGACAGTTTAAGAATTTTTGGAAGAGGAAGTCTCAAAAGTCAATTTAAAATATTATCTATTTGTCTGTGCTAAGTCTCACAACAGCAGATAATCCATTGCTTGTTCATATATTAAATTATACATATAGTACCTTTACTCTTGGAAATAGATATCATTCAGTCATTATAAGATAACTACTCAATCACTTTCAACTCAAGCAAATCCAAGTAAACCACTGAATTTGAGCAAGCAAACTTCACTGTGGACATGATGCATATTAGGAAATCCAGAACATTGAGCTCACCAAGCTATCACAGTCCACCATTAATTAGCAAATTGATCCATAGTTATGATTCGGTTCAATCTGACCTTGAATTTTCTAGTAGCCAAAGCAAAACAAAACAAAATCCATTACAGAACACAAACTGTGTTTAAGAAGAAGACATATCATTTTGACAGGCCAACAGTCAAATATTTCATTTAAATCTCATGTGGTGTAGAGAATAGAGAATGATCAGGTAACTGATTCATAGCATTTCATACATTGTACTCTTCCCTGAAAGTCAAGAACATCATATCAAAACACAACTCAGCACAAAGCTAAAGTAAAACTGACCTCGTATGATACAGGTGGATCTAAGAATAAGAGCAGGAGATCTAAAAAGTACTCTGATAGAGAGGCTGTGAAGGACACGTGACTTGAAAAGTGAGTGCCCTATCTTAGGTTGGATTGTGAGCAGAGAATGCACACTCACTTCTGGAACACTTTGCAACAGTCAAACAGAAAGAACATTAGAAGTGTGTTGAAGTGACAATATGTTAGGCGTACTGGGCTAAATAGAATGTATAATTAATTTCACTTATCTTGCATTTTTATGTGCCTAGTAGAAGTCTGTAAACATACATCCATCTTGTAGCTCTGACTCACATTAGGTCACCATTGGATAACACTCACGCTAGAGAAATGCTCTGGCTGGTTTTCCTCGGACTTGCTGCTTTCTGTCCCTGCCTATCACTGAGCCGAAGGATTCTAATAAGTCATCTACAAAAGTTAAATAACAGAACACCTAGCACCATGTCTCACACTGCAGGGATCCAGAGAATCTTCCTCTATGTCTAGAAGCCTTTTTTAGCAATCTTACAACCAGCTAGCAAATCTACCTAGGACTGACCCTCCCTTCCTCAGATCCATGGCAGTCTTGGGGTTCAGAGCTTTGGGGGTGGGATCACTGCAGTAGAGTTCGAAGGATGAGGAGGCGGGAGGAAAGCTACTGTTTACAGAAGGCATGGGTTGAACACTGCTCAAGGACTTTGTTTAAAATTCTTTTTGTAACCACATGGTCCTCTGTTTGGGTTTGCTGCTCTCATTAAATAAATATCTGGAGAGTCTTCATGGATCATCCAAGATACGTATAACCAAGGTTTTTAAGATAATGACCCACGCTCCACAGTTAAACTCAGTGGATTGCCAAGTCAACCCATATAGGGCATCTAAGGACTCTCAAAGGGGTGGGTGTTTTCAACCAAGCCAAAGGGAATGGACCCTTTCAAAGTTATCTGCAGGATTTCTGCTCACCCAATTTAGGTCAGTGAGAACAAGGAAGAGAACTGCCAAGATATGAGGAGGATGCAAGAGAGCAGAAAAGAGAGGAGCAAGACCACCTGTAGCACACCTGTGATGCAGCTTCTTGTCTGGAATGAACGTGGGTCAGTCAATTTCAAAATAAAACAGAAATGAATTGTTTTGAAAATCCATTTCTGTTCCGTTTTAAGGAGATACTGCGAAATGCTGAGGATGGAATAGCATTTGGAAAGTTAAAGTTGACTGTCAGCAAATTGACGTTGCTTTCAACTCCAAGTTTTCTTGGAGATCAAAGATGAGGAGACAGAGGAAAAATAATACTTGGGACAGTCTTTTAACTAACAGACTTTAATGTTTAGAGTAGTTTTAAGTTCACAGGGAACACATGAAGAGAAAATACATAGAATTCCATAAACTACTTCTTTCCTCTACATATACTGCTTCCTGTGTTTTTAACATCTTGGCACTCAGATGGTATATTTGTTATAATTGCAGTCCTGATATTGATGTGCCATTTTTAGCTAAGTCCATAGCTCACACTTAGTATTACACTGTTCTCTGGGTTTACGGCAAAGCCAGTACTCATGTAATGTTTCTGCCCTGACCATAGCACGTGGGGCAGCTCTACGCTGCTTGAAGCCCTCTGTGCCTAACCTATTCATCATTGTCCTTCCTTCAGTCCCTTGAGACCACTGATCTTTTCACTGTCTCTATACTTTGACCTGTTCTACAATGCCATGTAGTTGCGATTATTTAACATGTGACTTTTGCAGACTGGCTTAACCATGTGCATTTTAAACTCCTCCTTGCTAACTCTTTTTTAAAACATGGAGAAAAGTACCTTTCATGAACAGATGAGAACAAAGGAAATGCACATTTTAGGTTGGCTACTCTATTGGGCTCTTAGTATCTGAGAGATATAAAGCATGAATTTGCTCTAGAATTAGAGATCCTAAGATAACAGGAATGCTGCTTTTATGAGGTAGAAGGCACACATACACACACACACACACACACACACACAAATCTGTCTTTCATACACATATACACATCCACTCACGCATTGATGCATTCACACACATTCTTATCACGCATGGTGGGGAGGATAGAGGTAGTGGTATAAGTGGTGATAGGGGCTGGTATGCTATGATGTGATGTGCTAGTAAGATACGGATGTCATCTTGACATCCTGTGAGCTGAGCTGTGAAGAATTAGCAGTTAAGGCAAATCCTGGGCAAGCTCTTAAAAGATTATCAAGTTGCTATGAAAAGAACCAATCCACAGCGGATGGACCATTCCCCGGGCTGGTAGACAGGTTGTAGAGAGGTGATTCAGTACTTTGGCACACTTTGGCAGACTCGTAGATTGTCAGGTGAGGAGGTTTGCCCCCTCTCAGCAATTCCTATGATATGGTGTGGCCAGATGTCTCGGCTTCTAATGTTGGTATTAAACTCTCCTGACAAGCTGGACTGTGAACTGTAACCCAAGTCATAAATAGAAATAGGCCCCTTATTCCCCTAACTTATTTGGTCATGTATTTATCAGCAACATCACAAGAAACTGCAATATGAAGAAGGGACCATAATTGTGTCAACAAAGACTAACTTAATGGTGGTTGAAGCTTTTTTCCTGTCCTCCTTAAAAAACCATGATCTCTGTTAGAGGCAGGCATAGACTTTAAGTCTATTACTCCACCATGCTGCTTCTCCTGTCGAGTTCAGTATCTAGTCATTGACTCCAAAGTATGACTTATTCCTCCAGTGGGATAAATCGGCAATATTTTGTTGTTGTTTTCTCCATTGCCATCTTTTTTGTTTGTTTTTTAGAACTGTATATTTGATCTGTTATAAAGACAATTCCACAGACCTAACGCTGGAACTACAACACTTTTTCTCCAGGCAGCATCTGACTTAGGGTTTCCAGAGAATCCTGTTTAGACAAGGTCAGGGACAGGCATGAAGCAAGGAAGGAAACCTGCAAGCTCAAGTGTAAGACATTTACCTTGCCATCAGCAGCTCTCCCGCCTTGAGGATGGCAATTCTTAGAAGACAGTCATCATAGAACAATGATCTTTCGATTATGTATCTGAATTTCCTGTGTCACTCAGAAATGTCACATGAATTATGAGATGGCAATTATTATTATTGCTCATATTTCTTGATGATGACTCCAGGACAAAACTTTACTCTCTGTGTGGCCTTTAGTGCCACTCACTCTCACCTTCTCTGGAAAACCCAGGCAGAGTAGGAGGGGAAAGCCTTTTCTAGAGCTTTGGGATGGAAGAGAAGACAGGCCATCAAGCTAAATGCCACCAATAAAATAAAATATTCTGGCAACATCACAAAAGAAAACAGGCATTATTAAAACTACCCCCAGAAGGAGTTATGTAAAGGCTCAGAGGGAATGTTGCATTACTCAGGGGTGAGGAGATGAGATCTTTCTTCTTCCAAGGGTTCTGCTCAAACAACTCTGGGCATATGCCGGCTAAGAAAGGGAGAGTGCCTTTAGCCTCAGGCTTTCTGTATATTGAGTGTGGTATCCAATTTGGGGTCAGAGTGGAATCATCAATTGAAAAGGGGCTAAGCGGTCCTCACTGTGGTCCTTTCTTTTCCCTTTTTTTTCAGTTGAGATCAGTGAGCATTTGTAAGAAAGTTCCCAGTATCCAACTGGGATTTTTTTCCTGGGATTCCTACTTTATAGGTCATATCCAGATGTATCTTTCTGAAAAGCAGCATTTCCTGTGTAGCAGCAATCAGGATTCAATAGATTGCTTATTCTCCTTCCTCTATTTGGACTCCCCCCCTTTTTTATTTTCACCCTATCTACTTTTTTTCAAGTCTTCTTTTTAAAGGAAAAGATGCATCTCCTTCAGGCAACTTTATCTAAGGTTAATTTATCCCTTTCTAAATTCAGTTACTGATGGGAAAACTCAAAATACAAATTTCTATTAAAAACACAATACAATGTCTCTCATTGGAATCTAAGTTCATAGACATTAGCCATGTCTTCTGTCTTTGTATAAGATGATACTGGGTACTGCAAGCCACTCAAAGAAGGAGCCATATAAATACTTTTCTATGATCTTGATTGTTGATTCAGAGGCTAGCCAAAATGCTATCAGTTCACCTTCTCTTAGAGTAAAATCATGAGCTACTTCTTGCAATTCATCTGTCTCTAATCAGCCAAGGTGTGGTGTAGGAATGTTCCACTGACCCTGGATTTAGAAGATAACTACCTACCATTGAATTATTCAGATGATTTATGCCTAGCATTCATCCTTCTCCTTGTGATTCTATCTTAGTCTTCCTTTGTAGACTAATGTTCTCCGCTCTATTCAAGAAATTCAAAGGAGGCTAAATCTACATTGTGATTCCCAGAGATGATATGCGAACTATCAGGTGATTTCCTCTACAATTCATTTCTAAAATCATTGCAGGGAACAGTCTTTCCTTGCTCACTAATTTGGTGTCCCATCTGGGTCACCAAATGTTACAGCTAACTGTCCCTTGCTGCAAGGTTCTTGTGTTTGGAGTCTAAGATTGAAACCAGAACATGTGTAGAGGATTAAGGTAGAGTTTATTAGAGGAGAGAAAGAATGCAACTCATGGACTTCAGATGTGAAGTGCCATGAGGGACTAGGGCACCCCACAGAATTCATGGACTCCAGGCACGGAATCCATGAGGAACAGACAGCTAGAAATGAACGCATGGACTCCACAAGTGGAGTCCCTGAGGGCAGGCGCCAAAGATGGCTGCCAAGGTCAGGTATATTTATGCCTTTTGATAAGCCATTGGTTAGGCAAGCCTGGAAAAAATTCCTTTTCCTCATTGATTAGTTCACATGAGGGCCCAACCCAATTGCTCCTGTGCCCACCAAGAGGTGGGGCTGTTTCTGTGACAGAGAGCTAATCTCCATATCCTTTCATAAGCAAAAGGTTGGGGGAAATTGTCATGAAGGGTGTGTTCCTCCCAGCAGTGAGGGATGACCTTCCAAGACCTACAAAGACCATCCCAGCATGGCTGCTCTAAACCTGCCTTACAAAGGCAGACCTAAATGGGATCAATGAGATATACTCTTAAGGATTTTGTTCTTTCTTTGGATTCTAAACTTTGAAAGTTAAATGTAGGTCTCTAACAGTCATCTTGCCACCTCTTGCCTTGAGCCTGCCTGAAAGTAATTTCAGTACAAGGTTGAGAAAGTGGACACACAGAAGCCAGTAGAGGTGACTATCTGAAATATCAGAAGCAGCATGAGACTTACTTTTAAAGGGAAAAAAGTGTCCATTGTTTATCTGAAGTCAGGACTTGCTGAGGTGTCCTCTGTTTTCATTTGCTAAGTCCATCTGTCTAGCAGCAGGTAGCCTGAGTCTTAGGAACTGCTCGGGAACTCCTGTATTCATCTGCACCCCTGAACTTCTCAGCTAGATGGCTCACAACCTTCCTGTGTTCACTTAAATAAGTTGGAGATGTGTTTCTGTTAACCTGCAAAATAATTCATTCACGTGGAAGCTCTGCAATCTTCAAGAGCAGGAGGTGTTCCGTTCACAAAGAAAATATATCCTCAGAAAAAAAGCCAGAGGCCAGAGGGTAGACAGCAAGACAAGGAATCAGCCAGTTGTCTGGGGCAAGGATGGTGTTTAAAGAGAGTAATGCATCATACCTATGGGGAATGCAAACCCAGGGACAAGGTCTTGGGTCCTGGAAGTCCATAAGCTGCCTGGATAAGGGTGAAAGTGAGTTGCTATTACCTGTCCAACCAGCATCAAGCACCCTGTCATGTCCCCTGAGGGCAGCTCCCCTTACAGACTGCACCCCTACGGTAACTTCTGGGCTATTTACAGAGAACAAGAGCGGACTCAAATCTCCAACACAAACCCAAGTGATGGAAAGAAGCCAAAGTGTTGTGGTTTGGGGGGGGTAGAGCGAAGAAAGGGAAGGGAGGAAAGGAAAAAAGATTCATTTCAAAACAGCCTCTGTGTCACTTGCCACCCCCACCTGGGGGAGGACACACCGAGGGCAGTCTGGGTGGGAGAGCAAACAGAAAAGGGTCTCTCTGGCACCTGTGAGCAAGCAATCTGATCCCAGGGCCCCAGAGAGGGACAAAGCTTGTTGGGGGTAGGGAGGGCGAGGAGTTGTGTGGGTTCCAAAACCTTCCCCACCCTGCCCTGTCTCCAGGCGCCAGCCAGCCATGTCACTGCAAACAAACAACTTGGGGACACCTGCCAGGAGAAATGACATGGGTGTTTGCAAGTGGAGGAGACTTTCTACTAGTCAGGTGGGGAGGGTCCCTGAAGGACTCTTTCCTTCCTTAAATTGTTAAGCTAGAGAGCCTTTATTCAGTAACTTGTCGATGTTGGGGTGCTGGGCTTGCCAGAATTTAAATTCGCTTGACCAGCATTTTTCTGGCTTTCTTGCAAAACTTTTGTTTGTTGGGGGGGGGGTGGTCTCAAAGCTAGTGTCTTTTACCTGTTTAGGGGACAGAAAACTGACAAGTAGATCTCTCCATTCACCCAGGACACATATACAGATGAAGAAAGCACCGACAGACATTGCTAATTTCCTGTGATCTTCCTCTTTTCCAGAAAACTGCCCAGTGGCTTGTGGGTCAACACTGGCAGATTCTTGATAACAATTCTCTTCAGTTAACCACAACAGAATTAAGTCGTTATTGCTTTCAAAAGTTAAATGCTATGATGAAGATCATACCCAAGACAACAGTCAGTAAAGAGAGTGTTTCAGACTCTTGCCATAAGATACTTCACTCAAGTTTAAGATCATACTCAGGGTTTGTCACCTGTTTTATTAGCTTTGGACATTCTTTTTTTTTAAAATCTATCATTTCAGCCTTTTACACGCATATACACACACATATATATGTCTGATTTTATTGCACATATTTTTGTGTTTTTTACTCTCAAGTATAAATTTTTGACTGGATGATTTCTTAGATTCCTGTCTTAAATTACATTTACTTTAACTGATCATAAAAATGCAAAAGCTGGGACTGGAGAGGTAGCTCAGGTGTTAAGCCTCTGCCTTGCAGGTGGAAGGTCCTGAGTTCGGATCCTAGACCCCACGTACAGACGCTGGGCAGAAGCGGGGGCGGCCTGCGTTTCTGGTCCTGGTAGGGCAGAGCCTGTGAATCCCAGGGTAGAGTAAACAAGGAGGAGGCGGAGGCCGTCCATGGTGGTTCCCGAATTCATCCATGGTTCTACACACACACACATACACACACACACACACACACACACACACACACACACACACACACAATTGAATAAATAAAAATAAATAAATAAAAAATGCAAAAGCTGAGCTTAACAATAAGATGCCATGTGATGTTCCAAAAACATAAACACATTGTGTGCTCTGGACAAATTCATCTTTATTACTTTTTCAGGGGGAAAACATTACAACTTGTTTTTTCTGACCTTCTGAGATATATGGTAGCTGATAGTTCTTGTACAGTAGCAGAGTAAACTCTTTTTCTCCTGCCTAACTGCAAGCTAGTTCCCATTGAAAAACCCCAAAACCAAAATGTGCTGTTACTTTTCATTTTTGTCTAAGCACAGCTGCAGATTCGATTGTACTTTCATCTACACAGTCAAACTCACTACTGTTATAACCAGCACAATGAACTGCTAGGGGCATTATGGGATGTGCTGTATATGTTGAGTTTCATATATGAAATAATATACAAGTATATCTTCAGCTTATGTATTAGTTGTAAATGAAGGTACTAGAATGCTATTAAAAAATTTGCTAAAGGAAACAACAGGCAGGGTTTACCATGGATACCAGAGGGGGTTGGAGAGAGGAAAAACAACCCCACTCTGAGGGTTACTAAGAAAACTTTCTGAAGGAAGGGACCAGGCAAGATGGCTCAGCAAGTGAAGGTGTCTATTTGCCAACATGGCAACCTGAGTTTGATAACCAGAAACCTACATAGCCGAAGGAGAGAAATTAATTCTGAGAGTTGTCCTCTGGTCTCCATATGTATGCCATGGTACATATGCACTTGCTCACACACCCCTCAGATAAATTACGTATATACAAAGTTATACATGTATATGAAATTATATACACGAAAAAAACAAGCTTCCTGGGAACAGCAGTATTTCTGTTTTTTGGTTTTGCGTTTAATTGGGATAAGAACACTTAGCATTGGAGGTCTACAAATAATCTAAGTGTGTCATGCGGTATTGTTGACTGCAGGTATAGTGTGGCACAGCCGAGCTCAGGAATTTGTCCATCGTTTTAAGTGGGTAGCTTCCTATTTCCTCTCTCTCCAGGCCCTAGCTACCACCATTCCATTCTGTTTTCATAATTTCCAAGGATTCTGACTCGTGCACATGTGTGCACTATACACATGCCATTCTTTGAATACGTCCTGAAACCAGTCATAATATCTTGCTGATTTAACTATTGAGCAACATAAAACCTCTGACGTGTTTATCTTACAATATCTAATGGCTAAAGTTTCACCCCTCACAGAAAGATTAACTCAACACATTACCTATTGATATTTCTCAGATTCTTACCAGAAAGGCAGACTGTTTCAGAAATATGAAAAAAAATAGAAAGAGGAGGCATCCTTTAGCATCATCGAGTAGACACTTTCCACCCCCCCCCCCCGTCTTCTCAAAGCAAGCCATATTTCTGGACATCTCTCTCATCCCTCCTTTACCAACCTAGTCAAGTGATTTTCATTTCTTCCCTGGCAAAATTAATTTTCTGTAAAAGCCAGTACTCATCCCTCTTAAAGTGTAACCAAGAGATAAGTGTTCAGATGTATCCCTTCCTGCAGCAATTTTCCAGCATGTTGCCAGGGAACAAAGCCCTATGCTTAAGAAAAGAATCTCTAAAGGTTGAAATTTCTGGGAGAGAGAGAGAGAAAAAAAAACACTGAACACTCTCTAGCTAACAAAATAAGGTTTCTCAAAGGGTCTGAGATTAGATTTTTGACACTCTAGGCCATCCCAAACAAAGGGAAAGAAAAAAAAAGAAAGTATTTTGGGGTGCTTACCACCATGAAATTGAGCAGGCTGCTTATTAACCAATCAACTCCATTTTACAGAAAAACAGCCCTGAAGGGCAGGGTCTTTTTGTTTTTTGGGTTTTTTTTTTTTTTTTTAATGCCCAAGAATGCTCTCTGAAATACCAACCACTGTTTTAAGTGATCAGACATCAGCAGAATCAGTCCAGGAGGACAATCACGTAAAGGCCAACAACTTGCTGCTCTGTAGCAGACAGTGACCAGCATATTAGGAGGAACAGAAGCTGGGCAAACAGCAGCAGCTACCTGCTCTGAGAAGGAAGGTGATGGGCTTTCTGAGGGCGTGGTTGACTTTGCTGCCTGGACCATTGCCGACTGATACCTGTCTCTAAGCCTTCATGGTTTTCACACTGAGAACACAGAGGAGAAGACAGACTGAGAAAATGGACCATGGGTAGAAGCAAAACCCATGAGCAAGATATTCCCAGTGCTGCTGTGGCTGCTACTGCTACAACCCTCCAGCATGCGGTCAACCACTCTTTCCACTCTGGGCTGAAATCAGAAGCCCTGAGTGTATTGTCATTTTGGACCAGACTTGCCAACTTGCTCTCATCCAGTTTATATAATATAAACTGAATTCTAAAGACACTAAAAGTCTCTTAGCCCAGGCTGCACCCAGTCATAAGTATCTGATTGGTGATCCTAGATAGGATGAGCTCAGGCACCAGAGATGCCCAACCAATCAAGCTGCACAGCTTCATTTATTGCCTCTATGCTGTGGCTGCCAGGCCTCCCACAGATCTCATGCCGGGCAGTTAGCCCATGGAAAAGAGCCAAAAATTCCTTCATCTGGGACAGTGCCTCCACACTCAGGATTTGGTGCTAGAGATGATCTACATCTCAGAGCTCAGCGGACAGCCTTTGCAAAGCACTTGTGACTCAATGACTGCCATGCGTTTCAACCTGTCCCTTTCCATCCTGCATCTCCCGCATCGACTTCCAAATATGGACAGAACTACTTTCGGAACGTACATGATTGTGTAGTTAGCTTCAAGCTACACTAACCCTAGGGGATGGAACTTAGTCTAGTTCCATCAAAATTCAGAGAGTAGAGAACAGATGTTTGAGAGGGGCAGTATCAGATGCAGGACTAGAAGGCAGAGCTAGAATCAGATTGTTTAATAGTGCACTACCCCATGTCTGCTTCTAGCTCCTGCTCAGATGAGCTACCTTAGAATGACAGGCATAAAGGTAGTTGCAAATAATAATTTCAAGGATAATTGACATGATATAGAAAACAGTAACACAGTTATCATGGGAAATACCTATTGTCCTCTGACCTGGTGTTTACTTCATCTCTAACTCTTGAGGTGAAGGTTATAGAAATGCAGTATCTTGCACACAGATCCAGAGATCTGTATGATTCAGAAACCCCTCTCTTGGCAGAGTAGCTACTCATCCCACACTATTTTTTGGGGGGGAGGCATTTAACCTGAAAACTGATCTAATGCCATTCAGTTTTTGTTTTTGGATCCTCTGATTTAAACTGCTTTTGTGAGAACTTTAAAACTATGGGATCCCCATATAACACCTCCACATATTCATATACATGTTCAAAACCAATGTCAACATGGAGGAAGTTGAAAGAATGACAAAGGTTATAGCGTTAAGAGCGAATGGAGACTCATCCAGAGTATTTGTGGCTCCTGTGTCTTTAGACTCATGTTCATTCCAGCACCAGTTGTTATATAGAACATATCACCCTGGCAAGCGTGAGTCTCTATTTCCTAATTTCCTAAGCAGGCTGAAACAGTGGGTGGTTAATAACTGGTTTTAATACTTCCTATGTGTCAGCAGCACATTGATAGATGTTTTTAGAGGCACTGGCTCATGTGATGCACTAATTCAAACATGCAAAGTAGCATCTCCGTTTCACTGATGTGAATACCGAGACCAGCAGAGATCAGACTTTGCAAATGTTATGTTCCCCCCATGACCATAAGGTGTGAAAGGCTATGAAAAACCTGGCTTCTTTGTCAACTAGCATACATGTTTTGGTTAGTCACCAATCTCTTTTTCTTGGAGGTCCTTTTGGCTATTGATGGAAGATTCTGGATGCTTGTGGTTCCCCAAGTGGGTTTGTAGTCCTTTCTTAACAAGTTTGATGCCTTTTCTCTGAGTGATGGTCTATGATATGTGATAAAAATTGGATCATATATATCTTCTTAGGCATCTATTATTTCACCATGAATATCTTGGGCTTAAATGATTTTCAGGGATCATTTAATAAATTGACAGCATGCATGGACTCTTTCTCTCTGTACAACACTTCATAATGTCAAGGCATATTTATATATGCTCACTACTCAATTCTTTTTTGCCACTTTTAGAAATTTTTCCCAACTTGGCGAGCTTTCTCAAGATTCAATGAGAAAATATACAAACATTTCAATGCAACCATATTATATGACCCAAATTATCACCTCTGGTAACTGTTAACTCTTTGAGATTAGTAAGAAATTGGTCTAATTCTTCCCACACACTCAAAGACTTTGAAAGGATAGAGAGTCCTAGCTTTCTGGACCATCTCTTTTCTTCAATTTGGCCATTTCATATTTGTTTCTTTTGCTTGCTTGCTTTCAGGTGGTAGGTAAGACAAATTGGATTATTGTGGACAACATTGCCTGGGGGCATCTTAGAGCGATAGTTCTTTCTCCACTGGTGGACACTGGGGGAGATGAAATGTCTTCAGAACTGACAGATCTGAGAAGTGGGTGTTGGGGATTGCCTTACTGCTAGTGACTGCTCCTGGGATATTCAACCAAAAGCTTTGCAGAGGGGCGTAAGGTCAGTCAGAGGGTGGTCTATTGCAAGGAGCTCAAAGCCGAAATCCAGGAAACAGGCGTCGAAGCTTTGGTCTTCATCCACTGGATCCCTGAAGTGGAAGTCAGGCTCTTCCCCTCCCTGCACAAGCTCTTGGCTCTTGGAAGTGGCCTGCATCTGCTTTACTCCTACATGCCCTAAAAAGCCTCCTACGTGACGGTGGAGGAACCTCCCGAGGGCATGTGGGCTTGAGATATTTATTTCCAGTCAGTTTAAATACTTGGCCAGTCACAGAGTAAACAAAATCACAGCTTAACCTCGGCAGTTAACCCCAAAAGAAAGTAAAAAATATCCTGGGGATATGGACTTGGAAATCATTGCTGGGTGATCATCTGAACTGGGGGTACTGACCAGGGACTGTCTGCATCCTGAGCATGACCAAGCCCAGGAGCCCCAACTTTTGGAGACCTCAAGCACAGCAGAAGACATGTCCTCAGGGCCCTCGCCTCTTCACCCTCCCTGGAGTTGTGGATGAACTCAGTTGCAAAATGGGTCATTTGAGCCCAGGATGAACATGACCGCTGTCATAGAAGGGTGTTTGGGACCCAGCCCAACATAAATGTCTGGATGGGTAATTACTGAGATGAGACTTGATTTACACTGAGCCTTTTCACTGTTGGTGCGAAATGAACCTATCACTTCATATTAGGGTACCATAGTTTTCCTGCTCATATCCTAAGATTAGCTCAGAGATACCCTGAGACAAGAGCTCAAGGCTAGTTATTTATATAGAAACTGGAGACACAGAGAGCCCATAAGGCAATGAATGTCCTACTTCTTACTTAAGCAGGGACTCTGGGAAGAGGAGGTAAGGGCACATGTTATTCATTTCTCTCTCTCTCTCTCTCTCTCTCTGATTTGCACATACACATGCCACCCACCATATCCCAGGAGATATTTATGTAAAAAACAAATATTAGTTTAAAGATCTGGGGAAAAGGAGCCAAATGGATGAATCCACCTAAAACACACATAGTTGTTTCCATGACTCACTGCCAATTACCCCTCTTGTCAGTTGCAACATACCCAATGGAGTAGATTGGATGGTAGAGGTGGAACTAACCCTTAAGACTTCAAAATAGTATCTTGCATATCATTACTCTTCCCATCCTTGTGCTCTTACAATCTTACCAAGATACTCCACACAAGTTAGGGCCAAAGCAATGTCCTGTGCTATGTCCAACACATTATTGACCCCACAAAATCTAGCGTGGACTAAAGGCACTAGGATCCTTGGAGGCTAGGGACTGACAGTCACAGTAGTGTTCCTAAGCTTAAGGGGAACACAGGAAAAGGTTCTGGGAAATGCCACTGGGTCCTTGCACCTCATCGGAGAGGAGAACCCTGAGGAGAGTTTGGCATGCACATTAAAGGATGCTCCGGGGATTGGGGGGGGGAAGCACTGGGGGATGGGGAGGGAAGGGAGAGGGGAGGGGGAAGCAGGGGGTTGGGGGGAGTGGAGGGAGGGAGGGGACTGGTGTACCTGTTAAGTTTGTATGAGCGGAAATAATAATAATAAAAAAGTTAAGAAAAGAAAAATAATAAGAGATGAATCATTTACCTATTTTTTTTAATTTTCAAACAAAATTGCAATTCTCTGAACTGCATAAAGAATGAAATAAAGCTGAAAAATGAAAAAAAAAAAGACTTCAAAACAGGACCATGTTTGGAAACAGAGTCCTATTTAACAGGGTCCTATGTAGAGCTCAGCAAGTTCAATGTTGTCATTAGGATAAGCTTTAATCTGATGTGACTGGTAACTTCACAAAAGGGAGAAATTTGCACATGGTGTATGCATAGAGGGAAAAATCAGTCAAAGACAAACCTGAGGCATGGGAGCATCTCTACGCTAAAGAGAAAGATCTGGAACAAACTGTCCCCCCAGGGCCAACAGAAGAAGTCATCCTTTTGATGTCCCAACTTCTACTTTCTAGAATTATCAGAAGACAAACTTCTATCTCTGGCTCTGGGTTGTGGTTCTTTGTGAGGTCAGCAGTGCTGCCCTGCACTGCAGAAGTCCTGGGGAACTTAAAATGTATCCTCTTTCTAAATTCTGGCCCATGACACAAGTTGAAAATGCCTGAGCACATCAGGTCAGAGAGTGCCAGCTTCCACGAGCAAGTGGAGCCATAGTGCCGTGAAAAATTCCCGGACTCCTCCTTCTCGTTAATTCCCCAGTGGTTTACTCAGCTAGGAAGCTATGCATAGCCCAGTGATGCATAACCCTGGAAAGACCTCTGGATTTCATTCTTTCACCTAGGGTCTGCAATGCGTTCATCTGCATACCAGCGATGGAACATTATCTTCTGACTCACCATGAGCCCCAAACAAAGGCAGCTTAGAGATGCTCCGACTCCACTTCTCACAACAGCAAGGAGACAGGTGGAGACCAGAACACAATAGATGAGCATGAAAGCTATTCAGTGGCTGATACACCTCGCCTGTGTCCTGAGGCCCTGTGCTGTGCAGCATATTAACTTTCCTCCACAGATGAATGATTTTATGTTTGTTTGTGATTTAGACAGAGTTTCCCAAGGTAACACATGCTGTCCATAAATTGACAGCAACTTGCCTGCCTCCATGACTTTTTTTGTTTTGTTTTCAATGCTGGGTATTGAATTCAGGACTTTGTACATGCCCAGGCAAACACTCCATCACTGAGCTAGACCCTCAGCTTACATACAATTTTTAACATAAGCCATCTGAGGCATTCTCTCTCTTCCATGGAATGAGCCTCTAGGATCATTCACTGCCTCTATGGTATCTACTGAAGAGGTCTGCACAGTTCCAATGAAACACATAAGGGGATAAGAAACACTCCTTTTTAAGGTAATGCTAATGATTACAAATTCCTTGACACCAAACCAAAAACCATGCCGGCCTGTTGAGGGCAAGGCCCGTTTCCTTTATCATCACTCAGCTCGGGCCAATGCCAAGGTCTGTAGTCCTTTAGAGTCTGTGATTATTACAATGGTGACGTTGATGCAGATGGTACCTCCTTTGCAGTGGGGATCATGTTAACACAGAGCTCTCTTCTGGTTACTGGGGCTTGATTCCCAACTCCAAAATTTTGGGCAGCAAGATCTGAAAAACATGATGGGGCAATAGCTTCAGTTTGAAAGGATATATACATCCTGTCTGAATTGAAGAGATGCTACCACAGGGAGGAACGTGCATTCCTTTCTTAGCAACAAGTTAGATGGCAGCTAAGGCACAGCTTTGGACTGCTTGAGTGTGTTCTGTCCCACAGGCTGGAAGATGTCCTTTCTCTTGGGCTCTGTTCCCAGGCATACAACAATAGCAGGAGAGAAGCACTAGGAAGACAAGGGACCAGATGACCCTTGCTGGTGTTTTCACCGAGAGGAATCCCTTTGGCATGACTCTCTCCTTTTTTAATGAATCTTCATTGATGTTCATATATAAAGGTTTCTAAACACCGTAAGGAAATTCTGGGGAAGGTCAAGACCCTTGTTTGCATAGTTCTAGTTTTCTAAGTTTGCACTGTGCCACTGAATAACCAGGGACACTGTACTTCCCTTGGCCTAAACAAGACTGAAGTCAGGATAGTTGAGTTCTAAGGTCTCCATGCCCAAAGATGTACATTTACCACTCACCCAAAACCTTCTCAGTCAGAGGGCATTTCTAGGAGATGAGTTCGAGATAACTGGGTTGGGAGAAAAAAAAATTTCCCTGGGCAAAGCTGAATGGGACTCTAATGATAAATAAATGTCATCATTATGGAGTCATGAGGGGCATGCCTGTTTCATCCTTTAAAGTTCTAGAATAGATAGTAATCTCCATTCTAGAAGTTAGAAAACCAAGGTTGGAAGAGGCGGGTAACTTGCCCACACATAACTAGCTGATAGATGTGGAAGGCAGTATTAAAATTTAGATAGAACAATGTCAGAATTCAGTGTCTCAGTCATTATGTGGGAAAAATAAAATGTATGTAGTGACATGCACTCCAAGCATTCTCACATGCACAGTTCATATAGTCATGGAGCTATCATTGCATACCTAGAGCTCTCGCCCACATTCTGTATCTATTCTGATGTTAATATAGATATCACACAGATTGATGTGTATAACAATGTCCAGCTCCAGTTCAGTAAGAAATTGCTCTGTGGATAAAGGACCCTTCTTCCTGCTTAAGGCTGTTGAAAGTGGTTTTATTACAAGTAGAATCAAGGAGAGAATGTGCAAGGCTAAGGCTAACATTTCACCAAAAGTGAGCAAGCCAGAACCTTTCACATCTTCTCTGTGTGTACACATACACGTTCATGTGAGTGTGTGTGTATGTGGAAGCCCAAGGTCCACAGAAATTTCTCAGTGCTTTACACCTAATTTTTTTTTGTGATAGGATCTCTCACTGAACCTGCAGCTTAACTATTCGGCAAGCCTGACTAACCTGGAAGCCTGGGGGATCCTCTTGTTTCTGCCTCCCCTGGCACTGAGATTTCAGATACATGTTGCTGCACCTGGCCTATCTACTTTCACGTGGATGCTGGGGATCCAAATCCAGGTCCTCATGTAGGTGCGGCAAGCACTGTACTGACTACAGCATCTCCCCCATGCCGCTTCACATTCTTAACAAGACAATTTGAGGCTAATTTTGATCCTGAGAATACACTGCCCTTCTCAATAATATAATTTGCTCCTAACAAATAACTTTAAAAATTTTATGAGCTAATAAAGAAGAAAAGCGTACCTTATGGATCTATCACCCCAGCCAATGCCCAGTTTGGAATGAGGCATATTCATGGCTTAAAAGTACAAACATTATGGACCGGAGAGATGGGTCAAGGGTTAAGTCTCTGCCTTGCAAGCAGAAGGTTCTGAGTTTAGATCCCAGGTCCTACATAGAAATGTCAGACAGAAAAGGTGGTGGCCTGCACTTCTAGCCCTGGTGGGCAGAGCCTGGGAAATCCCAGAGCAAAGAAAAAGGAAGTAAAAGTAATCCAGAATGTTTCCCAAAGTCACCCTTGGTCCTCCACAGGGAAACACAGTGCCTTCTTACACACACACACACACACACACACACACACACACACACACGATAAATAAAGTTTAAAAAGTATAAACATTAGAGCTGGATATTATTATAAACATCAATCTGTGTGATATCTATATTAATAGATAGCTGTCATGGACATGTTTGTGGTTATTTTTGTTATTTCTTATTTTCTCTCTCTCTCTTTTCTCCAAGTACTTCATACTCCATGCTCTAAACAACCTGTCTTCCTTTGTCTTTAATACATGTCTTAGTAACCTGTCCATTGCAATGTATCTGGATCTCACGCAACGGTTTTAGTAAGCACTCAGTCACTATTCCTATTTAACAAATATTAATAATAGTACTGAGTCACATTTACTCGGTCTTTATTCTGTAATGGCTTTATATTGTGATAGTCATGCACAAGGATAAGCCATGCAATTTGTACTTGCTAGAAAAATATAATTTGTAATAGAAAAACAGTTTGTAAGTTTGTTTCAGTGTGTTGAAATACATAGTTACAAATTTCTTGGTAAACACGACTTATCCTGTTTTCTGCTACTTGCTGTCCAGCCACAATCTTATTATGTCTGGTATGCACCATAGACATAAGACGCATGCGTGGGCCAGCCACAGTCCTATTCTGTTTATATAAGATAACCTCACCCAAAATTGTTTGACAACCTGATGTCACCATGGAAATGTACCTGTGTAAGATGCACCTTTAAAATCTTGTCATGTTTCTGTTTTACTGCCTTTGTTTCCAAACTATAAAAAAAGCTTTTTTGGAATCTCCTGTTGGCCTCTTGGGAGTCCGGACATCAGCCTTCCTGTGAACCTGGCCATATTAGAGCTTGCTGCTGCACCTTCAATGTGGCGGTGCCATGTTGTTCTCACCTGGGCAGACTACAACGATAAGTAGCTTTTCATTAGTTTCTCGTGAAGATCACACAAGGTGATTTGCTGGATTCCTTCCATTCCTTCCATTTACCCTGTCCACATTTCAGGGAAAGCAGCCAGAGTGCCCTAGCTTCTAGTTCCTGACCGGGATCAATTATGTCACAGCTGAAGAGATATGGGGTGGGGAACTTGGGAGGCATTTGTTCCCCTTGGTCTCCTACTTAGTGTCCTCCCTCCCTAGGTACCTGTTGGATGGTCCTCTGCACACAGCTGTCTTCTGAATAGTAAACAGTGCCCCTTCCCCTTGGTCATTTTCAAAACTGACTCTGCACTCTTGCCAGCTCAGAAGCAGGCGTCGTCCCCTTACTTTCCCTACATCGTTGTAAGTGGTCCTAGTTTTCCAAATGGCTCAGTGTGAGTGTGCACCCTGTTTCCTCCTAGAACTCTGGCTCATCTGAATAAGTGCTGTGATGTCTGTGACAACACTGAACACGTAGAAGCAAGAAGTTACCTGTCTATGCAGGTGTGCAGCCCATGGGGGAGACCCAGGCTTGACCCCTGAGCTCACATCCCAGATGCACTCTCAACCTTCACTCGCTTCCTCTCTGCAGAGCTACCTACCTTAGGGACTTATCTACATGTGTATTCACATGACAGAAGGTGACTCAGAGGACTGTACTCATAAATCCTTACACTCCAATCTTGATGAATGTATGGAATATTTATCTACAGGTACATGCCGAACAGCGCCAACTTACTGAGTATGCACAGCTTTGAATTTTAGGAGATGTTATCCAACCGTTGTGTCTTAATCAAATCAAATATGCTCATATACAATGACCCAGTAATTCTACCTAAGAAAGAAAGATATAAACAGATTTAGATGTATAGATAGGGATACAGATAAAGAGATGAATATTCAAAGAAATGTTGACATCTATACAGGAATTTGTATAAAAATGTCTGTTGTGATTTTGTGGGTATCTTGCTGTTTTTTTGAACTGTTTTTAATTGAAGCAGAGGCAAGCAGTTAGTGGTAAGAGGGAATCCATCACTGATAAATTGTTAGGTAAACATAGTGGCTACACAAAGGATTCTGTACAGGAATCTGAAGTGATGGTTTAAATAACTGCATAATAATATTGGAAATGCAATGCCAAAATGTGATGGTTAATGTCAACTGTCAACCTGAGAGAATCTAGGATCCCCTGGACAGCAATCCTGTGGGTGTGCCTGTGGGAATTCTCTTGATGATGCTAAATGATATGGGAAGACCCATTTACTTGCCAGTGGAGCCATTGCCTGTGCAGGAGAACCCAGACTTCATAAAAGGAAGCAAGCCAGGCTGAACATTAGCATGCATTGGTTGCTCCCTGGATTCCAACTATGGACATGAAATGACTAGCTGCTTTAAGCTCCTGCCGTCCTAACTTCCCCATCGTCAGGCAGATTGTGCCTGAGACAAGTCCCTCCTCCCTTGCCTTGCTTCTGTCACAGTGCTCTACTGCAGCAACAGACATCTAAGACATAAGTCAAACATGCCAGAAGTATACAATAATACCATTTTTGTAGAATAAAAATACATCCACACCAAAGAGTAGTCCATGTTTTGCAAGAATCCCTGCAAAACGAGGGAGGCGTGAATGAATTAAACAATCAAGGACTGAGTCAGAGAGAAAAATGTCCAATTTCCTTCCGGATAGGTAATATTATTTACATAGCTACTTAACAGTGTGGAAGAGTGGTATGGGTTCTCATAATTTTTCCAGCACTGAATATTGTAAAACTTACAAAGAGATTTCCCAAGCTGACAGCTATTATGAGACCTAAATTTCCATTAGTGATAATTTGGCTTGCATTTGAGCTAACTGAATGTCTTTCCCTGTAACTCAGGATACTTTCTGTTGCTTAGAAAGACCCCATGCACTGCAGAAGGTTGGCAGATGGCCTCAGTCTTATATCAACTGGTCTTCTGCTATCCCAAAGCAAAAGGCATGTTACCCACCCAATGGCCACACAGACCACAATGAAGATGAATATGGGTGTCATGGTTACCTTCGAATCCTTTCTCCAGTTCTAAAGTCTCCAGCGTTCCAGTGACTCCATGCCCTCTCCACACCAGGAGACCATCTGTGTTTGGTCCTAACCCCAGCTGCATGTTCCAGTCGTTTCCAACTCTGTTCAACCTTACTCACAATTAATGTATCAGAAAGCACTGTTCTTTCTTGAGTTACTGAACTTCGTAGAGCTGTCTCCATGAGCCCTTTTTTGTTTAACTGGGCTTTTTTCCCCCCTAAGTCTCTCTCCACACCCCTCCCTTTCTTTTTCTTTTCTTGGAAGAATTTGATCCTTTGCCAAAAGTAAATGAAATGTTGGCTCCAAGTTCAACTCAGAATTTACTAGCTGATAAATTGGAAGGGAGAGCGGGCTGGGAAGGTAGAGGGAAAGTGCAGTGTAGGGGGGAGGGAAGCTTTCATTTGGGGGCAAGTTCAAACTTGGACTCAGGAGCTATTAAAGTGTCTGATCTGTGCTGAGTCACACGGAGGAGGAGATCAGGAGATGAGGCAGGCTCTCTGCCAGCCACACGACCTGCCCAGGTTGATGAAGAGCCTTCAAGGGAACGACAGCAGGATTATAATTTCAGTGGTGCTTTAAATATAACATTAGATGCCACGCGCCTGCCGGGGAGCAAACGGAGCAATCCGCCTGGGTCTCCTGTGTTCATCAGACCAACTTTCCCTCTTACTTTACCCACTTTGACCCTACCTTCCACTCTCCCTCCTCTAGTTGAGTCTGTCCAGATTGTACCCCCCATTTAACCCAGGGTTTAGGGAACCATGGAAAAGACACCATTACAGAGATAATGAGTGGATCCTAAGAAGAGGACAATGATGCGATAATAATTCACATAGTATCAAAAGCAAACTTAGAAGTTGCTAATGGTATGTCTATTTTTATAGGACAGGTAAAAACAGAGCCAAAGCCTACAGCCTCTTTACCCACGTGATCAAGCAAGTAGGCAAGACTGATTCTGGTGGAAATCCCATGAGATTGTTGCAGCTAGTACCTTTATTGCACAGAGCAATAGTGTAGAGGATGATAGGCAAGGTTAATATTCATGTGTCAAGTGTTCCTGTAGGCCCTGAACATACATTATCTCATCTGATGCCTCACAGGGCTAAAGCTGGTAAGGATGAGACCAAAGATTTAGCAAGAAAGCCCTACAGCATCAAAGCCATTAGTAGTCAGCTTTAATGCCACTCTGATTTGTGGGTATGAGCACATGTGAAGGTGGGTACAAATGCACGTGTGTGAGTGTGGGGGCCCAAAGGTGATATCAGAATTAATCTTTGATCTCTTTCACCCTATTATTTTGAGTCCAGATCTCTAATTAAACCCCAAGCAGGCCACTTGTTCTGGGGAATCCCTGGCTCTGCCTTCCAGGGCTGTAATTATAGGACTGCCTGACACTTTTTTTTTCTTACAAAAAACAGATCCTACTCTGGACCTGTTGCTTACATGGAAGGCCCTTTAACCACTGAGATCCCCAGCCTTTGATATTGTACTTTAATGCACTTTAATTGTTTACTTGAACTTTTGTTTTTGGTTTCCAAGGCCAGATCATTTTTTATTTTATTTTTTTAGAATTCTTAGTCACAGACCCCCAGGCAGATGCAAACAGACACTATAGAAATGTTTCCAGAATAGGGTCTTATGTAATCACTAGTGAACTGAAAGTTCTCTGTCTTGGGAAGCATTAAAAGATCACGATAGTTCTACAGTAGTTCTAGAAATGCCACAGAAGAGCTTGCAAACTTACACCAGAGAACATACAACTAGTCAAAGTCCTCACTTTGTGCCATCTGGGTAAACTGGATCTAAAGGGACCAGAGAGTCACAGCATCCTTGTCAGATCAGGCAATTCATGTCCATAGTTTACTGGACATCTTTTTTATTATTATTAATTTTTTTTTTACTTTTATACACGTATATTGAGTTTTCATCCCAGCTTCCCTCCCTCTCCTTTTCCTTCCATTCCCTCCCTTCCCTTCACCATTCCGTCCCACACTTCAGCCTGTATGCTTCTATAGACTTTAGGGTTCACTCTGACTTATCTACTTCTATATGGGTTCAGGTCTCCATAGTGTAACAAGTTACCTTTCTTCAGGCTATCTCACAAGTATGGGCATTTCCCTTCACTCATCCAGCTTTAGACCCAAAGGTTTCCACTGTGAGTTCCCATTCTATGGGTATAATAGCTATCTACATAGCACTTTGAGGACTACCTATGTCCCAGTCACCCAAAGACAGGCCCTAGAGTACTCATAGTTCCCTACTGTACATCATTCCATTGGATCCCTATACCAGCAGGTCTGAGCTGCCATTAGTGCCATGTTTTCTAGTGAAGACACTGAGACCAGGAAATCTTGATGACTCGAAGATCACATTACGGAGGACAGAAAAGCACTGGCCTTTGATGCTCGGTTTTGTTAGTAGGCTAGGAAGATCAAGGCTTTCGAAATGAATGTCATGGTGCAGAGATAACTTTTTCCCCAGTCTGTTGTGATTAACTGGTTATGGTGGCATTCATAAGTAAAACAAACAAACACACAAACAAACAAAAACTAAAAAGTTTGAGAAACTAACCGTGCCTGACATTTGGGAGAGCTTAGCCATTTCTCAAATACACTTTACTCAAGAAAGTATTTTTATTTGCATGTGTGCATGGTGTGCATGTATATGTATGGATGTTTGCATGTATGGGAGTAAACATGGGCATGATCACATGTGCATGAGTGTTTGGAAGCCTGAGGTTGATGTCAGGCATTTTCTTCAGTTGCTCTCCACCATATATGTATTAAGGCAGGGTCTCTCGTTAAACCTGGAGCTCAGAAATTCAATTAGCCAACTTGCTCTGGGTGATCCCCTGTCTCTGCCTTCCCAGTATTAGGATTACAGGTAGACCACCAAGCCCAAAATGACTCCAGTGCAGAAGATTTGAACTCTGGTCCTCATGCTTACAAGATAAGCACTTTAACCTGTTTCTCAGCTTCCTTCAGTCCCAGGAGAATCTTTTGATTTATCTTTGTGGTTACAAGCACAGGTTCAGAATCCACACTGCCTGGGTTTGAAGAACTACTTGCCACATACTGGCTTTTTGTACAATGTGAATTAACCTTTCTGCTGCTTCAGCCTCCTCACTTACGAATAGTTAACAATCATCCCTACTCATGAAATTGTACAAACAAAACCCTTGAACAGAGCCTAACACACATCGATTCATTGATGACGATAGTTGAATTTGTCATTTCCATGTCATTATGTCACTTGTGTTAAACACATCAGCTGCTTCAGATGACCTCAGACAACAGAAGTGAAAGTATTCCAAACACATGTGGCTTAAAAGAAGTCCTGCAACTCCCTGTGGCTGGGCCTCAGGGATCTGGAAAATCATCATTTGCCTTTGGACTGTGACTCTAGAACATGTCGTGTGACTGAGCAGGCATGCTGTGTGCTTCTCTGAAAGTAAAACTCCTTTACTCCTCTTCTTCATTTTTCTTGCTTCTCTTTCTTTTGTGAGTGAAAGTAAACTGTACCCTGCAAGTCATGACCTGTTTTTAACTGTTCCTGTCTTGATTTTTTTACCTCCATTCTCACATCCTGTAGTTTTCTTGGCTCCGTGGAAAACCACTCTTATTTGCATCTAATTTATATTTTTTTAAATTTGCATGGTATAGTATTTTGTTTTAAAGATACATATAAATGCATATCCATATATGTATATATGCTTCTTAATTTTCCCCAGCACTATGTATAGATTTGTCAATATTGTTAAATGTTCTATCCAGGCTCGTCACCCTCTTCATCGCACATTTCACATCATTGTACACTCACACTGCTTCCTATTTTCATGGTTAGATTTCTACATTGCTTCCAAGTTCTCATCACCATAGGCAGCAAGCTAATGAGCATCTCCTGACACATTCTCTGTGGGCTTTGGTGAGACACTCTTGGGTCCTCTCCGATGAGGTGCAAGGACCCAGGGGCATTTCCCAGAATGGAGCCTCGTAGGTTCCATTTTGATGTGGCTTAGTTGTGTCAGATTGCTCCCCAGAAAGTGTGATATGGGGGACAATGACATTTCCGGTAATGGCGTACATTCCAGCTTCACACTGCCCCACCAGCATGCTGCTGCCTTCCAACTCTGAGGCCGCTGCTGTTGAGTCACTCTTCCACTGTATCCGCAACTACCCACCCACCCCACAGGGCATCTACTTGTCCTCACCCTCTGCCATGGTCTCCCTGAGTCACTGAGTTTCTTTTGACTGAGTTTCTGTCACTCCCCTTTGTCTTTCTGTTTGACCTTCAACCATTCTGATTGACTCCTTTGGTATTATCTAGCCTGGCACTCTTCTGGGAGACGGCATTCTTACCTGTGAATAGTCTTTGGCTCAGACTTCCATTACCCAGAGCCGCCAGATGTCTCCAGGGTGTTGAGGATCCCATAAAGTTGATCTGATTATGATTGGCAAGAGAATACTGCCAAGGGCTCTCCAAGGAAGAAAGAACTAGAGGACATTCACAGTTTCCCAGAATATTTATTTTATTAATTTTATTAATTTTATTATTATTTATATATTATTTATTTTATTTATTATTTATTTTATTAATTATATATTCATATTAAGAAAATTCAGCAATTTTGATGTGATGTAGCTACAGTTACAGGAAAGGAACACTAATCTAGAAGATTCTTTCACATGTAAACATAGTGGGAAAGAGACCGTCAGTTGCTCTTGGGTCCCTCTTTTCTTTCTATTGTCTCTTCCAGTCCATGCATACAGTAATAGGGAAATAGTGTCTTCACATTGTTTCCCTTGCTGAACATTCTTCCCTAACTCCCCTTTAACTTGACATGGCATCTCTAGAAGGTTTATCACTGATCTCCATTCTTAAACAGATCTCCTTGCTGGGTATTGCCACCTCCTCTCATTACATACACTCCATTTTATTTGTTACTAAATGTCTTGCCCAGAAGACAAGAACAACCTATCAACTCAAGGATACAACTGTACCTATTCTGTTGACTGCAGATTACTGTTCAGCCAAGTGTTTTGCATCTAGAATACTCTCAAAGATATATGAGTAATTTTGCTGAATGATGGAGAAGCAATGTCTTTAGGAGACAAGTTTGACGATCTGGGGAAAAAATGATAGCTCCTATACTACCTACATCACAGAGCTTTTATATATGAAAATCATCTTTCAAATTATAAGGATCTAAAAACCATGGCAAGAGCATTAGATGGCTAAAGAGCAAGAGAGAGTCTTGGCTCTATTAAAAGGAATTTTAATGCTGACAATTGAGTAAGATGACAAAATAATCATCTAAATCCTAAGGTAATTGCATAGGTAAAAGATTGTCATCGGCAGGATGCTAGAGTGGAAGAGGACCCGGTACTTGCTCTGTCTAGATACTTCCTTTGACCTGGACTGAGCTTGCTGGGGAATCTATTTGACTGTCAAAATAGCAAAGCTGTTGAGCAACAGGACTCAATAAAGGGCCTTCTTGAGTTCTGCCCTTCACACCCCCAAGGCCCGTGCCCTGGTGGGAAGAAGCCGTGTGGACGCATGTGCTCTCTGAATGCTGAAAGCAGCCAAGCAGCCTCCTTGTTGGCTGTGCAGGCCGACCTTTGAGTCCAGCTTCCCACAAGTCATTATTTCTTAAAATCATCAGATACTCTCTCTCTCTCTTCCCCTCTCACTGACCCATGAAGAAGTAACGAGAGAGTGATGTATACCCTGGGTCAGTGTCTTCATGTCCTGTGATCCACCACACACCCCTCCATGTCTACTGGCTGCAGAGCTTCTCTGGGGGATTCCCCCCTTTGGTGTCTGATTTTCAAGCAGAGTGAACAGTTTCCCCAATCTCACAGCTTCAGAGGATGAAGAATTCACTGTATTTACATTTTTCGAGTTGCTACAGGAATTAGAAGCAGTGGCAAAAATAATCCTAAGAAGGAGCTCTTTGTGCACGGCTGTTTTACAACAAGATTTTTCATAAGTATTTGCTCTCTGCCAGAACGAAATTCTGAAGTGCAAAAGTTCACCCTGAGAGTCACCCACTGCTTTTCTTTAGGCCTCCAAGCAGCTCACAAGGCTCTTATTTTTCTGGGCCCATCTGGCCATAAATTGCAATCGACGTTAATTTGTGAAAACAAATGACACCAGCCTACTTCACGACATTTTGAAATGGGAGAAATGGGCAGGGCCATAAAGCATGAATCAAATCCAAATATTCAGACCCCAGAGCTGCCCTGGCAACACCCCAAACAACACAAGCACCCCGAGTATCCCTACTCCCATACATTCTGCTCTAGTAAAACTATTTGGTCACAAGACATGAAGTGAGACCTTTGTCACAGAGTGTGGCAGGAAATTAAACACATCCAAGGATTTCTCCAAATGATGAGAACCACCATTCTATAAGAGGTTTTATGGTGATTAGCAATGATGGAGAAAAGGATTGCATAGCCCATTGCTTCATTCATTCCTTTCATGGTCTTTGGGAGTTAATTCATTCTTCAGACTACTATCTAAAATTCATGGTAACTCCAAAGAACATCAAAAAGGTGCATATTACTTATCTTATCACAGGACAAACTACCTGATTACAGCTACTTTAGAAAAGAAGAATTTATTTTGGCTCAGGGGTGGAGAGTGCAGCCCATGACGGTACAGAAGTCATAGAAGCCATTGTTCACATTGTGCTTGCAGTCAGCAGAGAACAAGCCACGGGCTTATGCTCATGTTTATTTTCTCTTTCTTATTCAGTCTGATATCCCATGAAACAGTACCGCCTGCATTTAGAGAAGGTCTTCCCACTTCAAATAATGTAAATCTAGATAGTTCTTCTCAGGTGTGCCTAGAGATTTATTTTCATGATGATTCTAAATATGATCAAGTTGACAGTTGACATTAACCATCACAACGTTCTTTGAAGACATGCAGAAATAGCAACATATATTTAATGTCTTTATGGTGGCACCTTCTTCTCTGGCATTAAAGACACAAGATGTCATTATGTATTGCCAACTCAAACTCCATGGAAAGATGTAAAGACAAAGGAAGGGAGAGAAGAGAAGGAAGAGAAAGAGACAGAGACCGGAGGTGGGGGAGTAGAATCTACCTGTGATCCAAAACAAGGCAGCCAGAGTTCTGGTTTCCATTTCTTTGGATGCTTGGACATAATGTATTTGAGTATTTCAGAAATGAATACTGAAAATGAAAAGAGAAAAATACACAATCAGAATCTTTGGAGTGTTAAAAGACAATCCATCAGCATCACTACATTTTGTTCTTATTTTAAAAGACTAGATTTATTAATAGTATAAAAATTTAGACAGTGGCTTGAAAGGGTCTGTGATTGCTTCACTTGGCTCCTGACTCAGCAAATGAAAAGATGCAAGATTCATAAGACACAAATCAAAGGACCAGCCAATCTAGGTATAGTATATCCTAATCATTTCTTAAAAGTGGGGCTTTGAGAAAACATTTTGGAGAACAGGGATTAGATCTTCAAGCTAATGGCCCTTCTCGTTCTCAAATCTGAGTCTTCTGCCCGTCTTTCTGCAGCTGCCCAGCTGCCTGCAATGTAGCAACAAGAGAATAGTGGTCCGTCATAAACCCTGGCACAGCTGGACAACACAGAGAAGATGGATGCCTTCCATCCCTTCCACAGCTGGAGATATGACTCAAGGGACTTTGGCGCTCAGAGTTTACTATGAGAAGACTCAGATGTTGAGCCTATAATTCCCCAGAGAGAACATGGAGCCAATGTCCTAAGAAATAATACCATGTGTGAACTGCGGACAGCATTTCACAGTCCACCCCAACCACTGTTAAATGCAGTTCAGTGAAAGTCAGGCCCCCAACAGTCAGTTTGGCTCTGGGAGGGGCAAACACATGGGCTAAGGGCTAACATGGAAGCATTCAGACTACATTTTGCCAATGCACCGTGGTACAGAGAAAAGCGTTATTGCCCCTTCTCTGAGTACTGGGAGGCATTCCTCAATGGAATACCGAGGAAAAACATAACCAGTAAAAGGAACTTCAGCAAGGCCTCTCCTCAGGTTGTTTCAAAACCAACAGAGAACCATCTTGTTCAGCCTTTAAAAGAGAGACATCTCAAATAGGAAAGAATTCTCCATTTTTTACGTTGTTTTTTTCTTTCCTCTCTCATGAACTGGCTCCACCACAGAAATTGAATTCATAGCCGATTGTACCTATCCAGCTGCCTTCTTGACATCCCTGCCACAGGAAACTGATTCCTCCCTGCTTTTCTGCCAGAAGGCAAAGTAGGGGGCACAGAGCCCAAGAGTCAGGTCCTCGCCACTGCTAAAAGGAGAGAACCTTCTAGATTTTCCCTGGGATGACACGAGAGAAATGTACATGCTGTGAATCATTCACTCGAAGACAGAACTGAGAGAGGCGATGAAAGCTCAGAGGAGCCGAAGTGGGGAAAAGGTCCAGGAAGAGGTTTCCAAAGATAAAGAGAACCATCCCTCAGCCAGGCAGCTCGGAGAAAACAACTCAAGGGAGGCACGTCTTCCGCCTGTCTGTAACAGATGTTTACTAACTTGGTATGGTACCGGCGCCAGCTGTGGCCGACCAGAGAACATTTTTCCACTGTAGCTCCTTTGTGGGAGGGAAAAAAGAATAAAGTTGAAAATGGATAGCACCAGATTGTGTCCATGATTTATCGGTTTAATTTTGTCACCAAGAATCCAAGAAACTCATTCAGGAAGGGGACGGCAAAGGCAAAGGAATACATTTGATGGGAATCAGTTATTTGAGGCCAAATCTGGGAAATTGCTTTGGAATTTTAAAAAAAATACAAAGGCAAGGCAACCTAGGGATTAAACTTGTGGCAAACGTTCAAAGACAAAGAATTTAATTTAGGTGAAGGCTGTTGCTTGGTGGTAGAATCCGTATTACTATAACTGAAGCCCTGGGTTCAATCCACAACACTGCACAAAACAATTAGTTTGGATGGTAGCATAGTCTGAGGATGGGATGCTATCTCAAGAACTTAATCAAGGTGGACTTCCTAGGATGGGAGACTCTGCTGGAGACGGTTCCAGCTACTGCTTTGACTCAACATCTGCGGTCAGGCCAGATGTGGTGGTCCTCTGGCTCCCATGATTACACCTTTTTCTGTCCTTGGTGATATTTGGAAACAGCACATTGGAAGAAAGAAAGAATTTTTTTAAAAAATCAGGACACATTTTCTTTCACCTTTCTTTTCTTCAAGTTCTTTCCTTTCCTGTTTCAAGGCTTTTGTACCTTGCTGCTTGATACCAAGAACAGCCTGGGG
Source organism: Typhlomys cinereus (assembly GCA_023101885.1). Classification (NCBI taxonomy): domain Eukaryota; kingdom Metazoa; phylum Chordata; class Mammalia; order Rodentia; family Platacanthomyidae; genus Typhlomys; species Typhlomys cinereus. Next base: position 790,853 of record JALPQD010000458.1, read on the forward strand.
TCTGCTTTTCACTTGGCTGAATCCCTTTCGCTCATCTGACATTTGTAATACTACTTCCTCCAAAGCCCTCCCCCCTTCCAGTGCCTTACCTGATAGACAAATAACCTCCTGCTGTAAGCTTTTTCCTGCATTTACTTAGGAGTAATGCTTACATTTTCAAGTTTTGATACTTATCAGATTTTCAGAGAAGAATTCAAAGAGGAAAATCAGGGCTGGGGGAGATAGCTCAGTGGGCAAAGCACCTGCTACACAAGCCTGCCAACCTGAGTTCGGGACCCAAAATCCATATAAAAACTGTATACACAGGCATTAAGCATGCCGCGGAGGGCGGAGCCGTGTGATGCTCCAGAAGTTTGCTCACCAGTCAGTCTGGCTTGTTCAGCCAAGGTGAGCAGAGTGATAGGGTGGAAAGGAAAGAACTGTCATCCAAGATATCAAAAAGTGGCTGTCCTCTGACCTCTACGTGGATGCTATCTGTCTGTCTCTCTCTGTCTCTCTATGTCTCTCTCTGTCTCTCTGTCTCTCTCTCTCTCTCAAAAGTCAGTGTTTTAAACAAGATGAAGATAAACATTTGTGGGATAGCTGTGAAGTAATACTAAGATGGAAATTCATAGCACCCAACAATTATATTAGAAAAATAAACATTTTGAAGTGATTGCTCCAGTTTCTTTGTTAAGAAACAAAAGAAAATCAGCAAATTAAAGCAAAAGACATATAAGAAAGAAGAGAGTGAGGCTAAGCAGCAAGAAACAAAAAGGGTAAAACAATAAATATACATACTGTAAAAATAAATATTTTCTGAAAGATGTGAAAGGCTCACATAAGTCATAAGTTCTTACTCACACCACGTGTACTATTAAACAGACACTTGCATTCTCATCAAGCTCTTGTTCGGGACAAATAAAAGAAAGAAGTGAAAACTGTAAGGGACCCTCAGATGTCTTTTTTCAGGAGAGTGGTTTAAACGGACATGGCATAAGCTTACAGACAGAATAGTATCTACTGACTAAATAAAAGGATTACTTTCAAAACACTTGCATTCACCTAAAGAAAAAAACAACCATCTGCCATCAGAAAGATAGGAGGAGGAGGCAGTGTTCTGCCCTCCTGAGACAATAGCATTCAGCTCTGATGACTGTTTGGTCAGTTATACCCATGATATGAGACACTTGGTCAGAACTGACACTGTTTGATTGTGCCGCAAGATACCAACTTGTTCTGTGGTATGCAACTTGAGAGCTTTATGCGTTTATTTGTAATCTCTTGGGAAACCGGAGTTTCTTTGGATGCTTCCTTCTCCCTACTTCTGTTGCCACTGCCAAGTCTTTGTAATGGACTTGGAACTCAGAAGCTTCAAGTAGCAACTTTGATTCTTCGAGTTGGAAAGGGGGATAATATCTGGTCATCCAAAATGACTAATAAAATAGATACAATTTCTGATCTCTACCTAGAATATGATAACCAGAAACCTCTAGAGTCAAGATCTCTAGAAACAGCCCAGTCCTGTAACTGATTCATTCAAGTAGCCCTTATTCAGCCTTGTAAAATGAAACAGAGAGCTGCTGTCTCTGAATGAAGGATTGAGACACATGACAGATGCATATGCCTCCCTCTTTCACATCTACTTCTGTGAAATCCCTCCAATTTGCCTAATGCACTGTCAAGTTTGATTTCTAGTCATATTTTTAATTTTCACTTTATTATATAATTTAAAATGTGTGTGTGTGTGTGTGTGTGTGTGTGTGTGTGTGTGTGTGTGTGTGTGTGTGCATCAGAAGCACTGTGTGTGCTGTGGAGGCCCAAAGATGACCACCTCTCTTTATTCTGAGAAACACTGGTTTCCCAGGTTCCACCTAACAGGTCTAGAAGTACAGTCCACCACCATTTCTGCTTTATATAGGATCTGGATTCAAACACAGAACCTTCTACTTACAAGGCAGATACTTAATCTCTGAGCCATCTCTCTAGCTCTTAATCTTCACTTTAACTCAATAAACTTTTGCTGGCTATTGCTGGCTATTCAAAACTCCAACTTCCTTCCCACTAGGGGGCTGTCTTCCTGGGCACTGCCCTTATCATTGTGGCCAACTCTAAAGAGGACGTTCTGCTGGCCAGAGTATCTTACACAACTATGCTCTCTTCTCTGGTATGGCCAAATCTAGAATGTGTCCTGCTACACACACACACACAACACTGGGATTGTGATTTTCTTCCTGGGCCTCTGTCTCCCTCATCCCAATCATCTGACATAAATGTTACAATTTTGAATTTGAAATGTTTCCAAAGGTTTCCAGTTTGAATACTTCCAGGAACTATTTTGGGATGTTCTCAAGGTTTTAGGAAGTAGGGCCTAATTGGAGGAAGTGGATCAAAAGAGGGAATGTCCTTGGGGGCTATGTCATCTCTTGCTCCTTTCTGTTGTACACTTTGTCTCTGCTTCCTGGTCCGTCACGATGTGAACATCTGCCCTCTGCCAAGCGTGCCTATAGCCATGATGTTCTGCTCAAGTTTGTGAGGTTGAGCAACTGTGGGTGGAATCTTAAAAAACAGTGAGTTGAAACAAATTTCTCCTTGTGATAGTTAATCCTGGGTGTCAACTTGACACACCTGGCATTAACTAAGATCACCTGAGACTACACCTGGCAAGATTAACTGAGACCACCTGAAAAGATTATCTGGATAATACAAAGATCAGTCCTAGATCTCATTGGAACCGCTCAGTAGTGGCCCAGATAAAAGAAACCACAGAAGGAGAGACTCCAGGAATCTTCTTTCCCACTAGCCTTTTGTATGGGTGTGATCTAGCCTCTCTCCAGCTTCAGCCAGCCAGCCATGCCATTTCTACCATGAAAATCTGTTGCCCCCTCTGGAACTGTAAGCTAAATAAATCTCCCTTTCTCCCTTAAGGTGTTTGACTTTGGGTGCTCTCTCACAGCAATAGTTAAGAGTAACCGTTACACTCCTTAATGATGTTTTTGCCATATATGTGACATATCTAGGGAAAATAAATTAACGCAACAGGTTGTCTGGTCTGAAAACGATGGCCTGGTATCCTCCTAGTAATCTCTAGTTGCCATCACTGCCTATCAGATCAAACCACAGGTCCCATTGCTTGCCCCAAACTGTTGAATGGGAAAGGTGGAAAGCAAGTGTCAAAATTCTTGGCCCAGATACCAAAAGCCTAAATGAAAGCCTTGTAGAAGCCTGTTTGACACCTCTGAGAGTCCTCTTGAGAAAGCAAGAACCCTGGATAACCTAAGACATGTCAATAATATCTGTCTGGCAGTTCTTATAGTGCCATGTTCTTAGAAAAGAAGGAGGTGAATGAAAAGACACAAAATAGCGAGAAAGAAGACAGTAGGGAAGGAAAGAATGGGAAGCCTCTTTTTCTACATCTCTGGACTGATTAGTTGAAAACCCAGAGTTCTGAGAACATTCCATAGTGCCTCCCTTGCTTTGTCCATCACTGGACTCCTTCTGTGTTACCAGTGCCAAATATTTGAACATTTTTCAAGAGATTATTTTTTGGTGGAAATATGGCCAAAAGTTTCAGGATAGTATACAAGTTTCTAAGAAATTGGACTCTAAGAAAGGGCTTTATGTGAGTAGAAGGAAATCTTCTAAACAAATCCAGTACTAAGACTTCAGTTATATTCAGAAATGATTAACAGTATTTAAAAATTACTAAGAAAGATAGCAAGAGACAGTGAAGTGTTTATTTTAGAGATGAAACAGAAACTAAACTTTGGGCATGTTGAGATACGATCGGCCTGTTTGGATAGAGCTAGTCTTCTCTTGTTTCTCCTTCCTTCTCTTTTCATTTTCACTTTAGCTATGTGCATGGCATGGGTCCAGGCTCCCATCCACTGCTTGGGGACAGGGTCATCCAAGTGAAAACTCACCCCTTAAAGTGACAGCCAAAAGTCCTTAACACCTAGATGAAGTTTCAAAAATCAGTCACCATTGATTCTTTAGTCTTGTTTCTTCCTATATGGTGATGCATCAATGTGTTGTGTTCATTGCTGAGCATGTTGGAAGGAGATTGCTAAAGACAATTGTCATCACTTTTCCTCCAGTTCCATCCCCTCCAGTATATGATGTATTCCTATTGGGTAAACTTATGCCCTAGTACATTCAGTGAGCCTGATATTTCTAAATACAGACACGCTACCTGTATTCTGGATTCCTCCATTCTTATGGTTTTTTAAATTAGAGCATGCAAAATTTAAAGAATGGAAAATAAAAACTATGTAGTACTTTCTTGTTTTGTGAATCAGTGACTTTCTGTTTGCTAGACCAAGACTTCTCTAAAGCCACTGCAGAAGGAGTCCAGGAGAGAGAACTAGAAAATACAAACAAACCTTAAGAACAGTCAGGGATCCCTGTATGTAACACAGATAACAGAAATACAATTAGAACATAGAAATGTGACCTGATTCCAGCCAACACGACCAGTCGTGAGGTTAGTCAAGGAAGCCTGCTCACACCATCCATTTACCCTCTCAGAGATTCATTCAGTGGCAGAGCTGCATCTGGGACCCAGATCTATTGGTACCTGAAGCCTGTCCAGTCACATTGCAGAGATATTAACTGACTCTTCACTGTAGATGTAAAGACCTAAGCTTTGTGTCCATGTGGGATGCGTGTAGTAACTTCTACTGTAAGTGTTAGCACAAAAAACACAAATGTTATCTTTCTTTTCATATGTAGAAAGTTAAAAAAAAGTGATTTGAAAGTAGAAAGAGAAATTGGGGACCTGGGGGAGGACTAGTGATAGAGAAGATAAAGATAAAGAGGGGAGAGAAAGAGTAGAAGGAAGGAGAATGAATGAACATGATCACAACATAATGTATATAGGAATAATTACTTGTGAGTCCCATTGATTTTATAGTTACTATGTGTCAGTAATCATAACAGAAAAATGAAATAAAAAAGGAAAGTGTCCTTATTGTCTTGATGGCAGTATCTGCAAACGACCAAGGCAGCACCAGCAGACTCCACCAGGAGCTGTGAACCAGCAACGGAGCAGAGGCTTCCTGGGAAAGCTCAGCACTGACCACAGACTCTCTCTGTCTCTACAAATGTTTCCTCCCCCAAACTAAGGGATATAATCGCACCCAGCGTAGCCACCCACTCAGCTTCAGCTCTGGGGAAGCGCATCTCCCTGAAAGAGTCAGCACTTACCCTTGCTGACTGAAGGTTACCACCGGCTCCTTCATCAGAGAAACTTGCCCAAGGCAAAGGGATGCACTTCTCTTCATTATACTTTCATGTTTGTACAATGTTTCTCCTGGAGACTCTACTGTTCATTGAAAATAGAGGGAAAAATTCTGAAGAGATCCCTGTAGAACCCTCTCTTTATATTTAGGCCATGACGATTGAACTAAAGCCCCCCCCCCAAAAAAAAAGTCTTGAAAGCACAGACTAACCTACTATTACCTCAAGCAATCAGAGTTGTATGGTTAGGCCATTTTCTGAGACTTTCCATGGAGGACCTCCATTTCCTACCCATTGACTTTCCTGGGAAGTTTTCTAGGGTTTACTTTACTTCTCAACACTTGAACAACTCTGTTAGAGGCAGGTTGAGTAGGAAAAGACAAGAGAAAAACATAAGTTGCCATAAACAACTAAAATTGAACTTACACACCTAGCAGAATTTTGCTAAAGAAGATTTTGAGCATTACCTATGTTTTTAAAACTCCTATCAGTGGCTTAAGACCTAAGTCGAAACCAGTGTGGCAGTTGCTTTTCTTTTTGCTATGGTGAGACAATTCTCATGCACAACTTAAGAAAGAGGGATTGATTTGGCTTATGGTCCCAGAGGAAATATTATAGAGGGAATCACCTAGCATCAGGAATGACTGAGGCAGAAGCAAGAGGTCAGTTCAGGCTGAGGCAGAGAGCAAGAGCGAAGTGACAGGAAGCAGGGCCAGGTTACCAAAACCTCAAGATTTACCCCCATCCAACATGCACTGCTCTAGCGAGGCTCTGCCTCTTAAAGGTGTCACAACTTTTCCAAACTTCCAAATGCCAACACAGATAAAGATTCAAACACATTAGGCGGTGGGGGGCAACTCAGGTTCACACCATGATAGCCAGGGACAAATAAAATATAAATAACAGCAAGTAAATGAGAGACTGTTTTGCTTGTTTTCTCATCTGTGAATACCCTGTGACCCAGGCTAAGGAGAGATGTTTGCTAATTTGTGCGAGACAAAAAGAAAACTTTTCTGCAGGGACTACTCGAGTCCTGAACTTATTTTCTGGGTGCTCAGGTTCAGTATTTTGCTTTCAAGTTCACGTTTTCATTTTTTATGAGGACATCTATTAGTTTATGTTAATAGAAGCTGTTCTCTTGTCCTCTCTGTCAATCTTGCCCCTTCATCATCTTAAACTTCCCTCCACCTCCCTCCGCCCTGTGTGGAGTTAGGAAGGGACATGCTGCATCTGCCTTTAACCTCTGACTTTTTCCAGCCTTGTCTTCCCTCTTTTAGAAGAGCTAGTGATTTTCCTATGCCTCTATTCATGTTCAATTCTTGAACGTCTTTTTAGACTAAAATACCTTTCTTCCCACACACAAAAAAAATCTGCCAACTAGTATGCATTTAAAGACAAAAATTTAGGGCAATCATTAGATCCTGAAAGCTGACCTTATAGGTGACCTCAATGACAGCAGTGTATTTTCCCATTCTGAAGTCTCAGCCATCCTGTGAAGAAGCAGAGAGATACATTTCAGGTTGCTGAGGTTACAGTTAATGAGATGACTTCTCTCCCAGGATGCCCATGGAGTCAACTCACTGGGAGTGGCAGCTGTCTCCTGACCATGCACTGCAAGATCTCATCTGACCTAGCTGATGCTGCTCATCTCATTGTCTTCCATTCTCTACTTACTGGTTTTCATACTTTTTCCTAAGTACAATGTTAATTCCTAAGTATGATGTTAAAAGTTCAAAAAATTACCTTTGTAATAATTCTTTTCAATTCATTAATTGGTAAGAGAAGCGTTAACCTCACAAGCCCAGCTCAAAAGACAATTTGAAGAACAGAACAATATATGCAAAGCAGCATTCATATAATTTGCTAATAGAGCCATTGAGATTACTTAGTGGTTAAAGTCACTACACAAGCCCCATAACCTGAGTTTGCTTCCCAGAACACAAGTAAAGGTAAAAGGAGATAACTAATGGAAGAAAGTTATCCTCTGACTTCCACACACATGCGTTGGCATGCATACACCCTCCTACACACATGCACCATACACAACACATATATCTAAGAAAAAATGAAATTAAAAAATAGATGAGACAAATTCACAATTACATGTAAAGTTAGTTGATATCATACAATAAAAATATCTGTATCGGTGAAAAGGACAAGCTAGATTTACCAATACAAAAGAAAGAAGACTCAAGTGAATAAAATTAGTAATAAAAAGGAGACAACTCCAGTAACATTACATAAATAAAAAGATTTATAAGGGAATCCTATAAATAGATGGATACCAAAAAATAGACGATGTGCATGGAAAGTATAAATCTCTAGAAAGACACAAATTATAGACACTTGCTCAAGTGACATAAGTAAAATGGATCAGTGACAAGTAAAAACAGAAAATGAGTGAGTTTAAAACTTAAGAAACATTCATAAACTTAACACCAATTCTTCTGAAACATTTAAGAATGACAAACACTTCGCAATTCTTTATAAGAAACCAGAATTACTGGGAACTCATGCATAAAGACATTTTAAGAAAATAAAATGTGTGCTAGAGAAATGACTCAGTGGTTAACGCATGCTGAGCAGGTAAAAGGATGGGAGTTTAGATCCCCAGGTCCCACATAAAGTGCCAGATGGTCATGAAATCCCACATGTAATTACAGGCTCAGAAGGCAGAGACTGGGAATTCCCAGAGCAGGCTAGCTAACAGAGCCATGTTTATCTAAGAGCTCTGTGTATGACTAGACACACTGTTTCAAAAAGAATAAAGTAAAAGAACCACTGAGGATTATTCCTGATTCTATGCATATATCGACCTATGCACAAATGCACACACACAGACACACACACATAGAAATATAACGCACACACACAAATAGAAAATGGCCAACATCCCTTATTAAGACAGACACAAAAACACTCAATAAAAATGTTTACAAACACTAGCAGATCAAACAGCATATAAAAAGGAGTAGGCACCCAAATCAAATGAGACTATCTCAGAAATGCAGTGTTGGCTTAAAATCTGAAAATTATTTAATATAATATGCCATATTTGGTAATACAGAATAGTGGAGTATATCAACATGTACATAGGGGGAAAAACTAACAGAACCACAATCCTTGGGCCATGGTAAGTAAACATTTAACAATGGAAAATAGAAAAGAACTTTCTTGATATGAGAAAACTATTGATGGAAATTCTAAATGCTAACACCACCCTTAATGACAAAAGACTAATACTTTCCCTATAAAATTAGGATCAAGACAAAAATTCCCATTCTTACACTTCAATCTTGTGATAGAGGGTGTAATCATGGGAATTAGGCAAGAAAAAAATGGAAACCATCTCTGCAGGTGGCATAATTTTGTACTAAGAAATCCACTAAAAAACTGTAAAATGAGTTTAGCAATGTTACAAATAAGAGACCAATACACAAAAAATAATGGGTAACCACAGTTTTGAAAATGAAATTATCGGTTTTGTTTATGGTGCTATTAAAAAGAATAAAAAGCTAAAATAAAATTAATCAATGGTTAACAAACATAAAATTAAAGAATTATAAGACATACATTAAATCATGATACATCATTAAAAGATCTATGTTAATATCTAAGTAAATAGAATGATCATGAGTATTTGTGGATCTGATGACTAGATCCTTCTGAAATGGCTCTTCTCACTTTGATCTGTATATAAAACTACCCCATCCCACATCAGCTGATCTTGAAGTTCACACAGAAAGGTAAAAACAGGCTCAGAAGTGTTGAACAATCTTGAAAAATCAGAACAATTTGAGAACTCATATATCCCTCTTTCAAAACCCACTATAAAGATATATAGTAATAAAGAAAGTATAGTATTTCCATAAGGAGACATAAAGACCAATGAGACAGAGTTGTGAGTCCATAAATAAACCCATACATTTACAACAAGGGTGCAAAGCTCATTCAATTTGGAAGGAATTTAAATCTTGGCAAAGGGACAGCTAGATAGCCATATGCAAAAGAATGAATTTGAACTTTTATCAATCAATGCACACAAGCGTTTTTATTAGTTTTTTATTAAAATACAAGAAAATGGATTTTGCTTTGGCATTTTTATATATTTTTTCCGTTTTTTTAACTCTTCGACAGTTTCACACATGGAGACAATGAATTTCAGTAGCTTTCACCTGCTACACTCCTTTACAATCCTCTCCTTCTTCTGCTGAAACCTTTCTTCTTCACAAGTCCTCCTCCTACCTTCTAGGTCATCTTTTTGAGTGTAAGCCACTGGGTTTAATGAGAGCAGCTTGCACAAGTATGAATGGAGGTTGGGAGTTGTTTACTTGAAGTACTGGGCACTTATCAGTGGCTATGCGAATGAAGAAAATGACACCCTCTGCCACAGCAAACATTAACTGCCAGAAGTTCATACTTTTATTTTTGCTGACCACCTTCACTCTCTTCCGACATTTCCTTGCTCTCTCCCTATAGTAACCCCCATTCTGCACACAAGCACTTTACACTTGAAGGAACACCTAAATCAAAATGTGTTAACACACCACAACTCTTAAAAGAAAACGTAACTATTATTCATGTGTTTATGCTAGCTATGGTTTCTTTGATGGCTTCATTTGATTGTTTTAAGTATAAGCAACAAAAAGAAAAACATGTAAGGCAGACAAAATAGAAAGCAATTTACAAGCAATTCCAGAAATGAAAGGCAAGTGCCTCAGAATAGAAGATAATTGTAAGATATGTATTTAACTAGTGATTTCTATGCAGAACATATAAAGAATTTTAAGACTCATTAATAAAAGAAAACTTTTAAATTGTGAAGCAACTTAACATAGATATTGCTCCAAGAAGGATACAAATATGGTCAACAACTATATTTTTAAAAAGTCCCAAATCGGCCATCAGTAAATGCAGATCTGGACTATACCCAGACATCATCTCATACCCAACCAAAAAGGCCGTGTTCAATCATGGATGATAGCAAGTGCTGATGAAGATGTGGAGAAGCTAGAATCCTCACCTATTTCGAGAGAGGATGTCCTATAGAAAGCCACATTAGAAAAAAGAAAATGTTGGAAGTTCCTCAAAATATTAAACATGAGTACCTGATGGACCGGAGATTGCATTTCTTTCAACAGAATTAAAACATACATGTATGCAAAAGTGTACACACAAACATTTATGGAAATAGTGCTTAGAATATTCAGAAAGTAGAAATGACCAAAATGTCTATCAACTGATGGAATGCTAACCAAAAGGCCTATCTATGAACTAAATGATGAATTATGAATACATGGTATAACACAGGTAAACTTTGAAAGCATCACATGAAATGAAACAGTCAAAAATGAATACATGTGATTATATGTATTCTATGAAATTCTCTGAACAGAGACATCTATAGGGACAGAAAAATTAGTAGATCCCTTAAGATTTGTTGGCCAGAGAGATGGTGGAATAGCAGGTGATAACTGGGAGATTTCTATGCTGGGAGAAAGATAATCTGCACTTAGAGTATGGTGTTATTTTCACAGTCTTCTGAAAATGTGTGTGTGTGTGTGTGTGTGTGTGTGTGTGTGTGTGTGTGTGTGATAATATGTATATGTGGCTATGTATGTATGTATATAGAGAGACCAGAGCAGGATGTCAGATGTCTTCCTGTATAGGAGTCCTTTACCTCCTTCGCCTTGTTGCTTTGAGACAGGCTCTCTCTCAGTGAATCTGAAGCTTACCATTTAGGTTAGGCTGTCAGCCAATAAGCTCTCAGCACCTGCCTACCTCCTCTTTCCCATGCTGGGTTTGCAGGTACCACAGCCATGCTGGCTTTTTATGTGATGCTGAGGATTCAAACTCAGGTCCTCATACTAACAGAATAGGTGCTCTTACCTCTGAGTCATTTCCCCAGCACTCCTATGAATATTCTGAAAGACACTGGATCATAAACTTTAACAAGGTCAATGACATATATATATTTCAATAAAGCTGCTTTAAAGGCATTGTTTGAGGCCGCCTCTCCTGAGCAGTAGAATTCCGTTATACTCCAGAAGAGTATTCCTTTTATGTCTTTGGGAAAGAGAACATTGTTCTACTTGAAATCTATCCTCACAGAGTTGTAAAATTGTAAGAGAGACAACAGAAACGCTATCAAAGGGAACATCTCAATGCGATGAGCTAATTCCCAAGATGACACAGCTCTAGCTCTCCACCGAAAGAATATTTTAGCTTTGTCCATTTCTGGGTCTTGGGATTCCTTCAAAATCCAGCCATGCGTCTGCCCCAATACTTGGCCAGCTCTCTTCCCTCCTTCTCAAGCATTCTTCACATTTCTCTTAACCTGGCTTGCTTCTCCTTTTTGTTTTGTTTCTGGCCCAACAATCAAACTCCCTAACAGAGCTTCCCTGTTGTGATTCAACCGTGAACTACCTCCCCCACCCCCACCCCCAGGCACGTGAATTACCCCTCCCCCAGGCCCCTGTGTTTGAACACATGGTCCCAGCTGGTAGAACTGACTTAGGAGGTTGTGAACCTTTGGGACATAGAATATGGTAGACAAAAGTGGATGGCGATGGGTGGGCCTTCAGGTTATAGTCATGCTATGATTTGAATTTAAAATGTCCCCTCTCAAGCCCATATGCATGAATACTTGGCTATCAGCTGGTGGCATTGGTTAAGACTGTGGAACCTTTAGAAGGTAGAATCCTGCTGGAGGAACTATGGTGGAGGGCTCAGGTTTAATAGTCCAGGTTCATTTCCTATTTTCTCTCTCTCTCTCAGTCTGTCTTTCTCTCTCTCAATCTCTCTCTTAACACACTCTCTCTCTCTCTCTCTCTCTCTCTCTCTCTCTCTCTCTTTCTCTTTCTCTCTCCTCCCTTCCTCTCACTCTCCATTCTGATTATGGATACAGTATGAGCAGACACTGCCCTCCCTGCCTGCCATCATGTCTTCCTCACCGTGGTAGACTCTATCCCTCTGGAACTGTAAGTCAAAATAAGCCCTTTAAGTTGCTTTGGTCAGGTTTTTTTTAAAATCATAGCAAGAGTAACTAAAACAATCCACTTCCTGTTCTAGCTGCTTTTCTGCTTCCAGGTTCACTAGCATGTGAAGAGCCTCTGCTACCTACTCTTACCACCACAGAGTTCGCCTTCCACGCCTTTCCTGCAATGGCCAACTGTATCCCTTTATAAACCGCTTGTGTATCCTTACAACACGACAGCTAGCTTCCAACTCAGGAGAAGGAAGAGGAAGAAGACACTGACTTTGTCACCTCACTTCCAAGATGATACACCACCACCACCACTTTATTCTATTTGATGGAAGTCACCGAACGAAGGCACACTCCAGGGACAGGAATTCAGCTCCATGTTTCAAAGGGAGTAAGTACTAAGGGATTCTCAGGAGACCCATTTTGAAGCCTAGTAACTTCTCCCACGCAATCACATCCTTTACTTCCTTACTCAAGTCTTGATTTCTTCATGCTATTATTCTCCTTATTGTCAGTTTCTGTTTTGCCTATTCTAACTTAAGATCTAAGAAAATGAGGCTATTGAATTTTTCCACACTGAACAGTCCATACCTAGAATACTGCCAGGCGTTTAATGGCTTGATGATCATCTGGTTTCTTATTCAGATGAGTGTGGATGAGGTTATACGTTATAGAAGCAGAACCAGACTTGGACAGTAGTTACTATGACTACTAACCTAATGTATTTCCTAATATTTTTATCTTAGAGGAATTCTTATAGTTGAATATATCAATAATAATTCTGGGTAAGAAAAGGGAATCTCCACAGTTCTCTATAAAGGCTTCTCCACTTTCCACAGATCCAAAACAAATCCCATCAGCCAAAATTTAGTAAGCTCTTTCTCAGTTCTGTATAGAAAACACATACATACACACACCCCAATCTTCAGCATGGGACTGGGTGTGATGGTTGTCCCATACATAACCCCATATTCCTACCACATGTGTAGCGTCCAGAGCACCGAAGCAGCCTGGAGCCAGGATCTTATGCAAACATTTCATCTGGGTTTAGTTGTAAAAGGCTGTGGATTACTATCTTGCTTGCTCACTCACACTTGTTTATTCAGGGTTTAGCCCCATTTCAGAAGCCAATGTTGATACTCCTTGGCTCTGGAGAATATGGAAATCCACGTGCAATTAGGAAGCAGACGGTAATGGAAAGCACACAGGATGGGAGGCCAGAGCACACCACTGATTTTCAGAAATCTTGGTTTTTTCATACCTGTAAATAGGCAGAGTGGAACTTACAAACCTAGAGATAAGTTCCTATTCCTATTCAGGTTGGACTCTTATAATGCACAAATATGTCTTGAAGGGTCTTTGCCAGTTTCTTATCAAAAAATAGAATGCGTTGGATTTCTTTTGGCTTCTCTAGGCTCTAAGACAATAGGGAGTAACTTCAGATGAAAGAAAAGTATTTGAAAGTATTTAAAAATCAAATGCACTTTACATACCATATGAAGCAAGATGCGACTTCAGCATATAGGAAGCCCAAGACCCGGGGCTCCTCCCTTTCTCCTGGCCAGTATGATATCAACACAGACAGAGTTCCTCCTACTTAGCAAAGGCAGTGACATTTCAAGGACCATTCTGAGTCATAGTACACATTCCATCTTACACTCCCCTTTGGTACCTTTCAGTGAAGCACCTAATTCAAGTCAGAAAGAGTCCTGGTCTCTGAAGACATGCTGTCCGATGAGGAAGATGGAACAGAGATGGAGCCTGCTAATGAACATCTGAAGAGTTTCCATGTATGAGCCTACCTCTGCAGAGTCATAGAACAGCCACAATCATAAGAGCAAAGAAAAACAACAGCTACTGCCTAAGTCCTGACTCCAAGCAGCTCCCTTCTCTGCTGTGACAGCAGAAGGGCAGGACATGGGCCTTTGTCCCTAGGGAACACCTAGAAAATAACATCCCAGATAAATAAGACCTTTCACACTTCAGCCCTTCAAACAAGTTGAAAAAGAAAAAGCTCTTCAAAATATATCAAGGGCCAGCAAGTTGGTCCAGCACATAAAGGCACTTGCTACATAACCTAATGACCTGAGTTCAATATCCAGAACTCACTTGGTAGAAGGAGAGAGCCAATTCCCACTCACACTGTGGCATATGTGCTCTACCCACCACACACTGTGAACAAATACTTTTTTTCAAAAATCTATCAGGATATGGGGAATAAATAATAAAACCCATAGCTCAGCTTTTCATGTCGAGGACTTGTTAATTCTGTCAGAATGGAGAAAGGTCTCAAAACTGTAGTTTGAGACGTCTCTGTTTAAGATTTAAGAAAATAACACAGAAGGATTAAGTGATGTGACCGTGGTCTGTGGCAGGAAGATCACACAGTGGTGAGGAGCTCTAGTTACAGTTCCAAGAGGAGACGGAGACTGAAGAATGGAAGAGCAAAGTCAAGGTGCTGACTCCATCACATTCTTGAAAACTATGATGAAATGATAGCATTTCACGACTCTTAAAATGGGTAACAATAAAATGAAGCCCAGAAGGCCCTTTTATTCTGGCTTGAAAGGCTAAAGACATGTTGGTGCCATTTATTAAGATGGAAGACACTAGCGAGGGAATAAGTCAAGGGCGTGGCATTGTGTATCTAACTTGGGGAAGAAATGCAGAAACCGTGCCCAGTGATTAGCTAAGATTGGCTCTTAAGAAAGAAGTTCAGGGCTGGAGAGATGGTGCAGGAGTTAAGACTTTGTCTCCTAAGCAGAAGGATCTGATTCTGATTCCAGATCCCATGTAAAAACGCCAGGCAGAAATGGTGGTAGCTTGTACTTCCGGCCTTGAAAGACAGAGCCTGGGAAATCCCAGAATGAAGCAAAAAGGAGGTAGAAGCTATTCATGAAGATTCCTGAAATCACCATTGTCCCTCCATAGGGACACACAGTACCCTTTGATACACACACACACACACACACACACACACACACACACACAAATTAATAAAAAAGAGGTTCAAGGAAGAGGGGCAGGTGAGACAGAATGCCTGCTATGAGCTGGTAAATTCAGCTTAAAGACAATATGGTAACAATTGAAAACCTGGGAGTGATAAGGTCTTGTAGAAAGAATGTACAAAAAAAAGGTGGAGAACAATTGGATGGCAAGAGCAGTGGGGGTTGTGAGAGTCAAGAAAAGCCCACCTCAGAATTAAAGACCAGAAAGTCATGCTTGCTCAGCCAAGCTCTGGGAGCGTTAGCTCTCTCCAGGTCAGAATAAAGCAGGAACTTGTTCAAGCCATTTGCCTTTCTTTACTCTTGAGATGCCCCAGGGTAAAGCTGTGAGATCCCAGACCCTAAGATTCTTACATGTAACCCAGGCTAGACGCCTCTAGAATCAGCCTCCTATTAGATTTCCCAGAATACTTTACCATCCCCTTTTTTTGGTGCCCTGCCCTGAGAATCTGATATATGTGTATCTCTTCAGGCTGGCGTAGGTCCTGGTGGTATTTACTAAACCACACATACCCGGACCATCTACAGTTTAGAAGAGTTAGAGGTAATATGGTTTGAATTTGAGTTGCCCCCACAGGTTCTTGTTTTTAATCATTTGCTAGTGTCGATGTCTTGAGAAAGTTATGGACATTTTTAAGAGCTTTCTGGAGGACAATATGCTTTAAGGTTTGGTGATCCAATACTGCTTCCTTTCAGTTTGCTCTTGCTTGATCTTGCTCTTTCTGTTTCCCGATTAATGTGTTGACCTGCACCAGCCTCCTGTTTCTGCCTACAGCCATGTCTTCTGCTCTGTGATTCCCACCATAACAGACTGTATCCCCTTTGGAACTGTAAACCAAAGAAATCCCCCTTTCTCCCCTAAGTTGGCTGGAAGTATTATCTCATAGCAGCAAAAAGAAAAGTTACTGCAGCAGGAAGCCTTAAAGAAAGACAAGAGGAAAAAAAAAGGAGAAGGGAAGAACAAGGAAAAGACAGTTAAAACAGATGTTTAAGCAGGTGCATCTGTACTTTTAAAGCTCAATTTTTCTCTGAACTTTGTAAAACATCATTGGCAAATATTCAGTGAGTTTCTCTTCTGTACCTCCACTCAGATAATAAGTGAAAAATGCATATTTTCAAAGAAATTTTAAACCAAGAGCAGTTGCAACATGGACAAAGAAGCCAATAGGTCAACTCTTCAATGAGCCCTTCAAAAAGAAAGGGTAGGTTTTGAAAAATGAAAGTGATTCGAAATGTGCATAGTTGATACAAAATATTTTAGGTAGTAGTGACCTCAGAAGCAGCACACCGGATAGAGGGAAAAGACATGTTAGAGAACCTAAGAGTTCATTTTCACTATGGAGGAGGCAGAAAAGGCTTGGGATGTGAAGGAGCTAAGCAAACCTCGTGGCAATTAGGACTATGAGCTGTTAGAGGCTCTAATCTATGAAATTTAGAGAGAACTTTGTCGCCACAAAGATCAGATCATCTGAAAAATTACTAACCCAATAAAATGGGAGCTATGTGATCTGGAAGATCACTCAGGAAGCTGCTTTGGTCACTCCTCTGCTATGAGCTCTGTTTCTGCTCTGCATAAGAAAGATGGAGGATGGAGGCTGTGTGGGATCATGAGAATCCAGTTTGTTGGTGAATAACATTTGTTTCCAAGCAAAAAGAGAGCTGGGCAATGCTTACGAGAGGTAACTGGCATACTGAATGTGGCACTGAGTGAGAGGTGTGTGTGCGCATGTGCATGCACATACGGTATATGGTCATGCATGTAGGTGTCTTTAGAGGTCAGAAATTAATGTCCACTGTCTTCTTCCATTGTTCTCCACCTTATTTTTTTTAAGACAAGGTATCTCACTGAACTGAGAGCTCATTGGTTCAGCAAGACTATAGCAGGTTAACAAACTCCAAGGATCCCCTCTCTCTGCTTACCCAATGATACAATTACAAGGACATAATACCCAGATTTGTGTGTGTGTATATATATAAATGGAGATTTTTAAAAATATAGGCCTGAGGATCTAAACTCAAATTATCGTGCTTATATGTTAATCACTTCACTTAAGTGCGAAAGTCACACCTCACTCATCATTCCTGTGTCATATCAAGCAGGACCTACATGTCAGATGAAGGCAATAAAGCCTATTCTGTCACAAACCAAATATAAGACATGCAAGTGTTTAGGAAAAAGAAACACAAGACAAGATCTTCTCATTGAACGCTCGTTTTCCTGACTGCCTCCACCATCCCTTGCATCGGTTGCCCAAAGCCTTATTTCTCCAAAGCATGTTAAGAACGAGTAGTCCTTATTACTACCTGTTCATATTTTTTTTTTCTAAATCAGAGGTTGTTCAAAGAACGCAGAAAAGCACCCAAACATGCATTGCACTCAAGAAATCAGGACCTACCCAGCATATTCCCCTCACAGTTTTCCATTGCAGGTTCCAAGTTGGGTTGGATGGTGCTCAATATTTTCCAGATTGTTCCAAGTCTTGCCCCTGCCAGCACCTCAGGAGGTATGGAAAATGAGAGTGTAGTCTGGACTTCAGACCTGTGGACTGCCAAGGACTGGCAGGCCTTTCCCAACATCCAATCCACATCTGTCAAAGGTTCTGTTTCACCAGGGACCATCCTCTTGATTTCAGCTCAGTACCTTGCACGCCTTGGTAGTGCATGCTCATGCCTAGACTGAAGTGTAGCAGAGCGTCAGAAAGAAGGAGAATCAAAAACTTCATGTCATTTCTTAATCTCCTGAGACAATTGATTGGACTCTTCTCACTTGGTTTGAGGAACAATTTTACTCTGAATCCATATGGCAAGAAATGGAAACATCTTTTCACATTTTGCTTTCTTCTAGACTACCAGTCTAAGATAGAGTCATGCATGTCTTCCAAAGACGTGACCATGGTTTCTGTGTAGGAGGGTTGTGAGATCAAAAAGATTGGAAAAGTAGCACGTTCCCTGTTTCCTCTGCTGCTGCTCCCTATCCATATGGGAACTCATCTGCAGTCCCTAAGATTTCCCTTTCCATATGAGCAAGTTGAGGATTAGAACCAGTTATGTTACTTTGAGTAAGACCCAACAAGACAGAAGTAGTCAGGTTTAACCAGCACTGATAAGAAAGTTATAAACTACCAAATCCTCTGTAAAAGGCTCTTGACTGAGGTTCATGGGTTATTGTTCATCTAGTTCAGGATACAGAGATTCATCCAAATAATTCTCGTATCATCTTGTATCAATTTGACCCAATTCTTTTCTTCGCCATTTTCAGTTTTACAGGACACAGTTCATATCAGTCCATAACTACGCATAAAGTAAGACAGAATATGAATAGGTGTCATTTAACCAAATTTGGACTTCTTAATCAGGGATTTAGAAGGTGAGGAGCAAGGCTGTGGCTAAAAAAGTTTACATAAGAGTGCAGAGTAAAATATGATAGGACTAAAGAGGGATTTAGGTAGGCCTGTGGAGCATTTCATCCTGACCAAGTTCACCTGGAGTGGAGAGAGACACCCATGAAGGAGCTCACAGGTAGTGGCCAAAAGTTTGGGCAAAACCTTTGCTTTCACAGAATACTTCTGCCTGGACTGAGGGTGGAAGGTGTCACTACCTGGAGACAGGGTCTGCCA
Source organism: Typhlomys cinereus (assembly GCA_023101885.1). Lineage (NCBI taxonomy): Eukaryota > Metazoa > Chordata > Mammalia > Rodentia > Platacanthomyidae > Typhlomys > Typhlomys cinereus. The sequence continues at coordinate 809,677 of JALPQD010000458.1, forward strand.
TCCTAAAGAGTCACTAGACTATCCTTAGACATTCATTTTGCTTTTGTACTATGATGGAAATTTCATTTCATGATGGAGCAAAACTAAATGGATAATTTAACTATGCATTTAGTGGATAAGAGTATTTGCTAGCGAGATACACTAAAAAACTAGTTGGATATTTGATGTAAAAGGAGCACGATCCTAAAGACATTAGGCTCAGAAGAAAGCCAGTCAGATAATAGTGTAACACGGACTTCTATTTTCTGTCTTACACACTATTTCAACCAAACATGCTTTTTCTTAGGGATCGCAGATGAGTTCCCACATGGGTGGGAGCAGCAGCAGAGGAAACAGGGAACATGCTATTTTTCTAATCTTTTTAATCTCACAGCCCTTCTACACAGAAACCATGGCCACGTCTTTGGAAGACATGCATGAATCTATCTTAGACTGGTAGTCTAGAAGAAAACAAAATGTGAAAAGATGTTCCCATTTCTTGCCATATGGATTCAGGGTAAAATTGTTCCTCAAACCAATATCCCAAATCCAGATAATAAAACAAGAAAGCCAAGTGGAAACTGAGGCAGGAGAAGACAATGAGATCTGTCAATCTGGTTTCCCATCATGAAACTTTTCCAGACACTTCTCTCAGGCAAGCCACTTCACACCATTTAGAAAAGACTTGAGGAAGTAAATAATGGAAACTAGGCCCACAATGCTTCTCTTTGCTTTACTTAGCTCTTATTGTATAACACAGAACAAGTCATTTCTCTCTGGAATTGTCCATCTGTGAAGTTATATTATAGCAAGAACTGACCTACTAGGGGGCCAGAGATTTCAGTACTTCAACACCTGGTGTTGTATTATGATTGCTCAACCCAAAGGTCATAGCAGAGGACTCTTTGGTCAGGAAGCATGGTTTGTATGATTATACTTTCCTGCTGCATCCCTATCCTGGGACCAGGAAATCTATTTATGATGATTTTTATTTGTTCATATTGTTTGTTTTCACCTTTGCAATTTATAAGGAATTAAGGTAAAAGAGAGGGACCCAGAGACTATGGAGTTTCAGTCCTGCACCCGAGCACCAAATATGAGCATTGCATTGGTAGAGGATGAATGGTGTCCAGCAAGGCAGGAAGGGAGGGAGACAGGAGGAAACGTAGAGGGAAGGTGACATAGGATGGCAAGCACAAGGCTGGACCCCTGAGGACCCCATGAAGCAGGCAGAGGACCAGGGTCAGCACAGATCTTTAGAGTTAAAAGCTAGCACCAGGAAGTGAACTCTGGGGCAGTTGATCCTGCAGTCCAGTGATGACCATACATGGTCTGACAGTCAAGTTCATCCTGCACTTAGGAGCAGACACTCAGAGCAGGCACGGAGAGCTTGTGTCCAAGCTTCTGTAGAAGCACAACTGGCAGATCTGCCCCCCCCCCACACACACCCAAGATGTCACCACGGTTCCTGGTATGTTGACTAACCTGCTTCATTCAGTTCTTCCCCTCTTCTGGCACTCAAGAAAAGAATGCCAACCTGTCTGCTTTGTCTGGGAGACTTCTGTGGTGTTTCTGAGAATTGTGGACTATTGAGAAGTTCCTCCAGGCCCTTGGTCTCTGCTGGTTCAATCCAGCTACAGAAAGGACCCTGTTCCCTCGTGACGCCTTGATGGGCAACCCTCCCCTCCCCACCTGCCTGCCTGCTGGAAAGACAGCCAACCAGCCTGGTAAACTTCCTGTACCCTTCTTCCCTGCCTTCTTCTTAAAGCTAACTTGGCCGATGCTATAGTGTGATCTGAATGTGGAAGGACCAGAGATCCTTCTATTCTGCAGCACTGGGGACTGTCAGCTTTCTGAACAGTGTGATTTACTGAGTCATGTTTCATTGACCTGGTCCCCATCTTTCCCCTCACTGTTGCTTCTGTTCCCTGTCTTGTTCTTTCCCTTGAACTCCAATGTCACAAAATGTCCTCTGGGAGAAGATGCAATGGGATAGTGTTGCCTTACACAAACAGATGTGTGCACATGTACACACACACATATACACACGTGCACACATACTATAAAAATTAATTTAAAAAAGAAAAATGTTTACTTACCATGTGTAATATTAATTGCTACGACAATAATCTTTGGTTAAAACTTTTAAGTTGTGAATTTTTTTGCTATTTATTTTAGATCTGGGCTTTTAAGACTATAGTTTTCACTACACATATGTTTTTAAGTTATGCTCTTCAAAAACAAAATCTGAACTCACCAGATGTTTTAATTATTCTTTATGATCCTTCTTCAAAGCTTTTGCAACATCTTTGCTTCATATATAGCATGACAAATGCACCCTCCCCTGAAACAACTATTTGAGAAGGGGGACAAGATGGAGAAGATAAGGGAAAGAGAGGAGGATCAGCATCCTGGAGAAAGCATATCTGAAAAAAAGTAATTTGACTTTGTGCTTTTCCTTTTAGCAATAATAGCGTGAGAAATAGCATTAGCCAAGTTTTTGGAAAATTCATCTTCTTACCAAAACCTGCCCTATGCCATTGTGATCCTTATTAAATTTATTTAGTTACATATGTTCTTATTAAACTGGAATGTAAGTGAGTTGACTACTCATAAAGCTACAGAATGTATCATAGCAGAGCAAGCCCGAGTTCAACACACTATGGCTATACAGCTGTTCTAACTTCTCTCACACTTGTCTTTAGCATTTCAAGAAGTACCAAGGTAAGTCAAAGTTGCCCCATCTTTGAGGCTGATGAAATACCTCAGTCGACAAAGTACTTGCCATGCGAGCATGTGAAAGACTCAAATGCCATTCATAAAAGCCTGCCATGGAGGGCGTGTGCTCATCATCCCTACTCTGTAGAAAAAGAGATAGGATCCCTGAGGCTAACTGGTCAGCCAGCCTAATCTAATTGGTGAGTTTCAAGTCCAGGAGAGATACCGGTCTCTAAAAATAAGGCAGATGACTCCTGAGAAGCAATCATCAGAGGATGGTTTCTGATCTCCGTTTACCATCACCCATATGTGCGCGCGCACACAAACACACACACACACACACACACACACACACACGCGCGCGCGCGCGCACACACACACACACACACTCCTCATCTTCTCTACTTCATATCCTAACCTTCCTGGTCTATTACACTTTCTAATCCCACCTCCACCCTTCAGCCCTGTGAAACTCTCCCTCCCACCCATGTCATTGTATCCCATCATCTTAGTGACACATCAGTCACCCCGTCCTCCATTTCTCCCCTCCTAGGGTGCTCTGGAGTTGCTAGAAACCTCTGGGACATGCAGCCCCTTTTCTCAAATATATGCTTGCCTGGCTTTTCTCCTGTCTCTTATGAGGGAATGCAGGAGGGGAGATGGGCAAACAAAATCCAGATGTTCTGCCCAAAGAGGAGGAAAGCAGAGAGGCCGCACTTTACTAAGAGTCTGTGTATAGGCACACTAGCTTTGGGGTTGGGCCCTTGGGAGAGGTGGAAAGGGTGGACAGAATCATTGGGTGAAGAATCATTCTTTCTCTTCTGTTGATTCATTTACTCCTGAAACTGGAAAAGAGAGAAGAGGAAATTAAGTGTGTGGCAATGCCACTACCTTTTAAATTAATGCCCTCAAAATACCATGCATAACAGATATTCTCAGCATTGCCCAGCATGAAATAAAGATCTTTTCAGAGATCATTTTCTGTCTGGAACCAAGGTTTCTTTGTTAGCGATTTTGAGTCTGATTCTTGTGTGCGTTTGTGTGTCTGGGTGGCAGAGTGAGGAGCTGAAGGGCAGAGGGAAAAAAAATGGGGAGAACAAGAATAAAAGTATGTATCGGGTATTACTTTAAAGCAAACAATTCAAGCAGTAACAGCAAAGAGATGTCGTCGGGCAGAATGCTGGAGGTCACCAGAGTGGGAAAGAAGCTGCATAGCAACAGCACTCTGATTGGCCAGATCTGTGCAAAGAACAGGCCTATGGCAAGTGCTGTGAGCCGCCTTCCTGAGGCTCTGAACTGTGGCACGCCCCAGCAGGCCCAGCAAACACATGCTCTCACAGGACTGAGCTCACAGGGCTTGTGAATCTGACAGCATTTGGGGCTGTTAGCTTACCACTTAACACAATGGCCACTGTCTCTGTCTGTGACCTCTGTCCTCATGGGCTCACGTGGCACTTGGGTCTTCACAGGTCATCAGCTCTTGAAGACAGATTCTTACAGAGATGACACAGTTAGGATTCTCTGAAGGGAAACCCGATCAGGGAGTCAGGATCCTATACAGAGAATGTTAATTTTATGTAGGAGAGTCACAGACAGGGCTGGCTCTCTGCTCAGTTCCGACCGAGTCCATGCTCCAAAACAAGAATCCATAATCCCTCAGAAAAACCTAAAAGAAAGAACATCTATGATCCCATCTGCGTGATAAGGAAACTGAGCTAAAAACAGGCCCAGAGACATACAATCTGTGTGGAGATACATGATGGCGAGAACTCCAGCCTGTCAGAAGATTAAGGTCGTTTTACCTGCAGCAGACCTGAAATAAAATATGAGGTTGTGTTATCTTTGAAATATGAAATGCTCTTTCCATCCGAGGCTCATTTTTTGAACCTTCTCTCCAGCTTGTGATACTCTTTTGAAGATGATGAAGCCTTTAGGAAGTGAGACCTGGCCAAGCCAGGATCTGGCCACACACTCTTCCATGATGTGAAGAGTCACCGTCACATGCTTCCCCTGCCACGAGCAGGCTTTGCCTCACGTTCTCACCACCAGCCCCACATTCATCCCATACCACCGTCTCCACCCTGGTGAGCTGAAATCCTTCTGAAACCATGAACCCTGATAAACTTTTCTCCCTGTAAGTTATTTCTTTCTGTCAAGTGCTTGTGTCCGTGATGGAAAAGCAACAATTGCTGGTTAAATCAGTAGTTACTATCATTAAACATAAAGTACCAGGAGAACTATTTTAAACAACCAAATTTCTTTTCAATGAGAAATTAGAAGATATATTTTAGTCACAAACTGAATACGCTGTTGAAAGCAGTTTAAAAGTAATAGACTGGGTCTGTATGCATCAGAACATATTTCAGAAATGTCCACTGGAAAAGAGTTAAAAATTACACAATATATACTTAGGGGAAGTATTTTTTTAAATACATAAACCAAAACGGACAATAATCTGTAATAAATTAATAAAACCATCGACTGGGATAATAATAGGTATCAAATGATAAGTAGTGAGTGTTTCTTGAGGAGAAAAGGATACCAAGATACAGAAGAAAAGAACACAGTGCTTTCAACTTTAACTGTAAGATTGTGTGTGTGTGTGTGTGTGTGTGTGTGTGTGTGTGTGTGTGTGTAGTGTGTAGTCTATGGACAAAAGTAAGCATTTTAAATACAAGTTGATACATGACATATTTATCACATTATTCTCTTGACTTTTCTGAATTTAAATTTAAAAAAACACAAAAGAGACAATCTCAAGAGAATCTACTACTTCGCCTTCCTTACATGATAGTAGCTGGAGACTAACCCATGAAGCTGTTCTCCAGGGCCATCTTACAGGACAAAGAGGGACAATGAGGGGTGGTGGCATGTGTGCTGTTTTAAATGGAAAGAAACCTGCAACAGTCAGGGGTCCCATATCTTTTTCAGAAAGAAAAGAAGGGCTGGAGTGATGGCTCAGGGGTTAAGACTGTCTGACAAGCAGAAGGTTCTGAGTCTGGATGCCAGGTTCCATGCAAAAACGCCAAGCAGAAATGGTGGCAGCCTGTACTTCAGTGCCCTGGTAGGGGGAGCCTGGAAAATCTCAGAATGAAGCAAGGAGGTAGAAGTAATCCAGGATGATTCCCAAAGTCATGCTTGGAACTTCACAGGGACACACAGTGCCCTGTGATACACAAACACACACACACACAAATTTAAATTCCAAAATTATGAAAGAAGGAAGGAAGAAAGGAAGGAGGGAGGGAAGGAGGGAGGGAGGGAGGGAGGGAAGGACGGAAGGAAGGAAAGAAGGAAGGAAGGAAGGAAGGAAGGAAGGAAGGAAGGAAGGAAGGAAGGAAGGAAGGAAGGAAGGAAGGAAAGAGACACAATCCAGAACTTCAGAGACTCTATATCATCCACATAGAACTAAGCCAGCCTAATCTCCCCCCTTCCTGAAGCTCAGGGACATTTGCGGAAGAGGGGGCGGTAAGATTGTAAGAGCAAAAGGATGGGGGAAGCAATGATTTGAAGAGTCTCCACACTAGATAGGACTGAAGCAATCATAATAGGACTTTGCATGCCCTGCGCCATGTCCGTCACACTATTGACCTCACAAAGTCTAACATCGGCTAAAGGCAACAAGATCCTTGGAGGCAAGGGATTGATGGCCACAGTAGTGTTCCTATGCTTAAGGGGAACACGAGAAAGGGTTCAGGGAAATGCCACTGGGTCCTTTTACGTCATTGGAAAGGAGGACCAAGAGGAGAGTTAGGCATACACAATAAAGGATTCTCTGGGAATTGGGGGGGAGGCACTGGGAGATGGGGAGGGAGGGAGGGGGAGCAGGGGGTTCGGGGGGAGGAGGAGGGGGGAGGGAACTGGTCTACCTATTAAGTTTGTATGAGTGGAAATAATAATAAAAAATGTTAAAAAAAGAAAGAGAGAGAGAAAGAAAGAAAGAGAGAGAAAGAAAGAGAAAGAAAGAAAGAAAGAGAAAGAAAGAAAGAAAGAAAGAAAGAGAAAGAAAGAAAGAAAGAAAGAAAGAAAGAAAGAAAGAAAGAAAGAAAGAAAGAAAGAAAGAAAGAAAGAAAGAAAACACATGGTTCTCCTATGCAGTCTTCCTCTCTCCCTTTCCTTCCCAGCCAGAAAGCTGCCTTTGTAGAGTTCCCTTTTCATCCAGGGTTCCCAGGAAACCTCAAGTGTCTGTAAGCACTCCTGTAGTTGTAATATTTTTAAGTACTTCAAAAGTCATATTACTTAACTTCAGAGGCTGGAGAGGTGGCTCAGGGGTTAAGCCTCTGCCTTGCAGGTGGAAGGTCCTGAGTTCGGATCCTAGATGTATAGACGCTGGGGCGGTCTGCAATTCTAGTCCTGGTAGGGCGGAGCCTGTGAATCCCGGGGCAGAGTAAAAAAGGAGGTGGATGGTGGTGGTTCCTGAATTCGCCTGTGGTTCTACACACACACAGACACACACACACACACGCACAATTGAATAATTTTAAAAAATTCATATTACTTAACTGCAAGCAAGTTCTCCTCCCTGCCCCCGTTTGGATTTCTGCTTCAGGAAACCTGCAGAGGGCAATCACATCTTAGGTGGAATGAGGGCAGAGGGGTCTCATATACCCCCAACCCTACAGAGCAGAAGGGAGGGAGATGATCCCCAGTGTGTATGGGCTATGGGAAGGAGACAATAGTAAGGCAAAGAAATCAAATTTCCCTGATCTCATTTCTCCTTCTTGAAGAAACTCAAAGAACATTAAAATAAAAAAAAAAAAGGCAAGCATGGAAATTTCTAAGCAGTCGTGGAAGGACCCGGGAACATTTGTGAGAGGTCAGTAGCAACGCCCCGTCCAGCCACAGCTTGGAGGAGACTAGGAGCCTCTTGGAAGAGCCACCGACAAAGAAATGGTCAAAATAAACTCACAGTTCAGCAGCAAAAGGGGAATGTGACTGGTTGGGGAAGCTGATAACATTACTTCCTGCATTCTGTGGCCTGCTAATGGACCCAGAAATTCACAAATGCTCCAGAGAAAAGCCAAAGATGTACAGATAGGACCACAGATTAAGAAGACACCACATTATCCTAGACTGGTCACTGAAGACTAGAGATTCCAATCTTGGGGTCAGACTAGACATGCACCCCATGGAAACTAATGGAATCCACATGTGACCATGTTGTATCAGAGACCCTCCTTCTTATCTTTCATCATGAAGCCTCTTTTTCTCCCTGATTCTCAGATAGCATCTTGGAAGGAGCAGAAAAGGAAGATACCTCCAAACAATTCAGAGTCCCTTAAGATAAAATGTTGCTTAGCTAAAAGAGATTGAGATATTGGTAACTGACAAGGCTATCCCAGTAGCCAGTGCTATTGGGGTTCATAGTAGATCTGTTATAGGAAAAGACTTGAAAATATATAAATCACATTTTCTTTGTGTATCTGAAAGCACTAGGAATCGACCAGTGAGCATGATACACAATTCAATTTTATCTTCTGTCAAAAGAACAAATATCAGAAATCACAATGAAGAGAAGGACATAGGAAGGAGAGCTCTCTAGGATTTCTGCCCAGGAATATAAATCCTCATGTTCATTTCAGCACCTCTTTAAAATGTTCAGTTCTTAAGGGGAAAAAATGTGTATATATACTCACTATGTGGTTTAAAACTGTAGTGTAAGATAGAGAGCTGAGGCTCAGAATAGTGCATGTGGTAAATAGAAAAGCAAATAGATTTTTTTTTGGTGTGCAAATGTGCATACCCATTCACATGGAGAACACAAATGAGTACACTGCATGTTCTGACTACACTAAGAGGCAATTAGTCCAGCTTTTAGGGTCACTAGGGACCCGACTCCACAGACTGAGCAGACAGCTAATAATCTTAGTATCCATCATCTATGGACTGTCAGATGATCTTGTAGTTCTTTACTGCAATGAAATATAAATGGGTACTTCACCCAAGTATGGCTATCAACAAGCAAGGCTGCCTTCATTACCCTGGTCCAGTGGGCTCTTGATTGCAACAGCAAGCAATATGCTTTGCAAATTGGAGCAATCCGCTACTGGTAAAGGAGGAGGCAAGGCCTCAGGAACCTTGGGGTAGGGGAGGTGAGAAGACATCACCTAGTCCTGCCTTTCAGCTGATCTGGGCAGCCTCCTCAGCAAGTTTCCCTTGCCTCTGACCCTGGGCTGTCCTAAACTGAACCCTGCTCAGTCCTACCCCGCTGTGCTGCCCGCTGCTCGCTTGCTCCCTGCAGGGAGAACCCGCCCCACACTGGCCAGGCCTCCTCTGCCTTATTTGGTTTAAATTACTTCTTTGAACTTTGGTCTCATTATTTTTGGATCGTCATTTTGTCTGGAAGATTTTTCTTTCCACGGTTCCCTCTGTTCTCCTTCTTTTCACTCTCTTGGACATGCTTTCGAAGGCCTCCCTTGACCGCCTCTTTGGATGTTTTTATTACCTTCATGCATCTAATCCGAGTAGAGAGAAGCTCCAAGCGCATTGTCACCTTTCTAGCTGCTGCATTCCTGCGTGCCTGGTTGTCAGGAAAGTGCCTCCATTTGAAGGACTAGGAGAACTGTGCTTCTCCAGCCGCTTGCTCACCACCCACTTCACTGAACTTAGAACTTCTAAGTTACTTCATGCATGGTGTTTTGTTATTGCGGCCCAATGGACTAAGGTGTCCAGACAGTGTCCAACAGCAAGTGCCAACTTTCATTCCAATGGCAATATATTCAATATATTCTCACCCACAGGATGAGAGCAGGAATCAAAGCTCACTGTCATCCTGGGTTGCCACAACACACTCCTTCTTCTCAGGGATATAGCCACAGATCTGAGGTCACCCTTGGAGACACAAAACTAATGACCCCCTAGTAAGTCTCCCTCTCTCTCTCTCTCTCTCTCTCTCTCTCTCTCTATTTCTACCTCTTGATTGCAAGAATTTGATTTGGTAGTTGAATGGGTTTGGATGCTCTCAGCTACAAGTAATAAAAAACCTTAACATCTTAACTGACTTAAACAATTAAGAAAGCATATGATTCCCCAGAGCAAAAGTTGCTGGGTAGAGCAATTCCAGGACTGGGTAACCCAGAGCTAACTAATGTCAACAAGGCCACATTCTTTCTGTCTGTTCTATCTCCGCGCTGCAGAGTCCATCTTTGAGCTAGTTAACCTACTGGCATATATAGCTATCATGGTTTTACTGATGTGGTTAATTTTATAGTCTTCATCCCCTAAATATATATATATTGAAGTCTACTCCTAACCCCAATGTGTTGATCTTAAGGGATGAGGCCTTTGGGAACTGACCAGGTTGTGAATGTAGAACCCATATAAAACAGTTCACCAAGAGCTGCTTAGCTAACTCCTCCATGTGAGGCAGCATCTATAAACTAGAAGGCAGGTCTTCATCAGATATCAAATTCCTGGTGCCTTGATTCTTAGACCTCTAGTTTTCAATATGGTCACTTTCCATTTGTTCTAAGTTCTTCATGCATGGTGTTTTGTTATTGCGGCCCAATGGACTAAGATGTCCAGACAGTGTCCAACAGCAAGTGCCAACTTTCATTCCAATGGCAACGTATCTCCCGTAGAATGCTGTGACTTGCCCATGCCCAAACCAATCCCCAGCAAGAACAGAATGGTCATTCTTAACTCAAGTCAGTCATGAACATGCTTCTGAGGTTGAAGTTGGGATTTGATCTACCCTAAAACACACAGTTTCACAGCAGAAGGCAGACACCCAAACAATTACAGTAGATTGTTAAAAAGAAGAAGGAAGGGTAGCCATACTGATGAGGAGACTCCAAAAGTATGTCAGTGTTTCCTTCTAAATGCCTTCCTCATTGTTAATTATGGCAACACCTCAGTCTAAAGAACTCAAGGGCTAGTTCTATCTGTTGCTACATAAGGTGAAATCCAGAAAACCTGACTTATGGCATGAAATCTTTGTCTTCATGTTCCTGACTCACCCTTCTTCTCTCCAGTAAGTCCATTTTCCTGCTCATTGTTATCTCCATGCTTCTGTTGTCTCCTGGGGACACAGAACAGCATAGCAACCAACTACCTGGACACTAGGCAGCCCTGGATTTGAAGCCATGCACTAGCTGTGAAGTTTTGCAACTTAATCTTCTCTCTCTGGACCTTTATTTTGTCAGTCAACATAGCAATAGATAACAGCAATCTAGCCATTTCTGTATACCAACCAGTCTGCTAAGGTTTTACTATTATGGCATTCAATGTACATAATAGCACAATGAAGTAGATATAGGTAGATACCATTAATGTGTTTGCTTTTGCTTTGCTTATTTTGTTGTGTTCAGTTTTGTGACAGGGTCTCCCTGTCTAGCCCAGGCTAGCTTCTCACTTATGATCATAACCTTACTGCCTGTTCTGAGCTGAGATTATAGGGACACACTGTGTCCAGCAGGCACCTAGTATTATTGTCTTCTTTTTTTAAATGAGGACACTGTAACACAGGGCAAATGAATGGGCTTTCATCACTGTGCGACTGGTAAGGAGCAAAGCTGATGTTACACAGTCTATAACCCAGCCACTTTATCATACATGTACTTCCTGCTACTTCAGAAAAGAACAATCTAGTAAGGCTAAGAAGTACTTCTGGACCAAAGATGATGAAGCAAGATAACAGAGGTCAAACATTTCCCTGTGACTTCTGCAGAACACTCGCCCAGCCAACACTAGGTCTCAATTCTTTGTAACTTGTTTTTTTATCTTCCTAGCTTTGAACAGACCAGTACAAGTCTTCCAGGAACACAGAGTTCCATGATGTATGGGTCCACCTGGCTCTACTGGGCATGACCTAGACAGTCTTTCCAAGTTTTTTACTTCATAGCCCTAAATGCAAGGTGGCTGTAATCCTGTATCTGCAGTCAGCCACTTCTACTTTGTTTTTCTATCTCTCCTTCCTAATTTCAAAACCATGAGCTGTTTCTACAGTCATAAAAAATTCCAGAAAAAGTCACCCCTTCCTTTACCACCAAAAACTCTTTTTAAATGCTCACTTTGTCCAAAGTGTTTCAGACATTGGAAAAGACAAAGGAGAAGCACCCTCTCCTTTTCAGCATTGTACTTGTGCATTTTCATGCATTTATTATTTTATGTTAGAAAATAATTCAACCACATCATATCTATGATTCTCCTTAAAAAATCAATGTTTGTTTTTACTTATTTTGTGTTTTCTCTTTTCATACATTTAAAAAAAAAACCCTTTTCCCTTCATTTCTTCATCTTTTGTCAGATTAATAGTGGTAGTACAGTTTCTCTCTCCTACCGCTTCCTCCATTGAGCTTCTAGTTTAGACGCCAAATTGTATTCCCTCTATTTACATGGTTACTCATAAATTTTTAAGTATATGTATGTATATGAAAAATAGTGTGTTTTAAGTGTATTCATTGCCTCTGACATCCCCTTCAACATGACATGGATTATAGAATGGGTTTCAGCCACTAGCCTGAGCATTCCTTACCATTAACATTCTTTGATGCCATTTAGATTTCATTTTAAACAGTGAAATGGTGCAATTAACTGAAATACCTCAAATATATTCCTGTTTTGCTTCTAATTGTTCTGTTATTTATTTTTCCCTTTAGCACTAAATGTAAAGATCTGTAAGCAGCAATTCTCTTTATTTTATATTAAATATTATATTTTATCCTTTGATACTTTAATACATAAAAACAACGGGCTTATATCATTTTCACCCCTTACTACCCAATCTGATCCTCCCTCCTGTCCCATTTCACACTGTCTCCTTTCCAGCTAGTCTCCCTTCTACTTTAATGTCTTTTTATGTATCTGGCCAATTGGGTTTCTTCATCTGAGATATCTGTACTGTCAAAACACTTGCTGGAACATGGATTTATCTCAGTAGGTAAGTCATTGAGAAAAAGGTGTTACCAAATAGTATCTTCTGGTCATTATAGTAGTATTGCACCCAAGGAATCACTGCAGCTACATCTTCCTTACATAAGACCTGCACAGTATTTACTCGATTAACATTTTATTACGGATGGAAAGGGAAAGACCTCAACAGATCTTACACCTCCATGAGAACTATTCAAGTTAATGCCTGACTGGAGAAGGGGAACTACTTTCCTCTTTAGTTTTCATGTAATTAAATGAGTTTTTATTTTGCCTTCATAATCACACAATAATTGACTATGTATGAAATCTCGGCATTATGGAGTTATCAACTCATTGATATTTGAGGTCTCGTGGCTGAAGACTATTCTTTTGTCAAGATAATTGTTATCTTTCTGTGTGTGTAAGCTGTCTTTTATTTCTCACTTTTTATAATAATTATATTTATTATTAATTTCCTATAACTTACTATAGCATAAAATATGTGCCAATTTTTATGTGTTCTCTGCATTTTATGTGAGTGGACAAGTAGAAGTCAGATAACTTTCAGAAGTTTGTTCTTTCCTTCCACCGTGTGGGCTCCAGGGATTAAACTCAAGTCACCAAGTTTGCAAACAGGCACTCTGAGGCCCTACATTTTATGCAAACTTTCAACCTAAGAGTTCTTCATGAGTTCAGTTCTGAAACATCATTATCTAAAATTGTTTCTCCTATAACTACATCAGATGCTTATCAGAGCTCAACAATCCATTTTCTGTTCTTCCTATCTGCCCATCATAGGTTAGTGGATGGATAGATGGATGGATGGCTGGCTGGCTGGATGGATGGATGGATGGATGTAGAATTTCTCTCTTTTTGGACTTGGTTTATATTCCTGGGGTCTATATTCCCATTTTAACAACTCTAAGGGAAAAGAGCCAATAAGGTATGTACACATATTGGAAGAGGTCATTATAAAGAATTATCTCATGTAATTATGGGCATTGTCAGATCCACATTTACAGTGTGGACTATTATTGATGCAGATGGGATCTGAAAGCAGTTTGCTAGAAATTCCTTTTATTTTATTTTTTATATAATACATTTTTATTATTATTTCAGCTCATACAAACTTAATAGGTACACCAGTTCCCTCCCTCCCTCCTCCTCCTCCCCCCGAACCCTCTGCTCCCCCTCCCCTCACCCTTCCCGCCCCATTCCCCCGTGCCTCCCGCCCCGATTCCCAGAGTCCTTTCTTGTGCATGCCTGACTCTCCTCTGGGCCCTACTCTTAGAAATTCCTTTTATATGTGTGAGTTTGTGGCTTTGGGATGTTTTCAGGCCTTCACCTGACTAAATGCAAGGGTCTGTGAGTTGTAAATGGCCTTAGTTTTTATGTCTATGAATGTGTCATTATTTCGCCCTCACAAATGAACAATAATTTAGTTGAGTGTGAAATTCTGGGTTGACTATTTTTTTCCTCAGTACTATGCAGACATTAACACAATTGTATTTGGGGTTCAATGTGGCTCCAGGGAGCAGTGTGCTTTAGTATACAGATTAAAATGTTAACTGCATCTCAAATTATCTACACAGAGATATTCAGAATAACATTTGAGCAAATTTCACAGCACCTCATGGTCAGTAAGATGAATTTGTAACACAAAACTCATTTTTCAATTCATTTATGTAGTCTCTTTTTTAACATTTTTGACTCTAAATTGTCAAATTTATGCCATTTTTTAAGTGACTTCTTTTCTCTAATGACTGTGTCATGGTGTGAATGCGAGCTGCCCTCCGTAGGCACATGTGTTTGACTTACCTGGTGTGAGTGCTGGGGAGGTTGTGGCACCTTTAAAAGCAGTGCCTTGCGCGAGGAAGGCAGATCACAAGGCGGGTCTTGAGATTTGCAGCCCGTCTCTGCTTCCTCTTGTTTGCTTGTGTCTGGTCCATTTTTCTGATGATTGTGGGTGCCCTGAACCAGCCTCCTGGTTCTGCCCCTAACCAATTTCTACCACAATGGACTCTCTCTCCTTTGAAACTGTAAGTCAAACAAATCTCCCTTTCTCCCATAGGCTGTGCATGAGTATTGTCTCACAACAGTGAAAGAAGGCTAATTGCAATAGGCTGTATTTTAGCACCACAAGTCATTTTTGTTACTTTAGATTTCCTTTCATATGTGTTTAACCTTTGTTCCTTTGCCCCATCATTTCTGGCTTCATCTTGTCATTTCTAACAATGGTTCTTCTCTCTCAGAGTCCTAAACACACTGGATTTTAAATCATTTTTCAGATTGTGCTATTTCCATTTCATCTGGGGTAAATTTATTTTCCCGTTTTTTTAATCTTACTAGGAGCCTGTCTTGCTAATATGCCCCATGTGTTTGTGAATGTTGGTTTACATGTTCTCACGTTCATATGTTGGTCCATTTTAGGTGGGTGGCCTGCGATTTCCATCTTGTTAGACTATCAGGAACAATACAGATGTAGTCTCCAAGCCAGTAGGGGTCTGGACTTCAACCTTCGGTAAGAGACTATGTTCTTTCTGCCTTCTCCTGCCTTCTTAGACATGCAGTGTTGGATTCCCCAGGCACTTGGATTTCAAGAGTTTTTCCCCAGTCTGCTCATGACCCGATAGCATAGGCAGAGGTATAGTTTCCCTCAACCATTTACACAGGCAGAATTGAACATGCAGCTGCCTCTGGTTGCTTCATCAGCCTACGACCCCACAGGGCTGCAGATTCAACCACATCTGCATGTCTGACTTTCACCAGCTGCTGTGATGTGTCAGAAGCAGAGGACAGGCCTGACAACAGGAGACTGACAGCATGGTTTTCCTAAGCTAAAACCTCCCCACCTCTAGGCAAGATTTCTCATTGCAGCTTCCCTAGCGTGTTGGCTCCAGGTTTTTGGCATCTTCTGGAACCTTTGGATGAAATTGAGATCTTTAATTGTCTCTCATTTCCATCAGGACTCCAACAAGAAACAGATGACACAGTTGAGGGAAGCGGTGAGGACCGTTTAATAAAGGGGTGATTTGCAAGGCTGTGAGCAGAGTTAAGGGAAATCAGAAAGGGTTGAGTCCCAAGCCTAGCCAGAGCAGGAAGTCCTCAGCACCCTTGGGAATGAAGAATCATGAAAGAAGGAAGCGAGGAACTGAAGTAGAGAGCAACGGATGTGCTGCAGGACCCGGCTGCCTGGCAGGAGTTCCGGCCTCTGACAAAGCAGTGTGGCTGCTAAGCCTCAGCCTGACCCAGAGAGACACGGGGACTAGGCAAAGCCCTTATTCCACCTCCTGCCTCCTGCCCCTGGTCTTCCTAGGGGCCAAATCCAAGTGGAAGCCCCAGAGACCCCCTTGGTGTAATCAAGAAAGGTCAGCCTCAGGAAGCAGAATAAGCTGGGAAAGGTTAAAAGTGGGTCTTCACATGGTAAGAAGACCCAGAACATGGACATTCTGAGATCACACATTTTTCAAGTCCCTTCCATCTACAGACATAAGTTTTTTTTTTTTTTTTTTCCCTTTCCCACTTCTTCCTCTTTGGCCGACTCCTTTTTCTTCTTTCTACCCACTTGTCGCTTCCTGCAGGGCTTGTCAGAATACATCTTCTGCTCCTTATTCTCATCCATCCCTTTTCCCTCTGGCATCCAGGTTCTGACATTACAACCCTCCTAAAATTTCTCCCCCGGAAGTGAGTGACTTGCTACTGAATCACAAACCCAGCTGGAGCTTTCCGTCCTTGTGCCCCGGCCTTCACCACGTGGGCTCTCAGGATCGATGTTAGGTCACCAGGTTTGAACACAGGCATCTTTACCTGTTAAGCCATCTCACCAACCTCTTTAGCCCTTCAGAACATTGCCAAAATACTCCTTTCCTTTCTCCTGGCATTATTTCCAAGGTGGCATGGAGGCAGCCTGGCTCCCTGGGCTGAAGAAACAGCAGCAGCCGGTGGGGCGACCCAGGCTTCCTATCTGCTGTCGGGCACAGTCGCCCAATTCCATTAAGTCCCTCCACTTGGACTGGGAGAAGCTCAAGTGATCTGGAAGGAATGGAATTTTCCATAGCAAAGATGTATAGGAAACCTGCTGAAGATCTGTTTGTAAGAGGCATAAACCTCAGCCTTGTATCTATCTACATTCTCTCCCCTCTTGATGAATATCATCCTGTCTTCCCGTCACAGCTTCCGTTTGTGGTGCTAGCTCAGTACTATCCGCTGCCAGTATTCCATCCAAAGAGACAACCAGAAGAACTGGGGGACCCTAAGCAGAGATAGCTCTGTCAAGGAGGCCTATCCTGGCAGGAACGAACCATCAGTCCCACCTAAGGAGGTAGCCAGAAGAGGAAGAGGTGCTGAGGTATGAGCAGGCAGGTGGAATTCAAAATCTTTTTTTTTTTTTTTTTTTCCAAATTAAAGCAGATTTTCTCTGCCAGGACTTCTGGGCCCTGATACAGCAGTAAGTCAAGTACCAGCATTCATCTTCTTGTAAATGGGAACCACTTCCCCAGCCTTGGAGCACAGTCAGAATGCACTTGAGCAGCCCAGTGGAAAAAGCTGAGTACGGCTGGGCCGCTCCACACAGGCTTTTGCGTCTAGATCCCCTTGAGCTCCCTCCCCAGAACTGCTTGACAAATATGCAAGGCTTGAGGTTGTCCAAGGAATGCAGCTCGTTCAGCCATTCATTACCAAGGCTCAAAACCACCAAGGCAGGAAAAGCAGACAGCGCTGGGTAGCATCGTCTCCGGTGAGGTTTGGAAACAGGAGCTACCCCTGGCTGCGCACAACGAATTGATGTGGTCTGGCCTAGGGGCCGGGGTATGGACAGAATGACCATCACAGCTCTCGGCCAGGCCGGTGGGTCTATGAAAAGAGACGTTTGATTCATTCTCGGGCTCTACCCAAGTAACTCTGAAATATTCCTAGACAGTTGCCAGAAGAGTCAAGGGTGGGTGAAGCAAAGACCCAGGAGCCAAGATGCTGGGCTGCCAAGCCATTTCCTTCCACCATGGTGCTGTGTTTTCCTTTATGTCTGATTGCTGATTTTCCTTCTTCAATGAACTGTAACATCCCGGAGGGTAGCGGCTCTTGCCCTCCCTTCTGCCACCTGAGGCCTGCTCCCTGTGCCCTACTGTGAGGGCAGAAGCGCTTCTGTTTGACTCAAGGTCATTTCTCTGAGTCACAGCATGTCAGCTGCAGGGTTGTGAAGAGGATGAGCAGGAGGCAGAGTGTCAAGGAGAAAGAAGAAGAAGGCTTCCAATTATATTCTACTCCGATGGCCACACAAAAGAAATTATTTAAACCACCTCTCTCTCTCTCTCTCTCTCTCTCTCTCTCTCTCTCTCTCTCTCTCTCTCTCTCATCTCTCCTCAGATCCTCAGACTTGAAAAATAAAAGCGAATTTCCTAAGAATACGATTGCACCAAACATAGAGTATCAGTGGGTAGCCAAAGTGTGATCTGGACACATTAAGGTCCTATTAGGATCTACTCAGATCTGGACATATTATGGTCCTGCAAGGATAAATCTATGCTGGCAGACAGGTATGTGAAGGGGATAACTCTGGAATGAATCTGGTAGGGAAAATGAGGGGAAAGTTATTCAGAGAACTCCCTTACAGGAAAAAGCTTTGAGCAATGATTTGTGGGTGCAAAAGGAATTTTGGAACAAGGAGAGGCAGGTACAGTTCTCCAGTGGTGGCTATAAGGCAGATGGTGAAAGGGAGCCAGTTCTTGTGGATAGGAATGAGAAGGCTTTTCAGGAGAGCCAGAAAATCATAGAAAGTGAGTGTCAATGAAATATGATTACAGTCTAGCTAGGTATCAGGGAGAGGCAGTTCTTGACTCTTGAGCTAAGGGATAGGAATTAAATAGAGTACAAAAGACTATGGAAAGCCACAGTGGAACTCTGTCCAAACATTGGAGGGGCAGGTTAAAAAAAAAAAAAGGCCACAGTCTCTCTAACCTCTCCAGAAGTCTCCCAGGAAGGTTTCTGGTGCCTGTGGGATTCCAGGGCAGGCAGATCAGAAGATGAGAGACGTTTTCCCAGACAACCAGAATTCAGGAGGATTAGCAGCCTGCAAGTGAAGGCTCACACCTCTCATCAAGAGGAGCTCCCCCATCCCAGAGAAAGACCCACTCTTGGGCTTGGGAGTAGATCTAGAGGCTCCCGATTTAATAGTAGTGGATTACTTGGTGTGGGATCAAAAGCACAGGAAAGGGTGTCAGTCCAGGTCAGCCATTACATGATTGCCTTTCACTGCAACAGAAATCTGCAAGCTAATGGGAGGGCTTGTCTGAAATGCTTCATGCCTGCCCCCATCCTCATGGCATAGACAGACCAGGTTTTGTAGAGTTAGCTCACTGCCCCAGTCTGTCTTCAGACCACATGACTTCAACACATGATTTTGAATGTCTTTTTTAAGCCAGGTGCAGATTTCCTGCCAGAGCACACGAAAATGCCTGAGACTGCTCTGGAAGAAATGCTTGAATTCTAACAAGAAAAACAGAAGTTCAGCAGCAAACATACAAATGTGATGACTTAGTTGGTGCTCAGTACCATGAAAAAATCAAACATGCAGGCCAAGCAGAGAATTAAGTAGTGTGCTACGGATGAAGATACCTAGGGGGTGGTGAGCACATGAGATGACGTTTGCACCGAGGCCACGGGAGCAATCAGAGAGGCCCAGAAAGAGCCAGAGAGAGAAGTAATCTCAGAGGCCTATGCTGATGCTGACGCTAAGGCAAACAGATGTCATACATTAATACAATATAATAAGTATATGTCAGTAAGATGCTCCATGTGGGGTGCTAATATACTGCCCAGCAAGGTACATTCAGAAGCAAAGATGCCAAGTGTTTAAATGGGACTAGGCAAAAGCCAAGATTCAGAAGGGAGAACAAGACCAAGCAGCTGAAAATAGCATGTTTCCTATGTGAGCCTCTCATAGCTAATTACCACGTGCTCATAGAGCCATAAGTGTGTGGCCACTGAGCTCGTGGCTGCTGCTCAGGGCCACACTGAGCAGAGTCTGCATCATACCTCCGGGAAGCAATTTCAAGAAGGCGACAAAGAAGCTCCAGGAGCAAGCACCCAGGAGTTGCCTGACTGTCCTGGGTGCTGAGAGAGGCCTGTGTTTTCAGGATCTTGTCTTTCTACAAGATGGCCAGAGCCTCCAGGTCTGTGTCCACTGTGGTCACAGAAAGCAAGAACCCTCAGCCTTTATTATTATTTCCAATCGAAGCCATAGGGAGACACTAGTGCTGACCGCTGGGCTGGTTTACAAGGTTCCACTGACTCTTGCATGACTTTCCCTCTGTGGGTTTTCCTTTCCATGTATAAAATTAGAAGACTGGATGTGGTTTCTAAGACCTCTTCCAGCCCTGGCACGCTCATAAAACATGGAAGGTGCGTCACTACAGAAGACACATGGACCCTAGCCACCACAACGTGGCAACCCAGTAAACAAATAGGGTGTCGATTGATAAGGCTAAATAACATGGTCTTTTTAATAAAATTGAGTCTTTTGACCTGTGAACACATAATGTCTTTCATTTATTATATGTTTTTTTCATAAAGTTTATCATTTTCTGCAGTTAGTTCACCTTTGTTTAAATGTATTTGTAAATATTTTAATTGTGCAAGTATTGTGAATGGGATTTTTTTTACTCTCATTGTTTTACATTTTTTAAACTTTTATTTTTACTTTTTAGTGTGTGTGTGTGTGTGTGTGTGTGTGTGTGTGTGTGCATGTATTTGTGTGTGTATCAGAGGGCACTGTATGTCCTGTGGAGGACCAAGGGTGACTTCAGGAATCATCCTGGATTGCTTCTACCTCCTTTGTGCTTCACTCTGGGATTTCCCCGGCTTTGCCACCAGGGTCAGAAGTGGAGGCTGCTGTAATTTCCACCTGGCATTTTTTATGTGGGACCTAGGATCCGAACTCAGGACTTTCTGCTTGAGAGGCAGAGTCTTAACCCCTGAGCTATCTCTCAGCCCCTTACTCTTATTTTGTAGGGAGCAGTATTTAGTGTAATATAAAGATGCTACTGTTTTCTCAATATTGACTTTGTATTCCTCCAACTTTACACAATTAAATATTTATTTAGTCATAGCCCAATGAAATGATATTGTTTATAGGCTACGGATGGAGCTAGAAGTCATTTTGTAAAGTGGAAAAAGCCAGGCAAGGAAAGACAAAGCCCACGTCTCAGTCAAGTGTGAGAATAAATCAATAATGTAGAAGAATGGAAGAAATAATAATCACTTGAGTTGAGAAATGGGTAAAGAAAGAAGTCCAGTAAAACAAACCAAAACACAAAAGGGAGGAATTAAGTCTGGTTCTTCTCAGGCACAAGAGAGGAGCAATAGGTTAAAAAAATAAACAATATATTTCAAAATGACTAGAAAAGTATGGAATTCTTGGCATATACAAATGGCCAATGTTTGAAGTCCAATAAGATGTCTCAGTAGGCAAAGGTGTTTGCTGTACAAGCCTGGTAACCTGAATTCTATCTTCAGAACTCACAAAGTGGAAAGAGTGAAAGTTGTCCCTTGGCCTCCAGATTCACAATGTTATGCATGCATGTTCCCACACTCACACATAAACATATTCTCACACAATTTTTAATTAAAAATTATTAGTGTTGAGAGACAGATAAATGTTTATAACCTGATTTGATTATTATTATATATATTGAGTTCCCCTAGTGTACCCCATAAAGATGATCAGGTTCAAATGTGAGTTATCCTCTATAGGAAAATGTGTTTAAATCCTTAGGTGATGTTAATATTTTGGGAAGGTTATAGCACCTTCATGAAGTGGAGCTTTGCTGGAGAAAGGTACATAAGAGTGGACTTGAGGTTTGGTAGTCTATCCCTGCTTCCTCTTGCAGTTTGTTCCTGCTCTCTTGGCCTCCATACTCACAGCAGTGAACTGAACCAGTCTTCTGCTTCCGCCTCAAAACTGTGCCTTCTGCTATGTGATTTTAGTCATAATGGACTATATTCCCCACTCCTCAGAACCACAGCCAAATAAATCTCCCTTTTTCCCTTAATTGTGCATGAGTATTGACTCACAGGGAAAAGGAACAGTGACTACAACAGAAATATATAACTATTTTGCTTGAATGAAATAAAAATAATACAAAATAAAATAAATTCCAAACAGCAGTGGATCAGGGACTTTGGGTACATTGCTTAGGCAACGATTTGGCTGCAAATCACAGAGAATGTCACAAATGAAAAGTTAAAAGTGGGTTATTTTTCTCTTATAACAATAAACTGAGATGCTAAAGCTCACAGTCTAAGTTGAGGATCTAAGAAGTAAAGTTTACTTGGGAATGATTGTTTTCCGAACAAAGGTAATTGGGGAATGAGAAAAGTGATGAATTTGGAGGAAGAGCCAAGGAGGACAAGAGAGTCTATCAGGGGGATTTTGAGGCTTCAACATGAGGGGAAGCATTTCATGGTGATGAGCAGACTCTTGAGTGTGACCCTGAGTCCAAGTTGCTGATGTGCAATGAGGAAAAAGATGTAGGTGGTGACTAGTCATCTGGACCTTAGTCCTTTCTGAGCATCTGCCAAGACATCCCCATCTCCTTCTGCCCTCTCTAACAAATTGAATCCAGAGTGTTAACAGAAAAGAGGTAAGGACAGCCTGCCTTGGATGGGATGGAAGGTACCAGCCTGCAGCTGGTAGAACTAGGAAGAAAGGGATTAGAATGTCTGCTCTCGAAGGAGGATGTAATGGGGTAGAAATGAGCAAGTGGTCTAGTAAGAGTCACAAGAAGACACCCCACTATCTTCCAGGGACACTGAATATATTTTTCTGCTAAGGGTCACTTTTGTCCCCCAACGGCCATTCTCATTCTGCCTACATGAAATTCTTAGATGTCCCCCTGCTATAATGGATTTAATCTATTTCTCTTTTGAATTCCTTTTCTCTTTGCTCTCTTGAGACTGACCCTGCCACTCTAAATATTGAATGTCACCAATATCACAATTTTCAGGACATCTTCAGACAGGGCAGTTTCACTATTGTCATTGATGTATCCCCATCACATAAGTAAGTGCATCGGGCATCATGTCTACAAAGCCATATAAATCCTGTACTTCATCAGGCCACACTTTAGTCTGCTCACTGCCTGAACTTCCAACACAAGTTCTGGCACAACTAGGTGCCTCCTTCCTGAGTCCTGCGTTCGAGCAGCAGGGGCCAGGAGTATTTTTGTGGCATATCGAAAAGCCATGACTTTCTCTGGCAATAACCAATTAGGCTGCTGAGACCAGCCAGACTGATGCTTCCTTCCCCTGTCTGTTTTTTCTTCGTGGCTTGCATGCCCTGGACACCTTCCTATAGCTTGTAGAGCTTGTCTTGCTCCTCACTGGGGTCCCACAGTCAACAGTCTGGACTGTGTACAGGGCCCGGGCTTCCTCTCACTGGAAGACAGTCATAGTTGCTTTGTGAAGGTCAAGTAGCTCCGGAGGTTCCCAGAGTCCAGCTCTTAGGTTCCTCTGCAGGCCCCTCCCATCTGCCACTTGCTAGCTCTTTCAGTGTCTCAGAAGTGTCTCCTTTGATTAGGTAAAGGGGTCAAGGGGAGGAAGAAGCAAAGCTCAGGGAAGTGCTTATTCCCCCAATGCTCCCATCACCCCTCTTTCTTCATGGAACTAAGTGGATCTGAGAAAACACATCTGCTTAATTTGTCTTTCATTTTAGTCTCCTCTTTTTTAATCCTCACTCATCCATGAGGAAGCTTTTCACCTCCACCTTGTTCAGTCCATCTCCAAGGAATAAATGAGCCACAATCTCCCTGAAGGACGTTGTTGCATTTACTTTGCATGTCACCTACAAAAAGGGTTTTTGGGAGCAAGGGATTTTATTTTGGTTTGCGATGTTCCATTTACAGTTCTTACTCCAGCTTAGCAGGAGAGTCCATGCCAATACCAGCAGAGGGGCAAATTCACTTGCCACGTGTCTGTCCCAGTATGCTGAAGAATGCCAACTTACTTAGCCAACTCCCTCCATTTATCCATCTGCCCAGGGAGTGGTTCTACCCACCATGGACTGGGTCTTCCCCATCAATTAGACAATCTCCTTCAGTCTTACTTAAGGCTTTACCTCAACTACTAAGTCTTTACAAATGTGCCCAAACCAAAGCCTTCATTGTCAAGTCGACACCTTTAACTATCCATCTAACAGACATCTTCCATCTTTGCAGGTATCTGGAGGTGGTCTCTATCTGAACTGAGCTCAGCCTGTTCAAGTCGCCCACTTCACTCATTCATACAACGGTCACTTGTTGGGTGTAAAGCACGTGACCTGAGTTCTAGGACCCACTGGAAACATGATACCCAGTCAGACCTGCACAGTTCTCTTAGAACTTACATTCCAATGTGGGGATAATCCATGGGCAAATAAACAAAGGCCACAGTTTGTGGTAAGTACCTAAATCATTAACAACTTGGAAATCACAAAAGGCAGTGACAGGAAGGCATAGAAAAGCATGGGAGATCATGAAGAACTTTTCTACCAAGAAGACATCTAATCCAAGATACTGATGACAAGAACATAATTAGGGAAAGGAAGGAGTGAAAAAGGTGCTCAACCTCCAAAAAGGACGTATTTTGGGGGGAAAGAAAAGAACTCAGGGTTTTCTAAGAAATGTCTAATAAAAAATACTTAACCTACATTGACTTAAAACATTGGTGTATTCAGGGGCTGGAGAGATGGCTCAGGGGTTAAGCCTCCGCCTTGCAGGCGGAAGGTCCCGAGTTCGGATCCCAGATCCCACGTATAGACGCCAGGCGGAAGCGGGGGCGGCCTGTGCTTCCGGTCCTGGTAGGGCGGAGCCTGTGAATCCGGGGCAGAAGGAGCTGGAGGCGTCCATGGTGGTTCGCGAATTCGTCCGTGGTTCTACACACACACACACACACACACACACACACAGACGCACACGCACATACACACGCACATGCGCACAGTTGAATAAATAATAATATAAAAAAATTTTTAAAAAAAACATTGGTGTATTCAGTAGGTGAACCAAGAAGACAATCGTGAAAGGAGATCAGCGGAAACCAGAGACCAGTGTGGATAAGCCCCGCAGCCCAGAGAAAGATATTCCTGAAGATGCTGGAACAACTCAGACACTCACTCCTTCAACCTCTGTTCTCAAGTCCTACCCCTACATCCAGTCCCAGCAACCACAGGAAGCCAAGGTCATACTTAATTTTTCTAGATTCATATTCTTCTGATAGGAGCAAAAATAAGAGATACAGTTCAAACCAGTCCATCTGGCATCCTTGAAGCAAACTGGGAAATTTTGGTCCATGTTCAACACTCAGCAAAAATGAGAGTTTTGAATTATGGTGAGAGGTTTCAAAGATCCAGCCTCTCCCTGTCCCCCATGACTGTGAATAATCCCAGTTTTGTGTTTTGTTTTTTTTTTTTATAGGACAGTCAGACTGTCTTAGGTCAGAGGTTGTTTGCCAGACATTTAGACTCTGGGTAGTTTTAAAAGAAAATGTGATATCAAATACCAGCCCAGGCCTCTTGGAGCTGGAGACTCTCACTCCACCCAGATGTTCAGGGAATGTGTGGTTTCTTCACATCTCCACAACTGGCATGATGTTCTCCAGATGCCCACGTGTGCTGGGAGAAGATAAAGTGAGTTTCAGCCGAATGCAATAATTTAAACAGTGCTTTGGGATGAGATGCTCAGGTTCTCACAGCTCATTACTAGCCCATCCTTTCCTTTGCCTTTATGGTTTCAAGACATGTAGATAGCTTTCCATGTCCTTGACACAGTCAGGGAGAGGAGGCCCTTCAGACCCCCACGGTGCTCTCTGATCCCTGCTGGTGAGCAGGACCCTTTAGGAAAGTGGTTCTTTCCTGGCAAGTCTTCAGATATTTCAATGAGGGATTTGACCGACATAACTCATGGCAGAGTCTTTTTAATTTTTTTTTTCTTTGCTGTGTCTGCAGATAACTGCATTTGCTAATCTGCATACTAGCTAGCAGTGCTCTCAAGTCTGGCTCAGTCTTCACTGGGTTCATATGGTCACTGCAGATAGTTCTCAGAGCTGACCAAGTCTTCCAGTAGCTGTAGTCTAGGTCATTTCTTCCATGGCTACAGACTTCTTTAGACTTGTCCACAAGCCCAACCAAGCCCACCATCTTCACTGAGGTACTATCTGCATTTGAATCAATGCCCCATCCCAAGTTTGTACCACTGCTGATGTTAAGCGGGAACATGAAAGAACAGTCTGGATCTTTTTTCTCTCAGTCCCAGAGGCGCATCTATTTTAACTGGCATGGTCCATGAGGGGAAGGTGCTTCCCAGGTGAGCTCCTCCAAGAGGGGAGAGAAGCATTTCCCAGTTTTCAAATTCCACTATATCTAGACATTTTGGGTAGTTCTTAGTACTTGTCCCCACACTCCACCTCCTCCCAATGCTCCTTTTCTTTTTCCTCAGTCTTCATCTTTTTGTGCTGTTCATTTGCCTTCTACCATCCTTATCAATGTCAGTGATAATACAGGATCCCTTACTTGTATTCCTCCCTTTCTTATCACAGTCTAATTTAAATAATTAATGAATTCTTAAAGAACCATCTATTTGATCTTGACTTTAAAAATGTTTTGTTTATTTGAGAGAAAGAAAGAGAGGGGGGTCAGGCACACACATTCACGCCATGGCACATGAATGGAGTTCAGAGGACAACTTTCAGAAGTTAATTCTCTCCTTCCACCATGTAGACCTCATGCAGGGGGATCAAACTCAGGATGCCAGGTTTGTGAATAGGCGCCTTACCCACTGAACTGTCTCCTTGCCCCTTGAGTTTTTAATTGATTTCTTTTCAATGGCAATTTCTCTTCAGAACAAATACACTCTCAGGCTTAGAATAAATAATATTTTGCTTCTGGGTTTTCAATATTCAAATAAGTTATGAATATTCAATATTCATATAACTCGATAAACCTTTGTGAATGTTACAAATTTGAAAATTTCAAAAGGTTAGTGATACCGGAAGTGCATGTGAGTGAGAAAAAAGGTAAAGGGATGTGGACTGGACAATAAATCCATTCTTAAATTTTGGGGAATGCAAGATGCTGTTTTTTTCCATGTAGAAAGTAATCCCTTAAATTAATCATTAGATCTAATGAAGGGGTTTTAGTAATAAGCTCAATTTTTATTATATTGATAAATAACCAAAGATGCCATTTCAAGTTACAATTTTTTTAATGGAGGAAAAGTTTGGTTTGTTTGTCATAGAGATAACTAGCAAAAGCTCTAAAAACAGACGGGGTTCCACATGTGCATACTGGGAAAAGGGGCTGACAGGAAGAGCACTCTGTTTACTTTTCACTTGGGCCATTTCTGTGTATACATTTCTTCCTTTATGAGAAAGCTTCCTTAGAAAAGGAACTAGTTGGTGTTATAGCCCCAAAGACTGAAGAACATTTTACAGGGGGACAGAAAGTGGGTCCTGGCAGTGTGAGGGTGAGGACCTCCCCCGCCACACACAGCCAGCTGTGAGAACTGCCCTCATGACGGTGGCTGGAAAAGGAGAAAACTGCCAGACTCAGAAAGGTTGGAGGGGTGCGCTGTGAGGAGACAGGCCCGGCCAAGACACTCAGCCAGGCAGGTGCGGGTCAGTCACTTGCAGGTAAGCAGAGCAGTGTGAGAAGAGTAAGACTGCAGAGAGACCTCAACCTTCAGGCAGGGGCAGCTCTCGAGGCACCGTTATCAACAGGAAGAATTCAGACTGGAAGCTGCTGGCAGAAAAGGAGAACTCCATCCAAACAAGGTGTTCTCAAGACTAAGAGAAGCAAGTCTACACTTCCCAAGGGAGCCCAAGCACTGCATAGGTAGTCCCTAGTCCCTAGTACCTAGTACCTAGTGCCTTTCCTAAGATAGAGGATGATGGAGATGAGTACGTGTCAGAGCCTGGAGGGAAAAAAAAACACTGAATGTCAAAGACATAGCAAAAACAAAGGCATGGAAAGGGATGGCAGACCACAAGGAAAATACAAGTAAAGTCCTAAGAGAACACAAAGCACTATGGAGAAAAGGTTGTATGGTTGCATTAGAGGACTCAAAGGGACATTGCTCGGCTCTCTGCACATTACTCTTCCCTTTTCTTCCTTCCCAAGTACAGAAAGAATAAGGCAAATGCCCAAGAATGAAGGAAGCTCACCACGTTGGTGAAGGGAGAGAGGGTCTATCAGCATAGAGGGAAGAAGACCCCTGTTTGAAACCTCCCAGGTGATTTGGTGTGTTTCCACATGCCTGTAGTCACTGCTCTGGAAGGAGCAGTCTCAGGTCCTGCTCAGGTGGCTACTAAGCATCTTACTGCCTGTGGGTGTGGTCACTACAGAATGGTGGAGATAAGTTGGGTGCCAACCAAGTTGTTTCACTATTAAAATTACATCTCCACAGTTTCACCCCCCCCTCTCTTTGACTCTCCTAACCACACAAAGAAACTCACCCAAATCCCTAAGCCACTTGCCAAGACAGCAGCCAAATCCTTCCACGAATTGACACAGAGAGGTAAGAATGTACATGTAGGTCACTTCATTTCTCTTTCCTGCTGTGTCCAAAACTCTGGTTTTCACTTGCTCACTGAGTCAAAGACTGGGTGGTCTTAAAAAAATTCTCTGTGGATAAAGAATCTTCTTTGAAGCAAGACTTTGATTCTGTTACAATTCCATTTCAAGAAGACATTATGATGAATCCTGCACAGTAAATTGCAACTTTTGGCTAGTTAGCATCAGAGAAGGGAAATTCAGTTCTTTAAATACTACTTGTCATTCACAATGATCATCGCAAACTAGGGGTCTTCATAATACCTCCTGATTTGGCTGCAATTTTGGCAGAGATAAAAAGAAAGACTAAATCAGGGGACAAGATTACAGATGACAACTAGAATAAGGACATTGACTGTGACTAAAATATAAAAACAACCTGAACGTCCAGTAGTAAGGGACAAAACAGCCATATTTCACACAATGAGAAAAATGTAATCACTCTAAGATTGACTAGTGAAGCATCAGGCAATAACAAATGAGCTTTAAAGCCCATGGATAAGCAGCAAAAAATTATGATGCAAAATGGTAAATACAACATGTCATGACTTGTTCACAAGAGCACTAACATGCATTCCCAAGAACTTTTTGTCTCTAGGTCCATGGTTGCATTATTATAGAATAGATCCATGAGAGGAATTTACTCACATATACAAACACAAATGTGAACATGAATGCACACACACATACACGCACACACACAGTCACTTCATTACATAAGTATTCAGGGTTTTAGTTAACTGATCACAGAATGCATTACTATGGTTCAAAACTCCTTAGGAACGAAAAACTTTATAATAAAAAACATCTCCCTGAGGGCCAGCAAGAAAGCTCAGCAGGTAAGGTGCCTGCTCATAAACCTGACAACCTGAGTTCAACTCTTAAACCCTCATGGAGAGAGAGAACTGACTTTATCCTGTGTGCCATAGCACACATTCTCTTTCTCTTCTCTCTCTTTTTGTCTCCCTTTCTTTCCATTTTCCTCTACCTCTCTCTCAAATAAGAAACAGCATGTTCACTTCATAAAAAATAACATCTTCCTATTCGCCTTGCTTAGCCTCCATATATGATCTCACAAAAAGTGAGATCAGTTACTTGTGTATCATATAGATATTATATTGATTTAAAAGTACATATCATCTGACTCCACATGTATGTGCATCTATCCTTTGTACTTCATAAACATCATGGGCATGCACTGAGTCTTCCCATGATTCATTTATTGTTCGTTTGTTCTTCCTCCTAAAATCTAGATCATTAAAGGATGGCTGACGTGGAGCAGGGGTGCAGAGAATAAAGATGTATTAGAAGCACCTGAGGGACTCGGATGGCTCAGCGCTTGTGGCAGCCGAGGGGCTGCAGAAAGGCAACATCAACCTGGAGTTGGCAGGAGTGTTCAAGGGAAGACAAACCTGCAGACGAAGATGCCTGACCAGGAGGATGTCCACAGCGAGGCTGAGTGTGTGGTATTGGACGCTTAGGAAATGCAAACCAGCTGCAGTCTTGGGTGTCATCACTAGGAGGGAAAGACTCTGCTTCAAGGCAGGATCTGAAGAGCCCAGGCGATTTCTGGATATCGTCCCGCTTGGCAAACTGACCAGGGAAGAAGTGTCTGTGCATCTTGTCGTGCCAGGCCCAAATCATATGAATCTGTGTCGTCAAATCCCACACTTTCAGGATTCCCATTGTTGATCTGTTGTTCTAACTCCTTTTATGATTTTTTTTCCATCTTCTTTCGAATCTCCCTTTGCTTTTGGTTTCACAACATACTTTGGCCTGCTCTCCTTTGCTGGGAGCCAGTTCGTTATTTCTCGGGAGCAACTGACTCAGAAGCACTCCCTGCCTAGATGGGAGCCCTTCCCATGAGTTTTCTTCACATGGTAACAAGTTCTCTAAGGCTTCTACAGCAAGAGGAAAAATTGAGGACCCATTCAAAGGGATCAGGAAGAGGCTGATGCTTGCAGGGTTCATAGTTCTATGCTGTCACAGATTAGGGGGGTCATCATAAGTTTTCCAGGCCTTCATGGCTTATTTCTACACCAGTGACATCAGGTGCAGGGCATATCATAGCCAGGCAGAGACCACTTGGATTCACTTATCTGGAGTCACGTAGAAGGAACTGGGGAGTCCATCACTAGCACACTCCTGACATCCAGCAAACAGACCAGCACTCACCCCAATCTAGGTCCACAGATCCACTGCTCTGTGAACGGTGTGAGTCCCATCACTTATCCTGCAGAAGGGAGGCACTGAAAACCATTGGGGAAATGGCCAGATTCTCATACACAAGTCACATGACCCAAAGTCATCTCAGTGGTTGCAGCCACCCTTTCGGAGAGCAAACGCACCCTCAGAGCCAGAACCAGGATCATCGGAAAGGAGATGCAAACTCATGTGGAAGAAGGCTCAGAGATTATTATTGGCCATCTAGAAAACTGAGTCCAGGGGCTGTAATAGTATAAATGCAAAGCTACTGAGTGAGGAAGACATAAACTTCTCCATCACAAGTTATTCCACAAGAACCATCCTCAGAAGTGTACCATTTAGAACTCCAGTGAAAGTTGTAAATTTAGAACCCAGAATGAGCGTGTGAGATCAAAATCATAAATTTCAGTCTACTCCTGCTTTTTGGCAAGAAAGAGAACACACAGGTAGGCTTCCAGTGTTTGAGCGTGAAACACTACTCTAAGACTCAGTGGCTTGAAATCAGAGCACTTCTAAGTCTGAAGTCTGGACAGTTCTCAGTAGCATCACCCATCTCTGCTCCGCTCAGTATCAATAGGCACATCTGGGAAACAGGGTCATTTGAAGACTCGCTCACTATTGGCTCTCGCCTTCAGCAAGGCTGTCAGATAGCGTTCTGGCCAGGTGCCTCTAAGCGTCCTCTTCCTGTGACTACTAAGAACATGGTGTCCTGAAAGACAGAGCCAGGCACAGCCACATAGCTGTGTCTGGGCCAGTCCGCAAAGTCACACAGCATGGGATGGGCCAGCTCTGTGTGTCACAGCAGTCACAAACTTGATCCGTGTTCATGGGGAGAGGAATTAGGATCCAGTGTTGGAGAAAGACACATTATAAAACTACCACAGTTGATCAATTTTCAAAGCTGATTTTTGGGGGCAAAGAAAGGGTTCTTCTCAACTTAAATTCAGGGCAGACCCTAAGTCAAGATGTTAAAACAGGAAAAAGAAAACCAGTAAGAGAATATCTTTTCTTCCTTCTCTCCTTACTTCCTTCCCTCCTTCCCACCTTCCCTCCTTTTTTCCTTCCTTCATTTCTTCCTTCTTTTGTTCCTGCCTTCTTTCCTTCATTTCTCCCTTCCCGTCCTCCTTTTCTCCTTTCCTTCTTTCCTTTCTTCCTTTTCTCCTTTCTTCCTTTCTTTTTTCCTTCTTCTGAGACTCATATAGTGCAGGCTGTGCTTGAAATCACTATGTAGCTGAGGATATGCTGGAACTTGACTGCCTTGTCTCAACCTTGTAAGTTCTGGGATTGCAGGTGCACCAACACATCTGCTTTTCATGGTACTAGGAATCAAGCCTAGAGTCTCATACATGCTAAGCAAGCACTGTACCAACTACATTCCCAAACACTGTTTCTGATATTGTTGGCCATGTTCAGGGTGGTATGACTGTATACACAAAAATTGTTTCAAATTTTTCTGGATTTCCAGAATGCCTTCCTTACTAATCTCCTTAGACTGAGACATAGGCAGCTTAAGGACCTGAAAGGAAAAAAATTAAAAGTTTGTTCATGCTCCATACTCCTAAAGATAAGACTACAGCTAAACCTACCAGAGTAGGAAGTCAAACAGCTGGCAACATGCCAAAGGGGCAGAAGCAGGCGCCTACCAGCCTTCAGCCAACAGGGACAAGGGATGAATCTTAAGGCCTTCAAAAACAGAGAGCTGTATCTTCCCTTTGTGGTGTTTTTGCTCAGGTAACCAAGGACATAGAGTATTGAACAGTGTTTTTTGTATAGGCCATCTGTGCACATCTGTACACAGAAGTGTAATTATTTATTTAATTATCCCATTTGTACCATATTAAAGCTTTGTACATGTTTCAGTTCTGTTTTTAAATTATTTCATATTTTATTTTTATAATCTAGTAATAAAATATTCAGTGCAAATAAAAAACAGAGCTATGGAAAAATAGTCTCTTAATAATCTAATAGGGGGCCACTGGATGGGCCTTAGCTTCTCTGGCTATTTACTGAAACTCAATGGACACAAGAATGAACTTTCCCTCAGAATTTTCAATAAGGCAAGGTGCTTTCTGAGGTTTGATTGCAAGGTGTAATTAAGGAACCTAATTCTTCCCCAAGTCTTTATGCTCCTCTGGTAAGCTTTCTCAGCTCCTAGATTTCCCAACACATAGACTTCTTTTTCAGGCTAAAGTTAAATTGCTATTGAAACCGATTAAAGTATAAACTCTCATTCCATTAACTTCTTTGTACTCCAGTCAAACTACCAAAAACTGGAGACAGAGGATGCTAACACCAGGTGCAATGGACACAGTGACAAATGAGGTTATGGACTAGAAATTGTCTTCGTAGGGGTGGTGGGGAAGACTAGAGAAAGGTCTGGAGCAAGATGTAAGTGAACTAGAACAGAAACAAGGTCTCTTTGAGCTAGAGAATGAACATTACAGCAACAGTTTAGAGAAGGGTGCAGTCCTAGATGTGAATGACTAGTGCGTGTTCTAAGGCATGTTTAGAGTCTGAAGTTTCTACCTCATGAAAATCTACTGAGATATCTATTTTGTGAGCAAATAGTCTTTCAAAATGATGCATTGATATGGCAATGAGAACCAAAAGAGCAGGGAATAGGGGAGTCTCAGCCCTAATGGCACGATCTCCTGAGTTTACACACACACACACACACACACACACACACACACACATATGCACACATGCATGCACACGCGCACATACTTTAGATATCTAATTATGAAACTCTTGAGCGAAAGCATGTCCTTTGGCTTGCCCTGACCTGGACCCTTTTGGAAGCTGAAGAAGGCTTTCATTTTCCAGAAGATATGGAGTCAGGCCCCTGTGAGTCACCATTTCAGGGTTTGAGGGGATTTTTGAGGTCACTGTGTGGATCCCCATATAACTATGCCAACAGAAGAAACTCGGTTGCCTCCCTAAAGAACAGTCCTCTAAGAACTGCTATTAGAGAAGTGGGTGGAGAGCAAGGCCAAGACATCAGACATGCACACTGAACTTAGAACTATGGGAAGAGAGACAGAGTGGACGAGAGAGAGAATGGAGGAGAGAAGAGGTAAGTACAGGCAAATACACTGATGTTCCTCTGCGGGTCTGCATGTGTGTCTGTGTTTCCAAGGACAGCAGAGAGAGAGAAAAGAGGAAGGAAGGGGAGGAAGGGAAAGAAGAAAAAGTTGACATTTGAAAAGTCTTTCCTTCTGTTGAGGCCGCAGTAAATCAACCAGTAATGAAATTCTACACAGATTAAACACCCATCAAGAGAAAACTTGGATGCCAAGGAGGAATTATATCACAAAACCTCAGTGTTATGTAAATGTCAGTGAGCTGGGAAATCGAACCGTTAGCAACGATTGCATTCTTCTTATAACAAAATCGCTTCTGAAGATGGAAGGAAGAATAATGGAAACATTTCTGCAAGTGATCAAAGGGAGAACAGGGATCAGGGGTAGGGGGAGCTGGGAAGACAGGGAGGGGCTTGCTGGCAGCGATAAATATAGAACCATAATTTAAGAGACAGTAGGAAGCGCTTTGTGTGTGTGAATTGGAAGTAACTTCTAGAGGCTGCAGCAGTTTGTTCTCCACGAATGTCACTGACCTTGGGTCTCTTGAGGGAATGTGGGCTCCACCCTGTCCCCATGGTGAAGGGAAGAAGCGAGAAACCATGTCATTCAGTGGATGAAAGAAGTTCCAGTTTATATGGCGGAAGGAGCCATGTTTTTTGTTTTTCTGCTTCATTCTTCAGATGGAAGGGAGACACCGCTGTGGGACTAGAGCAGAGGCATCTTGCATGCCAAGGACAGAGACTCAGGGATGGGGCTGCCTGAGAACAGCCTCAGCCCATCTGAGAGCAACGAGATGGATTCTCTCTTTTGCTCTTGGCTGCCAAAGATGCTGATTAATCAAAAGAGCATGAGATCCAAAGAATACGAAGGTGTGAAGCACTGGCTGTGGGAAGAGGATTTCTTCTGTTGGGACAGTTCTTTGCCCAGCACACCTGGCTCTGTGTCTCAGAACAGACATGACAGGGTTAGGCTAACTTACAAGAATGTTCTGCACACCTTGCACACTTGATGAAACTCTAGGGTTTTTTTCAGTAAAAGGTCAGCCTTCAACAACATTCTACCAAGTAACTTTTCAATCACTTCTTTTCTAAACTTCTCCAAATCATTTCCTCCCTTCACAAGAAAGCCATTATTGAGATAAGACCATCAAGATATCCAGAGAATGTGAAGTCCAAATCTCCATCTTTAACAAGCAGTGTGTCATGTGGTCATTCCTACCCTGGACTCAGATGAGCATAAGAAACCATAGGCAAACAAACCCTTGACAGCAATGTAAAGGAAAACTTCTAAAGGGAAGAACTGTCCACACTGGGCCTGGAGATGTCACTTCTCAGTTCTGAGCCTGTTCATTCTATCTACAGTCTTCCTCTGAGCATGAATAGAGGCTAAATAACGGTTGTGGGGGGGGGTGGCAGGAACAGGGGTGATTACCACTCACTCACTGAACATTTACTATGTGCTTGGTGTTATATAATAGCTTATTTCATCCTCTGAACAATCAATCCTATGGGGTAGACATCTTAATTAAACCTAAGGCACAGAGAGGTCAAGAAATTAGTGCAAGTTCACATTTCTAAGAAGTAGGATTTAAAAGTAAGACAGAAAAAACAGAGGGTATGCTTGACTTCATGCACACACTCCTGTGACATTTAACACTTCATCTTTTGGACACACGTAACATTCTCCCTGTGAATTACCTCTCCTAGTCTTCACTTTCCTCTGACAGTTCTTCCTCCATACCTTCCTGAAGATATACTAGCCCATGGCCTAATGATCCTGAAACCCCAAAGACAACTGGAGATCTGGGGAAGTGTCCGCAGAAGTAAGTTATGAGAAGGCTTTGTAGAACTGAGAAGAACAGGAGTTATCAGGCATAGACAGCCAATGCCATGCCTTGTCGTCCTCTGCTCCATCCCCAGGTTCTTACAAAGACCGGAAGGTAGAGATGGAGAACAAAGAAAATATTGGCTTTATTTCCCTGCATGCTAAATGTAGGGATTCTGGATTACTGTGTCAAAGAACGTGGCTTAAACCTTCTTTCATTCAGTAAGACCCATTCTACCTTTACCATTACCAAATGTTTCAGATGAAAAAAGTAGGTCAGATTCTAAGCTACCTACTGTAAGAGGAGTCCCACCAATGATTTCACCAATAAGGTGAGTCATTCCTCTTTGCTTGAAGGATGGAAAGTTGCTATATTCTTCAGGGGAGAAGACAACAAGAGTAGTGTTTCTCACTCCTTCCATACTTTTTTCTTTTCTTGTGAGTGTATGTGTGGCATTTTGCATGTCTGTGGGTGTGTGCACATGTACATGTGGATGAGTACATGGAGGCCAGAGGTTGATATTAAATGTTTCCTTTTTTTGCTCTCCACCTTATTTTTGAGGCAGAGTCTTTCACTGAACTTGCAGCTCATTGATTCTTTAACTAACGTGACTGGCTGGTCAGTGAGCTCCAGGATTCCCTCTGTCTCAAACCCCTCCTCTCTCCCTAGTACTGGCATGACAGATACACAACTGCCTAGCTTAGGTACTCATGCTTGCACCGCAGATACCGCTGAGTCAGCTCCTGCGCTCCTCTTTCCTCCACATTGCTCACTTTCTTTCTGGCTTCCCACCGTGCCCCCAGGTCTCCACAGTGACCTGCCTTAAATGTGAGTGGCGCCTTCCTGTGGTCAACTAGATAAAACAAAGTCCAAGAAAGAAAAGCTGTCTCTCGCTAGGTGCTGGCAAATTCATCTCTCCTGCTGCTGCCATTCGCTGCTGACGTCAGAACCCAGATTCCTGAATCTTCCAGGATGGACTGAACAACAGTGACTCTCCAGAAATCTACCAGGCCTTCATGATCAAACTCGGATTGTGAGGTATTCAGCCTCATGACCTAAGTAGATACAGCTAGGCATTATGGGACTACCTAGAACTTATAGACTAATCTAATAAGGTCCTTCTTTTTGTTCATTCTATCAGTTCTGTGTCACTAGAGAACCCTGACTACTATTGTCTGGCAATACCAGGACTTTATGCAATAGCTATCCCATTGGTCAAAATACATTTGACCTATATTTTCTCAATGAAGTTGATTTGCCTTTTGTCATTCATACCTTTTCCCACCTCCTCTTGTGACTAAGGCGACCTTGAACAAATGCCAACCCTATGATCTGGACATCCAAACAATGTCTCTGAAAAAAACAGGGATCCACTGAATGAGCTCTGTCCCATGTCACCAGTCAAAATGAAGAGTCAATACAAATATTAGCCCCCTGTGACATGACATGTCACTTGCTCCATCCACACAAGAGCTAGTGCTCTTCAATATAAGGATAAATGGTTCAGGGAGACAAGAGAAGGTTAATAAGAAGCACTGAGGAACACCACCATATTGGCACAACTCCATCTGCGTGAGCTCCAGGAATACCACACATCTGTCTTCCCTTCAGCATCTCCAGCAAGAAGCTCAGTGTATGATCCGCCTCTGCAGCCCCCTGGGAAAGCTGGATCATGAGCATGTAAGATCATTTAATATTTCATAAATGGTCTTAACTCACAGTCATGAGGTCAACGAGAAAGTCTACTGGATTTAATTATGCAGGAACAGGAGAAGCCAGAAACGTCTTCCATGGCTAGGCAGAGAGGCAGCTGGGAGAAAGGATGAGTCATTCTCCTCGGGACAAGGGGCTGAAGCCATGCAGTGCCCCAGGGGAAAGAAAGAAAAAAAATCCACAACCCCAGAGCCAGAATCTGCTTCTGGTCCCAATCCATTCTCAGAAAGTCCTTGGGAAGTCAGTTGCTTTACTTTGCACAGACCAGTACACAGTTAGCCATAGAACATGACACACAGTCTTATGCCCAGGTCCTTTGATTTAACTAATAATGGGACTAATGTACTTTTTATGGTATTTCTGACTGAGTACTTCAGCTGATAACGTTTGCATAAAGTTGATTCAACAATGATGTTGAGGAGATTGAAAACAAGACATCATGGAGAAGCATGGAGGAAGAACACTGATAAAAATTACAGAGCTGACCAGGAAGGAAATGTTGCATACAGAACTTCTCCGTAGACATCTCAGGATTTGATGGAGAGCATGGTGACTAAGCCACACAAGACAACATGTCAGGGAAAGCCAGGGCACTGCCGATTGCTGCGGCATAGGCTTCATGTTGTCCAACAAACTCTTTTCTCTCTTCCTTCCTTAAGAACGAAAGTTCTAGCTGAACAGATTGGTGCTCAAAATCAAGAGTGAACTCCCCAGCTGCGTTGCAGTATGTGTGACCCAGGGACTTATTTCATGCTCAAGCACCAGATGGCACCTCTCTTAGGGGACAGATAGCATCATCCCTTTCTCTACTTGCTGCCTGAGACGTACAGGCCACCAACTTGGGTCCTAATGACAAAAGCCACATCCCAGGGATGGTGCAGTGATGAGCTATGAAGCTGTCGTCACCAAGGATGCCTTGTACTCATTAATTTTTAAGGCCAACATGGAAAGTAATGGGTTTCATTGCAGCGTCTTCATATACAGCAGTCATTATGCTTTGTTCTCATTTGCTCTCTTTCCTTCTGCTGCCCGTGGCTCCTCCTTACTCTGACTGATTTTGTCTTTCTCCTCAGTTAATCACACACCCCTGCTTTTTCTATTACATGTATGCCAGCTCTAGTTCTCACCTTCTTTAAGGACTCTTCTTCTCCATTTGTAAGTCCCTTCTAGTTTCATTACCATAGTATTCACATAAACACACACGGGAAACTTACACGAGAAAGCACATGGCATTTGTCTGTTCAGGTCTGGCTTATTTTGCTTAACACAGTGATTTAGGATAGCATCCATTTTCCTACAAGTGCCGTGATTTCAGTTTTCTTTATGCTTGCTAAAATTACATTCTGCATATGTCTCCCATTTTCCTCATTCATTGATGTGCTGATGGACACCTAGGCTGAAGTTCCTAGCTACTGAGAAAAGTACAACAGCAAGCATGATACGAATAGTACAATGGTAAGCATGATGTACAAGACCCTCTGAGGAGTGCTGACTGAGAGTCCTTCAGATGTATAACCAGGAGTGGTATAAGTGGGTCATGTAGGCATTCTAGTTTCAGGCTATTTTTTTTTTCTTTTAAGGAATGACCATGCTGATTCACACAGAAGAATTATTACACCAGAATGAGAAAGCTCATCCTGAACCCTGGGCTTTGAGAGAACAGTCTACTCCCTGTATAGCTGGGACTATTTTTGTCTAAAATGGAAATGGAAGGGAAGGGGAAAAGAGTGAAGAAGAGGGGAGGGGAGGGGAGGAAAGAAGAAGGGAGGGAGGAAAATGGGAAGAAGGGACTTAATGTAACTATCATATAACTGGTATCGAAATGTTATTTTTATGTCAGGTAAAGACCAGGCTCTACATTTCAATTCAACCTTCTCTTCTGGGAAGCAAATGATTTTGGTTAGGCCACCCTGTTTTCATGGTTGGCCTCCGTTCCTCGCTGTATCTCCTCTTTGTTTCCTTACTGTCTGCTCTCCAGCCCACCCCCACCCCTGCATCATGTTTTATTGAAGACGAAGATCCAAGTCAGAGTCTAAAAATGCCTCAAGTCACAGTCAAGCTCCGAGAAATCTGTAGAATGCACCATATGACCTGCATGTGGGTCCAACAAGGCAGCAGAGGGGCAGGTTGGCTTCGGACCAGCTCAATACCCAGCTCTCTTAACGTGACCCGAAAGCCAAGGCAGCCCCAGGGAGAAAGCCAGAGCTGGGCCTCCACACTCCAGCAGCTCGGCAGGCCCAAGGCCAAGATGCATACCAACCCCCTGCTGCCTTGAGACCCTGATTGTTTGGGATCGCCCACCCCCCATGCTTTTTCATTACCTAACCCAACGACCTCCTGAGGCAAATAAAGTTCTCTCCATGTAGGGTGAAGTTATTGAAGCGAAAAATAATAAACTTTCATGAGCGTGTTTCAATTTTCACTTGTGTTTATGGCCAAAGGTGTTTTTTATTTTAATAATCGCTTCTGGAACAAGAGCAAGCCACATGCTGCTAACTTGTTAAAGAGAAGGAGGGGAGGAGAGAGAGAAAGAGACAGAAGAGGGAAAGAGTCCACGCTCCCTTGTAAACTTCCCAATAGCTTGATTCTAATTCTCTCCGTAGAATCCCACCCTTAAAACCTTAATGATAGGGAAAGGGATAAAATATTATCTGGAAAGGCTCCGTTAACAGTCGGCCCTGGACTCGGGCTCGTGCTAGCTATGGTAATCCAGTACTTGGCATGAGTGGGGTGAGTGTGTGAGTGTGCGTGTGCTTGTGTGAAGAAAAAGATTTCCGTGCTCTACTGTCTCAT
This sequence comes from Typhlomys cinereus, assembly GCA_023101885.1. NCBI lineage: Eukaryota > Metazoa > Chordata > Mammalia > Rodentia > Platacanthomyidae > Typhlomys > Typhlomys cinereus. The sequence goes on from JALPQD010000458.1 coordinate 849,419, forward strand.
AATGCAGAGTGTGTAAAAGGGAAGGAATTTGGAGGAACTAGCCTTCTTCCAGTTGGACATCAATTGGACCACTGTTTTGAGCTCACTTTTATCTGGCAGCATTTCTGTTTGCTTTTAAATGTCAGAAAAGGTTAAGAATCCTTTGAAATCTGTAAGAGATTTCCTAGGCTTCTGAGGAGGATGTCCACCCTGTGATGGCATGAACTGATTACCCTCTCCATCTTTGAAATTGCTTTTCAGAGGGAACATATCAAATTGAGGACAAAAGAATTAAAGTAAATTCACCTTTGTGGGTTTGACTACTTTATTTCACAATGAGTGTGTCTAGTATTCAAACCTATTTCTCTCTGCCTTTCTCTTCTGTCCTGACTCATACTTTTCCAAATCAGGTACCTCAGCAGAAAATACTGTGACTCAGAGAGCACTACTGTACCATTTCCCTGACCCAACCTCTGAAACTGACTAAGAAACAAAGGACTCAAGGTGCCCAGGTGACCGTGAGGCTAACTAGTGTGCCTTGCTAGAGTTTCTTCACCATCACAAGTCCCTTATATCAATGAACTTCCCCTCCCCTCCCTTCCCCTCCCCTCCCCTCCTCTCCCCTCCCCTCCTCCTTCTCTTTCCCTTCCCTCCCTTCTCTTTTCCTGTCCTCTCCTCTTTTTCCTTTCCTTTACCGTGCCTATCAGCGTATAGATCACCCTCAGGGTACACAGAAAATATAACTTTGGGGGAGAATGAGGAGTTGGGTAAAGGGGAGTGGTAATAATTAAATTTGTAGTTTGAGATGTTAATTTGATAGAATCCATACTGTCATAGTTAGATACAGGTGTCAACTTGACAATTGAGAGTTTGAGCTCTGGGCACAGTTGCAGAGAATTAGTAGTTGTGTTAAGCCCAGAGCAGATCAGTAAGAGATTGTTTCGTTGATTGGGCAGACCCAACCCATGATGGGTGGAACCAGGCCTTGGACAGGTAAATTCAATACAGAAAGCTGGTTGAGGAAGTTGGCATTCTCTTGTGTACTTGACCAGACATACTGGTCTGGCAAGTGAAAATCGTTTCTCTCTCATCCATTATGTAGATACGGTACTGTCAGTTCCCTCAGTGCTGGTAGTGGTGTGAGCTCTCTTGCCATGCTGGACAAGCCACTGTAACCAGGAATCGTGAGCCAAACTTCAAAGCCTATTGCTCCCTTGAACCCACCTCTTCCATGAATCCCTCATCTTCCTCAAAGCAGAGACTAAGCTCAGATGCTTACAGAAGACCAAGACCTGTGTCCACCTCTACCAGGCAGCCAGACGTGAGCGTCCACTGAACTGCCCTTTAGCATTGGGTCATTGAACACCATGAGATGAAGGGGATGCTTTGTGACCACAATAACCTGCAAGGCCAGGAGATAACTTTGTGTATCTACAGACACAGCCCCTCCTACTTTCTATGCCTCGCTGAGGCCTGGAAGCCTCAATAAAGCACCATCTGTTGAAACCCAAGGCACAGACATTTCCTTCCAGGATTCTCTTTCCAGTACCTACCTAAGGTAAAAATCTTATCACCTCCTTACACGGTTCCTTCCCCCACTTCTGCCTGGGGGCGTATTCCCTAGGACACATCTGATTGGCACTCTTTTGGCTTTGTTCCCCGAGTCTACTTCATCCCTCTAAGGTTACCGACATTAAAAGACCACAACTGTGAATAACCTTTTGTTTCTCTTATCTGGCACTACCCTGCCCTGAGATTACCCCCACTGTATTAAGGGGTGTGTGAGTGCACTTACACATACACGGATGCTAGAAAATAGATAAATTACTGCTGAGGAACAATCAATTATTAGTGTCAAACTCTCAAAGTATATACTTACACAAAAAGGGCGTGAGACTCTGTGGATACGCCTAGCATTGTGACAGTGATTCAGAGCTGTAGAATTTTGTCATCTTTCACTCCTAGGGGACAATTAGATAATGAATGCAGATAGAATATGTGCTTTGCTTCTCTGAAATTGCTCTCTCCATGATGCTATGACACATCTTTGTGGTAGAATTGGAAAGCCCTTGGAAGGACTGCCCAGGAGGACTCCAAAACCCTCCACTAGAGAGGTCAAGCCACGTCCCTGTCCCAGGAGCAGAAGGGAATGTGCAGGCTGGGTGGTCAACATCAAAAGAGGAGGGAGTGGTAGTGCTGAGACATTAGGAGTTTGCCAGTTTTCCAAAGATTTAGTCTTGCCCTCGGAGTTGCTAATCTTTCAACTTGTCACCCAGACAGGGAAAGGCAGGATCAGAGTAGCCTCACTAAGTCACGAGGTGCCAATTTCTATCTAAGTCATAATCCTCCAGGACTCAGATCACTAAGCTAACAAGTCCCAAGATTCCTGCCCTGCCCTCACCCCATTTTCCAGCACATCTCGGGACTCCTACTGTGGTATGTGGAGCACATCCACATCCACAGACAAGTCTCTGTAAAACATTCAGGCACCTGAAATCTGCATGTCTCCAACTTAAGACTTCTGCTTCTAGTTTCCTCTCTCTCTCTACTCTCCTTCTTAGCATTCCTCCTCTTCATAAGGTTAGAATATGTCTCCTTTCTCCCCTGATTGAAGAAGAGAAGTTGAACTTGGAATTTTAGGACCTAATCTGAAGCCACAGCCTGTCTATAAACTGCCCAAATGTGAAAAACTCAGCACTCAGTGTCTGCAAAACTAAATCCATCTACGAATCCAGAAAAATTGTACCACTGAAAGGGTTAAAGCCAAAATGTAGGGGCAAACTTTAGAGATACCCATCTCTGAGGCCAAGAAGGGTTCCAACTTAGCCTGAGAGCCTCACCCCAGCCTTAAGTCACATATCTCCTCAACCCAAAGGAGTTACCAAGCAGCCCACACTCTAAGCAGACCTTAACTCCCCAACCCCCCCCACAAAAAGCATCTTTCTATTTAGTAGAATTTTTTGCCTAGTCCCTCTTCATGTCTCAAGCACTATGAAAACAGCTCACTGTCTCACCATGCTGTATCCATTCCCATGGAGAGACGACAGCCCTTCACAGTTCTTATCAAAGGACGATCGACTGCTGTGGAGGCCAGTCTCAGTGTCCTTCCTTGTGTGTTTTCATGTCGTTCCAGTGAATGACATGATCTAATACCAGTAATGTCTGCTTCAAACACAATTTGTTCTAGTGAATGTCATGTAACTTTTTCTAATTGCGAATATCATTTTTCAAAACCAAGCAATTTCATAAGCCACTGTCTTATGAATAAGACACTACATCAGAACAAAAGCTAGATAGATCCCATGTCCTCCTGAGCACAGGATGGAGGCCATTCAGTCGACGATAATTTGTTCAAAATTCAGATTCCTGAGATCCACTTCCCAAAACTCTGATCTCATGGGTTTAATAGACTCCTGGAATCTGCATTGTAAACCTTGGTATGCTCGACTAATGACCATACACTAATCATTCGAGACAGGCACTATTCCATAGTCTCCTTTGAATTATTGCCCAAGTCTGAAAAGCTCAGCTCATTGTGACAGTGCTTGAGAATTCACTATGAAAAGCTGTAGTTTTGTAATTATTCTTTTATTGCTTCATACATGAATATAGTGGCTTTATGATAGTTTCATAACTTAATCCCCAGTCCTATCTTCTTTTCCCTTCCCACTACAAACTTTCATCTTTCCTTCCAGTTTCCTCCTATTATCTTGTGGGTTTTTTTTTAAGAGTGGACCACTGGATTTCAAGAGTTATAATTTTCAGATTGTTAATAGTCAAACTCATCGTCTACATTTACTTTCTTCTGAGGACCATGAAGTCAAGCATTGTGAAGTGATATGGGAAATACTGTTTGGACGATCATCAGCTAGGGCAGGGGCTAAGAGGCCATCTAGTACCTCATGAGTGTCCTTTAAGGGACTCTTCAACTTTGTCTTTCAGAGTAAAGGCTGTGAGTTCTCAATCATTATTTCCATCTCTACAAAGAGAAAGTGGAGGAGATTTGTATTGCTTCTCATTGGCTCTGCACCAGTTTTACAAACTCAGTTTTGGCCAGAGTTACTCCTTAATTGTAAGTTTTCCAAATCATACAACCCAGAGATCCATAATTGGACAGCTCATGTAGTACTAGAAGTTTTGCTGCCTTCCTACAATAAACATGGGGATGACCATGGCGTCACTGATGTTGGTCTGGGCATGGCCTTTGGCTCACACATTGGGGTGTCCAATTAGAGAATAAGGATGGTTTCAGAATCCATTTCATGTAAAGAGAAAGAGACCTTCCCCTTTCCATAATGCCAAGGAGTTTCCAACCTGATTATTAAGAGCTCGGATGAGTCAACGTTAGGTTGGGTTCTGGCACTGTGCAGCTCCCACATTCTTAGAGAGTTTTGTGTTCCTCTTGAATCCATCACGTCTAAGTCTCACACAGACTCCAATTCCTATATTATGCTGGAGAGCTGAAGAGCAAAGCAAAAATCTGCTTCCCTAGCCCAAGTTTCCATTTAGCTCAGAAACAGAGCTCTTAATTTATATTTCCCTCGACAAACAATGGTTTAACTTACAGGGGAATGGCGTCTCGGGAACTTGGACAAACTTGAGAGGAGAAGTAAATTAGACGTTAGATAAAACTCAGCCTTCTCACTTGAGCCAGGTTCTGCCATCTCCAGTTACTATAAACAACTGAGAGTTTGGACATGTTGAAAAAAAAATACATTGACCGTCTTCCCCCACAGGAGAAAGAGATTAGACCAGCATTTCCAGCGTCCGTGGCACGCTGTGATAATGTGGCTACATGGGAGAACTTTAGCACCACAGAAAGAGACCCAACTGCTCTTCCACTAAACTCTTAGAATGGGGAACAAATTCACTTGTCTGTGTGAACTCCTGGTATGAGATTATGACATGTGCAGAGAATCCGTAAAATAATATCCAAGGCTTCCTAATATCACACATATTCTTTCTCTCTCTTTCTCTTTCTCTTTTTCCATATGCAGATATTCCATGGATGGAAACTAGATTTTTCACCCTACTACTTTGCAAGTGTTTAGCAACACTGTCTAGCAACAAAATTGTTGAAGATAGGGCCTGAGACAGTATGAAGTACAAAATTTGCCATCCAGAGATTAAATATCATTTTTCACTTTCAATGCCTCCCATGGAAAAGAAACTACTCTTCATCCCCCCCCCCCAACATACAGACCAGAAAAGGGACATTGAGAAGCCTCAACAAGGCTTTAGGCTTCAGGGTTGAAGTATAGTTCAGGGGTCTTCCTGTGCTCTGTAACATGGCAGAAAGAAAACATTCATCCTCATGTTCCAACTTGAACAACTCTCTTCACTCAGAGAAGCCCCTGTAGGAAACTGTAGAGACTTCCAAAGGCAGTGAGAATGAAGGTGGAGCTGTGCTATCTCAGAGCTTGGATTTCCCCCATGGAGAATCAGACTAGCCCTCCACGGCTCTTCCACCGGGAACAGTACACAGACCTGTGGAACTGTTCCTCCTCACCCCACCACATACACCTCCTTTTCCTGCCCAGTAGCAAAATTCTGGCTCCCAACTCTTCCTTCTTAGCCTCCGTACTCTGGGCCCCATACCCGCAGACAAAAGGATCAACATAGATATGATAGTTAACCTTGGCTGACAACTTAATGCCTCAGAGCTGAGCTTTCAGGCATTCCTGTGATGAATTATCTAATTAAGGCAAACCTGTAGCAGACCGTTTCAGTCGTGTGATTGACACAGAAAGACTCAGCTCATAGCGGCAGGTGGATAAGATGGAGAGAACTGACTGTTTTGGGGCAAGCTGTCAAGCCAGACAGCGTGATCTGTCCTTGCCCCTCTGTCTTGCCATGGATGTGGTATGAGCAAGTCCCCTAAGTTCCTGCTGGTGGTGTTGCTCCCCTGCCATGATGAACCTACAATTCTGAGCATGAATAAGCCTCTTGTTGCTCTAAATTGTTTGAATCGTGTATTTATAGAAGCAACGGGCATATGAAACTAAGACAACAAATATTCTTCAGTCAGAATCTAGCTGTTATTAATATGGATGTAGAGGATATTAGTATTTTAATAAGACTGTAAGGGATTCATTAGCAGTCCAGTTGCTAGGGGAAAAGAAAGAACATATTTTCCCCCAGACCCCTTCATCTCAGCGCTCAAGTCCTAAAGATGGGAGAAGTCCTAGAAAAGTCCCTTTTATAATAGAAGAGTAAAGAGCTGTCTCAAATCCCTGAAAGAGAGTGAAAAAGGAAGGAAAGGCCAGTGAGAGCCATGGTAGGAAGAAGAATCAGAAGAAAGGCCCTGCTTAGGATATTCAGGGAGGGATGAACTAAGATGGGTGGGGGTACTGAGGTGTATTTAAAGGCCTGGAGGGGCTGGAGAGGTGGCTCAGGGGTTAAGCCTCTGCCTTGCAGGCGGAAGGTCCTGAGTTCGGATCCTAGACCCCAGTATAGACCTCGCGTGGAAGCCAAGGCGGCCTGTGTTTCTGGTCCTGGTAGGGCGGAGCCTGTGAGTCCGGGGGCAGAGTAAACAAGGAGGAGGTGGAGGCGGTCCTTGGAGGTTCCCAAATTTGTCCATGGTTACACACACACACACACACACACACACACACACACACACACACACATACACACATACATACACACACAATTGAATAAATAAAAAAATAAATAAAGGCCTGGAAGACACACTAAGTGACATCACTTCCCTTGCTGTCTTAAGTCGCCTTTTCATGTGGTCTGTCTTGCAGCTGCCATTGCTGACCTCATGCCACAAGAGCCGAGCCTTTGTCCTTCCACCACATTAGACTGTGCCATTCAGACCCATCAGACAGGAACCAGAGAAGAACCAGCAAGCTCCTCTAATATTTTGAGAGTGATGACATGAACAACTAACTTCACACTAATTAGCAGGACCCTGTAAAAGACTAGAAGTTCCCAGAGTATGACCCCTCTGACCTCTGACCTCTCAGGGGTCAAAGCAGTGAGGCACTCCTCTACAGTTCAAGTTTCTATCCAGCCTGTCCTTGAGAACCTGTATCTAGGGTCACTTGTGCACCCAAAGCTGCAGGGAGCTCAGTTCTTTTTAAATTGGCCTCATTGTTCTGCACGGGGCTTCTTAAATGTTTTCCCTCCCGTACAGGAAAAAGTCATCTTTTGGAAACCTGTACCCACACAGCCTGGGACTACAAGGGGGGTGGGGGAGAGGAAGGAGGAGTTGAAGCGGATAAACATTCTGTCGTCATTTAGGTCAGAAAGAAGAGCTAAGAGAGAAACCCAATTTACTAACGAACTTAGCATCACTTTGCCTCTTGTAGAAAGTTAGTTTTGAAGTCTGGTATGGGCCTTGAACAGGAGAGAGTGGCCAGAAAAGTGGAAATTACAAGACCAGGGCCTCAGCCCAGCTGAGATACTCGCAACAGCCAATGTGCAAGAAAAAGAGAAAGGGGCTGCAGGAGATGAGGATGTGGGTTCAGCTATCCAGCACTCACTTAAAGCTGGGTACTTGGGTATACGACTGTAATCCCATTAAGCAGGAAGATCACTGCTCAGTCAGCCTAGCTGATTCAATAAGATCCAGGGTCGGTGAGAGGATCTCATCTCAGAAAACTAAGGTAGAACGAGACACAGAAAGGCACCTAAATGTCAACCTCTGTCCTCCACACACATATGCACATATATATATTCACCAGCATGCACATGTAAGGACAACCACATGAACACACACACACACACACACACACACACACACACAGAGAGAGAAAAAGAAATGTTATATTTCTGCGCTAGAGTCATTATCATTATCTGTAGGAACAATTTGGTCTCAATCTCATCTCAATGCCAGTATCAGGGATCATTATATTTCAGGTATTTGGTAAATATGTGTAGAATAAACAAATCTTTACTCAGAATCTTGTTCATAGCCATAGGAGTTCACCACTTGATCATTTATACAACCAGAATGCTACTGACTGTAATAGATGCTGGAAACTTCACAGATAGATTTGACTTGAGTTCAGAGTTCAAATTCTGATGGACTAGACAAGATATGTATCAAAGTAGCTGTAAGGATGCAAGAAAGGTACAGAGAAGGCAGCGAGGCCATAATCCACAGGGAGCAACTGTGAAGAGAGTTAGCAAAAAGCCTTGGCCTCACTTGGAATAGTTATTCTGGTAAACCTGAGCTCAGCATCCCTTCCTTTACCACAGCAGCTCAGCTTGACATAGCGAACTAAAATTCCTAAACATGAATTTCCATCGGAGCCAAAGGGAGAGCTTTTTTTTTCCCCTGCAGGGTCCTTGTTTCTGGATCTTTCTCCACCTCCTGGAAGACCTCAGCTAGCATTCCTTGATCAGGCTCTTCCCCTCTTGCAAACTTTCATTGGCAATGCACTTTCTCCCTGGACCTGCACCTGGGAATCACATACCTGGCTTCAGCCAAGGGATTTCAGGAAACAGTACATTGGAAACATGTCTTTAAAATGGAAGCAGATACAGCAGCCGGCAAGGAAGCCAAGGAAAACTCCATTCTTTCTAAAGAGCAGGAAGTCTGCTGGCGGTGGAAACCTACCTGCTCTCAGCCACCACCACATCCTCTCATAAATGCACACACACAGAGGCACACGTGTACACCCGTGAGAACCTCGGCAGCCTAGAATACGAGCTGCTCTTTGGAGGGTCCTGTGGTCTCACAAGTCTGCAGCCCACGAAGCCTGGGTCGCATGCTGGTTTCTGGAGAAGCCCTTTTATGGCTTCCTCTTCAACACTGGAGACAATTCAAACCACGTTTTATAGTTTTATAGGCATTTCTAAGGTAGTTCCCACTTATAAGCAGCAAGGAGTTTGGTTCCAAGTTGGCAAAAGGAAAAATAAAAGATGTGAGTGGGGCCTCTTTCATCCACAAGGGTGGCATTGGTAAGCTGACCCTCACTTTGTGGGAGGCAGCTGAATCCCATCAAGAAATGTCATTTCAATAACATTTCCTCCTATGGTTGCAACACATTCCACTCCATAAAATGCCTTTGCCATACCAACTCATGTGAGCTTCATCTTATACCCATGGTTGGCCAGGACTGTCATCATGGCCATGTGCAGAGCAGGAAATCGGGGCCGGACAATGAGCTACATGCCCAAAGACACAGAGAGAGGAACCAAGCAAGCCAAGACCAGCTGCATGGATGCACACATCCCACTTTTGCAATTATGTCTGACTGCTCAGAATCTGAGCTTCAGCTATCCTAATTAAGCTATCAAGACACAGGCTCTCTGTGACTTGAATATGGTTGGATACCTTAGAGTCTTACTTCCCCAAGGCAGAGGACTCCAAAATCACAGATCTCAAAGCAGTTCCAAGGAAATCGCAAGGGTCTAGCCCAGGACGGCATTCAGGATGGCCTTGGAGTCCTCTCTGGGTTTTCCCTCTCACCCCCATTGGTCACTGCTGTTCTTGGTAACCAGGGACCACCCGTACCCTTATTCCCTTTCTCTGCAGTTCTCCTTACTGTGGCTCCTGCAGATGCTTATCACATTACATTTGAAGTCTCCCCTTAACCCCTTTGTGTCTGGCTCTCTGCCTCTGCTCCTGGGAAGACACAGGCTGGAGGTCTGAGTTGAATTTGGAAGAACGTTGGCATCTTTTGACCATATATGATGACAGACAGAAGCCCAGAGTTCTGGGAAAGTGTCAGTACAAACACACACTCCAGCTCAACCTCCAAGTCAGGTTCTGGTTGGTTTAAAAATGGAGACTCACCTTCTAGAGCAGGAGCAAATCTTTGGACATTCATTATGCTTATAAGACATGGGAATTGGCACAAAATGTCAAACTGACCCCTTTCCTGAAGATAAGCAAACAGCCAAGTAAGGAAATACAGATTAATTTAATTTAATTTAATTATTATTATTATTTATTATTTATTCAATTGTGCGTGTGTGTATGTATATGTGTGTATGTGTGTATGTATGTGTGTGTGTGTAGAACCATGGACGAATTCGGAAACCACCATGGACCGCCTCCACCTCCTCTTTGTTTACTCTACCCCAGGATTCATAGGCTCCACCCTACCAGGACCAGAAACGCAGGCCGCCCCCATTTCCGCCCAGTGTCTATACGTGGAATCTAGGATCCGAACTCAAGACCTTCGGCCTGCAAGGCAGAGGCTTAACCCCTGAGCCACCTCTCCAGCCCCTAGTCCTTTTGCTTTCAAGGCAAAGGCTTAACTCCTGAGATGTCTCTCCAGGTCCTTCAAGCACGATTTGTATTCCTTCAGGATTAATCTATCCATCCTACATTATCCATCTTGCTATGACCAAGTTGTGATCATCTGCTTCCCATGTAAATGTTCTAAGAACAAATTCTGAAACAGCTCTGGAATACTAGAATCTAGTATTAGACTCAGGTTCTCATTAAAAAATAAACAAATGCATAAAAGGAAGACAAGAAAAAGAAAGAATGTCTCTCTAGTCAGGATTAATTTATCCCAGGATAAAAGATGATGAAGCTTCTATGTTTCTGCAAAATATCACAGTTCCTTGTTTTTAAGATCAGCTTTATAAAACTAGATAACATTTGTCAGCATGCTCATCTTTGGATATAATCACTCTTTGCTATAGATTGGATTTGGGAGTCAGACTCAGGAGGATTATTCCTAGATATTCATAGAGCAGGACTCCACGGTGGGATGCTAGGAAGCTAGTGACTGGTGGTGGTGTGAAGATTATTTGGATGGTGACTTACCTATTGGCCATCAGATTCTTTGCCAGCTTTCATGCTGTCCTGGTTGCTATCACAGGGACTGACTCTTGCGACTAGATTTCCCACATGCCTGTCCTGTCTGACTCTATTTCCTTTTTCCAATGAGACCTCTCAGCAGGGCAGTGGAGGAAGGGAAAAGCTAATCTAGTCCTTGGCTTCCGGCTGGCTTCGGAGGAACGAACGGAAGAAGCAACTTGGTGTGCCCTGGAGTTCCATTCCACCAGGAAGTCTGTTCCTCTGAAGGCCAGTTTCCTAAACTCCACATCTCTTCCCTTGGCCACTCCTGTAATGCAGCCTTGTGACTTCCTGGCAGGACTTCTCCCATTTGCCCTTTTAACTTTATCAGCATTTCCCTAACAACCTCCTCAGATCAAAGTTCCTTCCTTGGTATATCTGGTTTATGTTCTTGACAGAAGCATGACCAACACACTTGCTCTTTTAATAAAGGATCTTTGGCTTAGCCAATTTCCTAAGCTAAATCACAACCCAGCCAGAAGAGGAATTGAGACCGTGGAGTACTAGTTTAACACTTAACACTTGGTTCTGCAAGAGATCATCTGATTTCTAGCATTTGCCAATGTCTATGATGTGAATCCTCCCATGTTGGCTACTTTCAAGCTTTCAACATAACAATGTTGAGTGTGGACTTAGTGATGATGTACAATAAACTTGAATTGATATAGTCAACCCACCACTGAATGTCTGAGCAACTATCAACCACATATATGGACAACCTAAATGTAATTGCTCTAACCAAGACAGAACTTGTGGAGCTGCACAGGGTGAGGAGAGCCCCAGGGAAAGAGGCAGCCATAGAGAAGTACAAAGGGGAATGAGGAAAGAAATGTCAAGTGAGGACTTGGGGAATGAACTAGGCAGAGAACTATGGGATTAAGAGTAAGATAGATATTGGGCCAGCAAAATGGCTTAGTGGGTAAAAGCACCTGCACATAAACCTGGGGATCTAAGTTCAACCCCAGATCCCACAAGATGGAAGGAGAGAAGCAATTTCTGACAGTTGTCTTCTGACCTCCATGCATGTAGCATGGATGCATTTCTCAACTCTTCCTTCCTCCCTTTTTTCCCTCTCTCACATTCTCTCCTACCCTTCAATAAATAAACATTATTTAAAGGAATAAGAAATATTTTTAGTAGTGATGTCCTAGAAAGCTTATTTAGAAAGCTGAGGGAGCTAAAAATCACTCAATCACAAAAGGTTTCCAAAGAATCCTAGAATGTGTTACTGAACAGGTGAGGAAACTGGCATCTCCGAAAAGGACCACCTAGGCCTATCATGGAAGAACATAGTGTGTGACTGAAACTTCCTCTCAAGGCCATTCATTCATTCACTTTCTATTGCATGGACCATAAATCATGTGTGAACATGACAGACCCTGTCCTTATCGTCAAGCACCTTACTTCCAATGGAAGAAAGAAGGACTAATAGTTTAGCACAATTTGCAACTATTCTTTTCATACATTAAGTGCCATAAAGGAGAAGTGTAGAATCCTTTGATAGGTCTAATTTAGACTGAGGAGCACAGAAGACCCTCCTTTTACAACTCCTTTTCCTTTTCTTTCTCTTCTTTGGAACTCCAACACTGATGGTGGATGGAAGAGAACAACGTCAATTCATGAGACAAAGATGAAGAGAAAGTGGGTTCCAAGATAAAGGCGCTTCAGATGCGGCTTGGTCTCAAAATGCCTCTTAAATAGCATGTCTACTCCTTCATCACCAGACAGCCCTGAAATTAGTTAAGTATAAGACAACAAAACCATCATAACATGATATCTTGATATCAGATGTAAATATGAACAGGTGATTAGCTCTTATGCATATATTTTAGAATTGGCTGGAGTCTTGGCCTGGCCTGGTACTACTGATAACCTTCCCTCTTCTCAGTGGAACCTGTTGCCACGCAGCAAGTCACATACCAAAAATAGAGTCTTTGCAAGAAAATACCATCTCTACACCATTTTCTTTCTAAAACTCACTAATAGTTTAGCACAGACCTTCTCTGGCTGATTGAGATTGATATTTCAGTCCTGGGGAATCCATACATTCTGCAAATAATGGCCTTCTTTCCTCTCTCCACCTGCTGGAATAAGATCTGTGATTTATCTCTTCCCTCTTGGAACTCCCAAACCATTTCCTTCCAAATCTGATCTGCCAAGGCTGGAAAGAAATACAAAGGCCTGCTCTTGCTTCAATGTTGAATGAATCCATCACACCTCACCTCCTGGCCTACTATCCCAATATTCTATTTCTAGATAATTGGTGCCTGTTTATCTTCAGAACTTAACATGATCTTACCAGACTTTAACTTTGGACACAGAAAACACCACCAAACATCCCAGATAGGCTGGCTACCCAAATTGGGATGAATTTCATTTTCTTCATCTCTAAAGTGGATGCATGCAGGCTAGCTTTGGCAGAGAAGTAGTTAAAAGGAAGAGTCAATAGCCACGTGGAAATGCTCTTGGATGTCTCTGTGGAGCACTATGCAGAAATGTTGAGACCCTACAGATACGATTTCAGGGTCCTCTGAAAGAAATGTTTCTTTTTCTGAAAAGCTTGAATTCTACCTCCCTAAAATCTTAGGACTTTGGGCACATGTGAGCTCTTTCAAACTTAGTTTCTCTCCTTTGTAAAATGAAATAAATGATACTGTCCCACCAACTGGCCCCATACAAACAATTCCTAAAACAACTTTGTACAGTTAAGAAGGATAGATAGCCAAGGGAAAAATCAAGATTTTGTGTTATTTTCCCATTTTGTATTATTACAATTAGAGGCAATACTTTTTTTTTAACTCCGAGGGGAGAAATCAGCAAAAAACATGCTCACAAAATTACTCTTCTCTACTGTCTATGGCCAAACCAAGAATACCTGTGTCAAGGGACACAGGACCTCCAGTGATGTTTTTTAAATGTCCTCAGTCTTTTTCCTGATGCTCTTGGTTTCGGGAGATTGAATAAATGGAAATTCACAGTGTTTCCAAAGAAGTTACTTCCTTTCCCAGGCTCCCTCCCCCCACACACACCCAGATCACTTGTCATTGAGATTAACCTTCCTAGGGAGGCACCCAGCAGCAAAATTCTCTGGGAACAGGACAGCTTTCTCAGGATGTCAGGAAATGGAGAGTGTGTATGACTCAGGAGGGACCCACAACCACATTTACAGAAGGCTGAGGTTGCAAACTGTCCCAAAAAAGCAGAGAGTAGATATTATACCTCCCTTTTCCAGCAATGATCCTGTCCTTCTGGGCATTCAACATTCCACTCACGAAGTCCTCTCCCTGGAGACCCTCTCTGACTTCCATTAACAAAGGCTCCAGAAACTAGCCCTTCCCGCATCTCAACCTCTTACTAGTTAGTTTGATGTGAAAGGTATCCTGATGGCCCCCCGCTAGACTGTTGATTTTCATTCAACACCCTTGTCCCTCGGTACACTTGGCAGGTCCCAGAATTCCATTCTCTCATGTTCCTTTCCATTTACTGCATGGTAAGCCCTTCCCCCAGCAAATAAACCCAAACTAGGGTTTAAGACCTTCCTGGAAGATGATTCTGTAGCTCTCTTTCTAGACCTGCACAAGCCTCACTCTCATTCAAATGAAGAGTATCATTGAAGGGCTCCCTGTCCTTGCCCCCCAGCAGACCCTCATAAATCCACAGTGAATTGTTTTTTTTAATTAAAGCGTCCAAATAATTAATGATCAACTCCATTTGTGCCATTGAAAAACCCAAATGTCACACGGTTGAAAAGATCCAACCAAATAATTCAGTGTACCCTATAAAGCTTTATAAAAAGCAGAGCCGAAGAGGTCTGCATGACTGGTTTCTGGGCTGTCTGAAAAGCTTGGTTGGATTTCTGGACACTTGATTGGATTCCAGGAATAATGTGCCCTGAGCACAAAGGGCCCTTTTGATGTGTCTGTGTCGTAGCTCCGCCCTTCCCTCCTCACTTTACCTGGGATACACATTCCCCTTGTCTCCCTAGTAGGAAAAAATAACCCATGAAAGAGAGGAAAAAACAGCAGAGGGGGGAAAAATCAAGAGTGAGAATGAGGTGGAATTCTGCGGTTCTCCATCTAAGTTTGTCTCCTAAAGTTCCAGAAGGAAGAGAAGGTGAGTTTTTACCATGTCTGTGATTAGACACCGGAAAAATATAGCAAAAAGATGTCTCTTGTTTGACTGGGTTCCTTTGAGTTAAAGGTAATGAGACTCTGCCACTTTCAGAGTCAGAGATAAAGCAGCTTACCAACCCTGGAAATCAACATGGATCTACATGTTCAATTCAGAGAGAGAATCTCAAAGACAGTGAGGCTAGCCTGTTCATTTTAGGATGCCTTGACAAAGTGGCAGAGCCAACTCAAGGCTGTCTCTAGGTGACAGGAATATGGGTCTAGCTCCAGCTACAGGGCTGCACAGATAGGTATAAGTAGGAGAAGGCAACAAGCTGGCAGTCATAAGAGCTACTAAAGGCTTTTCAAGACTAAATTGAGCAGGCTGGTTTTCCTGTCTGCAAAAGGATGACTTGCACCATCTGCTATAAGAGCCTATTTAAGAAACTAACCCAAGCTTAATGGCTTAAGACTTATTTGGGTCTTCTTTAATGCATCTCATAATATTTATAAACATATCAGTAGAAATTGTATACATACTGATTCATTAGCAGATATATCATGAGCATTGGATATCATAGATATATCTCAGTGGTGTATTTTAACTTATTCATGGATGGTATGTAGAAATCCAATCAATTTTCTGTATCAAGTTTTCACATAGTGATATCACAAAACATACAAAAGAATTTTACTTGTTTTTCTACCAATTCTCAATGTGTCTTCACACCATTGGGTTTCAGCTAGTGACATCACAGAGAGTCTATTTGGCGTCTTCTCTTTTTTTAGGTTTCTTAGGTTACAAGCAATAGAAGGGACTCGTTAACGTTGATGTAGATACTATTGAAAAGTTTTGGAAGAGTTCTGCAATTCACAGGAAGTAATGGGCTATCGATCCTCAGGACAGGGCCAGACCCAGAGCGGTACCAGGAGACACAAAGTGGTCTAGCTCAAGATGGTCTCAGGATTTCTCTTTCTCCACTTGTCTCAAGATCCAGATTCCTTCAAGAGAAAATCTTTCCTTTATGGAGGTCCAGCTGGTTGAGAAACCCACAGAAACTGTTCACGATGCTACAGGAATGGTACCTCAAAGGAAATTCCAGGTGCTGTCGTGAGATGAGAGAATCGGGGCCAAAGAGTCAGCACAACGCATATCTCCTTCACATACAGTATCTAACCGGCTCCTTCTGTCTCTCACTCATCTTATCAACTCTATGGTGGGGACAGAGAATAAAATCTCAAGCAATCCCATCCTCCCACCTAGCCATCCAAATGAAGCATTTGGGTTCAATGTTTGTGACCCATTATTCATTTATACACGAAAGTGGATCTTCCTTATCTGGCTTCCCTGGACTTCAGGGCACCTTCTTCCCCATTCGTATACACAGTGCTGCTGGAATATATTTGATTAATAAGCAAATACATCTGTGTTCTATCTTGCATTCTGGCCCTCTACTGTCTCTTTCTAAGGGTGGTGGTGTGTTTATTTTGCTGTGGTTACTTTGGAATAAGAGACCTAGTATTTATCCTGATACAATCAGTAACTACGTTGAATTCTCTTTGCTTGTTGAACTGCTGACTCTGGGCTTGAGCTCACATCATGTATAAAAGATGTTTGTGGGTTTCCTAGGTGTTTTTAAGCCACGAGAAAATGGGTGGAGGGGGCGCCATAACCAGTTCTCTTAAGGAGAGAATTTTCGTGAAAATAAAGTGAGGTTAAAAGCGTCGTCCTTGCCGCCACTCATCTCCTTTATTTATTGCCTGCTCTGTTTTGCATTAGCATGCTGACAAGCATAGCTATAGACAAGCTCGTCCACACTCCAACTGCTGCCCTGACTCCAGTTCCAAGTTATGAAACTTAATCTAAACCTTAGAGGCTGCAAACTGCAACTTTAAATTTCAGTTTACAGAGTCCCCTAGGATGGTTCCAGGAATTGAGGTGGGAGGGTCCTGGGAATTAGAAATCAAACTACCACCTCCTTCTTCCCTTAAAAGGGTCTGAGGACATTGGAAACAAAACTCATAAAAAGATTACTTTCAAAGCATCCCAACTGAGACAAGCTGCGAAAGAGCATCGCCCCATCCCCCTCCTAGACATGAAGAGGTGTCTCTTATTCTTCAAGGTCATTTGAAGGGCATTTCGCAATCCCCCTCGGTCACCTGTTCCAAAATAAAAGAGTCGGATGCCAGGAAAATCTTCCTCATATTCCAACACCAGTTCTTTCCTTGATCCAGAACATTTTAATAATCAAAGTATAACTTTTCAGTACTGGAAGAGGTTTGAAATACCATTTAGTCTAGAGGTTACCACCTAGTGACCCAGGGATTAAGACGCATTTTACCAAGGCCACAGAAGGTTTAATTTCTGAGCCTTTGTATTAGCTGCCAATACTTAGATATCAAAACAGTTACTTTAACAAATACACAGAGTTGGACTCTCTAGAGTTCTCAGAAGACCCGAAAGCACTGAAACCCCCGTCCCCACAGCAATAGTTGGTTATGGATTTTCTCTTTAGACTGGAGATGTAGTAAAAATGTAACTGTCCTGATTGTCAGAGGGTAAGCCGGATCTGCTTACTTTCGTTTACCCTGAAACGACTAGGTCCTCTTGGCAGCTGTTTTTCTGAATGTTCATTTTTACTGACTGAGATGAATGTCAGGCCATCAGCTCGGGCCTCTTAACCCTGTGGTCTACCTCTAGGTGGCACTGCTTCAGACCAGAGAACACAGCACAAAGAAAGGTTGTGACATTGCAAACGTCAAAGGCTGCACTTGTAATAGACCCTGTCGTTCTTGGTAATTCTATTCCATAGGTGATCCAGGACACAGAAAAGGAAAGTTTCCATTATAAGACCCAGTTCCATTTTTTTAATGACAAGATGTGTGTGTGTACATGTGTGTATGTGAGAGAGAAAGAGAGACAGAGAGGGGGGTGAGAAAGAGACAGATTTGATTGTGAGGTGGTTGCTAGTTTTCTTAGTGAGAAAAAGAAAGAAGGTGGTATATCCACGTTTGACTCTGTAATAGAGCCTTGTATGAAGATGAAGGGGGTCCTTACAGGAAATGTGAAATGAATATGGGAATTCATCTATCAAGAAAAGAACACACAAAACTCACAGCCTAAGTTTATATTTATAAGATGCTACTCAAATCAAAGGTCAATTTGGCAAAAATAAATAAATAAAGCTAAATGGTTTATTGCTCAGATTAGTTCTTTGATACTGTGCAAACCCAACGAAATTCTTTATGTTTCTGGAGAAGGACAGTATGAATTCTTTGACAAGC
This sequence comes from Typhlomys cinereus, assembly GCA_023101885.1. NCBI lineage: Eukaryota > Metazoa > Chordata > Mammalia > Rodentia > Platacanthomyidae > Typhlomys > Typhlomys cinereus. Next base: position 867,563 of record JALPQD010000458.1, read on the forward strand.
CTGTCTTGCAATAAGAGAGGGAGAAAATAAACAATAAGCTAAGCATGAAGGTCACACATTCAGCCCCAAGTACCCGGTCACTGCAGCCAGCACCGGCCACTGTTGTTAGTCCCAACAACTGAAGGAAGTATTGTTTACAAATACTAATCTGTCCCTGTCAAAAACAGATGAGTCCTTTGAAACGATTCCTAGCTGTGAATATGGTTCAGTACAGGGGAAGCAGACAAAAAAATGTCTTCTCACACCTTCCTCGTAGCTCTTCACTCAAAACCACAAAGAACCACACAGAACACTGCTTCCGAAGAGCGGAGACGTGACTGGAGCTTAAGATTGGTGGACACCATTAGAATTTGGAGTCAAAATCTGTCCATTTCCAACTAGGAGACAGGATTGTGCTCATGTGGACAGTCACTTTTGCTAATTAGAAAGCAGTAGGTAAAAACTGAGCCAAATGTTCTTTCTCATGGTGAACTTATTTTCAATCAGCTTGATGGCTTTGATGGTGCTACAAAACAAGCTCATTAGCATCTGCCTCCCTCAGAGCTCAGGAGCATGAAGTAACTGTATTTACCACTTAGCCACTTGGCCATCTTTCCTCCCACTCAAAACTCTGACCTTCAGAAGATTATAATTAATGCAAAAAAATATTTAAGTGCCAGTCTAGTGCCTGATGATCTTAAAATCCTGCACTGCTGACTTATCCTTCCTTTTGATCTTGGATGGATGCCAGAGTATTTCCTAGATGGAGCATTTCCTCCAATGGCAGATAGTGAAGACCTTTCTACAGAAACATATTAGAAAATATAACTGGAGAAAAGAATAGGTTCTGAAATAATGGCTATTAATATGCAAAAATCTTCTAATTAAATTTCTACACCTCTCCATGTACAAAGTTCTTCTTAAAACTGACTAAATAGGGGCCGGAGAGGTGGCTCAGGGGTTAAGCCTCTGCCTTGCAGGCGGAAGGTCCCGAGTTCTGATCCTAGACCCCACGTATAGATGCGGGCGGAAGCGGGGGCGGCCTGCGTTCTGGTCCTGGTAGGGCAGGAGCCTGTGAATCCCCAGGCAGAGTAAATAAGGAGGAGGTGGAGGTGTCCATGGTGGTTCCCAAATTCGTCCGTGGTTCTACACGCGCACACACAATTGAATAAACAATAAAAAAATTTTAAAAAAAGACTGACTAAATACAAAGACATGAAGAGAAAATCGAAAACCTTTAAAGGAAACCATGACATATTTTTTTAGAACTTTGGAGCAGGAAAAAATGTTTTCATCTACAACAAAAATAAAAATTTTAAGCAACAACTTTGAAGAACACTGATCAAATTACTTATCAAATTAAGTATAAAACGTATGTAGCAAAAGATTCTATAAAAGTACAAACATAACTGGTCAATCATTAATACATATATAGGACTCAAGACTTCATAACTAAAAAATTAATGAGAAAAATAACCTTCATGAAGTTCAAATGTATATAATTAGAACTCCCAAAGCAAAGGAGAAAGACATTAGGGCAAAGTCTTTTTCCTAAAAAGTAATTAACCAAATGCTAGGAGCTAGAGACATGGCTCAGGGACTCAAACCTTTGCCACACAAGCAAAAATAAACAAACAAACAAACAAACAAACTAACTAACTAACTAACAAATCCTGAGTTTGGGTCCCCAGATTCCCATAAAAATGCTGGTTGGAAATGTAGCTTACAGCTCTGACCCTGAAAGACATCCTGAGAAACCCCAAAGCAAAGCAATAAGGAATAGAGCAATTCGGGATAATTCCTGATCATCCTTGGGCCTACACACACACACACACACACACACACACACACACACACACACACACACACACACAAATCAAAACAATAATAAAAGTAACTAAAATTCTTCACAAATTCAGTGGAAAACAAAATTCAAGGAAATTCAGAAATTTGATACATGCAAAGAAAATAAAATCCTGTCTAGTCACACTGTAATGAAACCACTTAACACTATCAATAAAAAACAAATCTTGAAAACATTTAAGAGCAACGATGCATTAAATACAGAGAAAAATGGCATAAATGGCAGTGGATTCCCATCAGGAACCATGGTGGTGAGAAGAACAGCATCTTTAAAGCACTGTGAAGAAAAAAAATAACATAGATCTAAAATTTTGTATTCAGCAAAAGAAACCTTCAGTAATAAAAGTAAAAAATATTTTCAGATAACAAAATGTAAGACTTCACTATTGGTAAAGATACAGCATAAAAATGTTGACAGAATTTCTTCAAACAGTATGACAAGTTACTATAGTAAACTTACATCTCTAAGAAGGGACTATACAAACAATAAACAGTTGGTATACAATGGTTCAATCAAAGAATTATATATGGTATATGTATATGTGCACACACATATTTGAAGAGAAACTACATTATCACAAGGAATTTTGCTCACATAATTATGGGTTCTGGTTAGAACAGGTGATCCAAAAGGAAAGAAAATAAATAGGCTTCCATTTCACAGGTTTGGATTCTCTGAGCTCAGGGAAAACCTTAGCATTTTAAAATATCTTACCCAGATAATCTGCCTTTTGATTAATTTGATTGGAATGATTGGAAATGATGGGAAGCTTCATTGACTGCCATATGATTCCTTCCCAGCTGTACCTAAGTCAGTGATGATGGACTAACTGAAATTGTCGTCAATTTGGCTAAGTGAACACATTAAAAAACTATCACACCTTTCTTATGTTCTGTGTTTTAACGCTTTAAAATAGCTACAATCATTTATACTAACAATTTTAATATTGGTGAGTTTCAATGTAAATAAGTGTTAGACATAGGTCAACTATAATATAGATAGTGGATATGGAGTAAAGAAACCTACCAGGCTGATAAATTTTAAAATGATTGGTAAATATCAACTCTTGGGAGATAATGAAGAAAAAATAGATGATTGATAAACAAAAGATAGATGATAGATAAATTGATGATAAATAGATAGAAGATGGATAAATATATTATAGGTTGATGATGAATAGAGGAAGGGAGAAATGATGGAAGATGATAGATAGATAGATAGATAGATAATAGACAGTTAAATAGAAACAGACAAATAAGATGGAGACAATAATGTATACATATAACTCGCCATAAATGAACTGAATACTCAACATACTCAAACATTCTAAAATAAAACAAGAAAAAAAAACAAATGAACAAAATATAAATAATAAAAATAATTGTATGCCTAAATTCAACAAAATAACTAATTATATTAAATATTATTTGCTTTAAGCAATTACACACCCAGCCCCTATCTAAGGAAAGTTATTGTATGTACAGGAGGCATATATAAAAAGGTTCACTGGAGCATGTTTATAAAAGATAGGTTTGACAACAAATTAAATATCCAAGAAAGAAAGTATGATTGAAATCTCTCCCTTGACTCCTTGTCCTCATTATGATTTAGCCATATGTGAAATTTTAGTATGGTATTTTAAAAAAGCAAAAGTATAGGCTGGAGAAATGGCTCAGATGTTAAAATCCCTGCCTCATACAGAGATGGATCTGAGTTCAGATCCCAGAACCGAGGTCAAACTTTGGGTGGAAATGGCAGTGACTTGTACTTCTGGCCCTGGAAGGTGGAGCCTGGGAAACCCCAGAGCAAAGCTATGAGAAAGTAGAGCAATTCAGAGTGGTCCTCAATGTCACCCTTGGGTCTCTGGGAGGCATATGCACACTCAAGTTCCCTCTGGTATGCACACACACACACACACACACACACACACACACACACACAAAGGCATAGTCAATATAAATCTCCTAAAAGCAAAGAAACTAGGTTGCAGACGCATATAGTGGGAGCATTTATTTAGCAATGTTATGTAGAATACTACATAGGCATTTATTTAGTAGTGTTGTATAGGATGCTATATAAGCTGCAGAAGAGAGCAAAGACAAAGAAGAAGTCATACACACCAAAATCTTAGTGCTATCTCCACGAAGAAATTGAGGGAGGACAAGGAGTCAAGGGAGAGATTTCAATCATACTTGTAATGTGTATTTTCAGACTGATCTGTGGGTGTAATGGTAGAATATTTGCTACACCTCTATGTATGTACGAAATATTCTGCAATTCAAGAAATTAGCAAAGAGCTGGAGTCCCAGCTATGGATGCTTGGCAAAAGATGGAGGGTTGTCATAATGAGCGATCAGATGCACTTGCTGAATGCCCTCAACTGTTTTGACTTCTAGAGGGACAGGCCGTGATTATAGCTGTGATTAGGTGACTCACCATAATTATGTTCTGTTGAAATTGAAGTTATTGAAGCATGAATCATGCTGCCCAAGTCCTATCTAATTGCCCCAACAGTGTGGATGGGAAGAACGGTGCAGGACATTTCCGTGGTCATTAGAGAGGTGTGAGCATACATGTGCTGTGCACATGTGTCCTGGTATACACCCCACCACTCCTACCTTGCAGGAAGCCTGCAAGCAATGTCCCCTCCTTTGTGGCATCTTGAGGACAACAGGAATCTTTACCCAATTAACCATGGTTTCTTCTTCCTCCCACCTCTATTCCTAAGCAACTCTCCATTTGGCTTTTGGGCTCCCTGTGGAGGAAGATGGTGGAGGATCCATGCTTCAGACCAAAAACCCTCTAGAAATCAGTTCCTCAAAGTTGCTGATTTGCAGACCACCGTTATCCCAGCTCAGATCTCCCACTGTTCCACAGGAGTCCAAAAGAGTTGCAATTCCAATCAATATGGGTGCTAGAGAAGCAAAGGACAAACTCCAAGTGTTGTAAGGTCCCGGAGCCTTTTCCACGACCCCATATACAGGGTATTGGTGAGGAAGGTGTTGTAGTCAGCCTACATGGTTGTTGATAAATGACAATCAAACAGCTTAAGGGAACAAGGGATTTATTTTCTCTTACAATTACTGGTTACAGTCTGTAGTCCAGCTTGATGGGAGAGCACATGCACCAACACCAGGGCCAAGGGAACTGGCCACACCATCTCTACATAATGGCTGAGAGAGGGACAATCCTTATTTGACAGACCAGCATGTCTGGCCAAGTATAAAAAAGGATGCCAACTTTCTCAATTAGCTCTCGGCATTGTATTCCAGGGCCCAATCCCACCCACCATGGGCTGGGCCTTCCCCATCAGCTAGACAATCGCATGCAGGTTTACTCTGGGCTTCACTCAACCACTAATTCTCTACAAATGTGCCCAGAACTCAAATCCTCAACTGTCAAGTTGACACCTGTGCCTAACTATGACAGAAGGGTATTCAACACTGACTCACTCCACAGTCTCACATCCTCTGCTGGCATGTGGAAGCCAGGAGACCTCAACCCACTCCTTTGTTGTTTATCTCTCTTTGTATGAGAGAAATTGAACAAACATATTGTATATGCAGCAAGGTTGAGTGTAGGCCAAACTTGGGAACTAACCTATCATTCTTCCATATCCATGCATCAGAAGCAAGCTCAGTTGTCTTGGTAATGGAATGGACAGTTTCAAATCACTTCTTACAAGGTGACTTTTCTAACCACTTGACACATTTATCATAATTAATTGTGAGCACTCCCTAGAGATAGTCTTTATTAGCCACCTATTGCAGATGAGGAAACTGAGACACACAAAGTTTAAGGCAGGAGGTGCAGGTTCTAACTCAGGCTGGCTACTCCTAGACTCTGGGCTTTTCCCTTACTTTCCTGAATGCTTTGCATGGGGCAGGTATAGGTCTGGGTGCTTTTCAGAACCATCTGGTTTAATCTCAAGGCAAGGCCTGTCTGACAGTTGAGAAACTGAATCTGTGAGAAACAAAGGAACTTGTAAGGATGGTATGAAGAGTTGAAAAATTCGAACCTGCAGCTATTCATGTGCACATTCATACATTAGTTCTTATGACTTTGTGTGTCTCAGTTTCCTCATCTGCAATAGGTGGCTAATAAAGACTATCTCTAGGGAGTGCTCACAATTAATTATGATAAATGTGTCAAGTGGTTAGAAAAGTCACCTTGTAAGAAGTGATTTGAAACTGTCCATTCCATTACCAAGACAACTGAGCTTGCTTCTGATGCATGGATATGGAAGAATGATAGGTTGAATCCAATTACAATGCTCCCAGCTAGCTCTTGGTTTGGTCATCCATTTTTTGGTTCAGACTGAGACTTGATCTTTAATTCTTCTGCAACCATGTCCTCACCTCTGTTGTCATATAGAGTAGCAACATAGACATCCTAACTATGCATCTACTTGTCTGCGTCTGCTTTCCATTCTTCACCTCTACTTGTAAGACTCAACTATCAACACCTAAGTCCTCCAGGGGAGAGGAAACCTACACACTTGTGTTGACGAACTTCAGGGAAAATGTGCTGAGTAGAAACTGACAACCAAGATTCCTTGCATAAGAGATTCAGAGCATCAGAGAAAGGAATGGTAATGACAGCAGAGGTAGGTCATCTCCAGCAAGTATTCATATTTTTGGTCTTTTTCTTATAATTTGTTCCCTTTGAAACACCCCAAAACCCAAAGTTGGCACAGGAAAGGAATTCTGGGGGCCTTTACAAACATGAATGTCACCACGTCAAGGAACAGGAGTTGGCTCAGTCCTTTCAAGACCCAGTATCTCTGTGATTATTTATGGTGACCTGGTTAGACAATCAGAAACAATGACAACGCGCATAAATAAATAGCTTGACAGGAACAAGCCCATCCAGAAAAAGAACAACCACATATCCAGTCAGTCCTCTGACCTTCTCCAATCTTCAAAGGTCCATTCCTTTTCGGCGCCATCACAAAAATGCCCATTCTTCATGCAAAATGGGAGATGTAGCGAATGGTCACATCCATATGCAAAAGAATAAAACTATGCCCCAATCTTACACCATATATAAAAGTCAACTTAAAATGGATCCAAAAAAAATAAAAACTAAATGTAAGACCATGTACTCATAAACTACTAGAAGGAGACATAAGGAAAACATTTGTATAAGCAAAGTTGCTGCTTGTTTTGAGATTTTATACATCTTGGAACTGGTTAGTCAAAAGTGATTTTGAAATTCTGATTAGTCTGCCTCCACTCTCTGAGCACAGGTATATATATTACCATGCCCATTTTAGGCAGTTCTGTGGATCAAACCCAGGGCTATGTGTAAGCTAGGTAGGGATTTTACCAACTGAGATAACTCCAACCTCAAAGCTATTTTTTTTACATGTATGTATGGGGAGGGTAGGGGAGAGAAACAGGTGTAGAAGAAGGTACTATGTATACTTGTGGAGGCCCAAGGGTATCTTTGGGAATCATCCTGAATTACTCTACCTTCTTTTTGCTTTTATTCTGGGATTTCTCAGACTATGCCTACCAGAGCCAGAAGTACAAGCCACCATCATTTCTGTCTGACATTTTACATTGCATCTAGGATCTGAATTCAGGACATTCTGCTTGCAAGATAGAGACTTAATATTTGAGCTGTCTCTTGAGCCATCAAAGACTTTTTAAGTAAGAACTCAAAAACTCAGACAAAATGGGCAAAATGGAGCTACTTCAAACAGAACTTCCATCTGCAGAGGAGGAAACAATCAACAGAGTTTAGAGAGAACTTTCTGGACAAAAGAAAATATTTAGAATTTATTTAGTCAACAAAGAACTAATATTTGAAAACAATCCAGTCATGAGGTTAAATAATAATCTAATCATTGAGTATGATAGCTATTTGAATGGGCATTTCTTAAGAAAGACTTTCAAGTGGACATCAGATATAGTTTTAAAATTTCAGTCACCAGTCATTGGGAAATGCAAATCAAAGCCCCAACAACGCATCTCCTTACCCCAAATTGAAGGACTAATGTGAGAAAAACAAAGTAATATTCTAGGAATGATGTGGTGATAGAAGAATTCTGACACAATGTTGGTTAGCAATCCCCTTGTTGACTTTGTATCCATAGGAGCATGAAATTGTGATACCATATAAATACTGTCCTCTTATGTTTATTAGAGAACTATTCCCAGTACTCAGATATCATATCATCCATAGTGTCCATCAACAGATAAATAGTAAAGTAATGTGTGTGTGTGAATATTAGTCAACCATAAGAGAGATGAAGTTCTGTCATTTTCAGTAACATCATGTTAAGTGAAATAAGTCAAGCACAGAAAGCCAAATGCGACAAGCTCCATCATTTATGGAAGTTAGAAATGATGACTTCATGGGAGAAGGGCATGAAAGAGTGATTGCTAAGAATGGGAAGGGTAAGAGCCTCTCTACAGAGGGAGCATAGAGATAGAGTACCAAAAAGTAAATAAGGGGAATTAGTTCTAATGTGTCATAACACATTAGGATAGATGATATAATATTGTGGCTTTGATTTGTATTCCACTGATGATTAATGATAGGGAGATTTTTAAATGCTTTTTAAAAATAACTAGAAAATAAAATTCTGCAGTTTCCCAATACCTAAGATTGTAAATGTTTAAGAAAAGGAAAATTTTAGCTATCCTTATTTAATCATTTTCCACTGATGTCAGACATACATCAAAATGTATTACATAGGGGACATCAAGATAGCTCAATGGGTAAGGCAGTTGCTCAAAAACCTAGAGACCTAAGTTTGATTCCCAAGAGAATCAAACACACATTAGAAAGATCTAACTTTTCAAAGTTGCCCTCTGATCTCCATTCATGCACCATGATATGCATGTACACTCTCTCTTATCTCTCTCTCTCCCCCTTTCCCTCTTAAATAAATGCATAAATAAAATATCTAAGAAGTTACACACCCCATTAATACATACAAATTAATGTTGGTATTCTAAATTTGAAAACCATTTTGCTGAGGTTTGTCCAGCACATCCCCAGTCAGAGTGAAGGTGGTGCACTCTTTTTAGAAAACAGACTGGAGATTAAGGAATTCCTCATCTCCCATGGTGCATCTGTGGTGCTGATGCTGCTCTTCAGGACACCGTCGCCTCATCTCTCTGTTCATCTCCAGCAATGACACCTCAGCCCGCCCAGTAGCCAACCATGGTTTGAATCTTCTCCATCTTTCACTGCCATCTCTGTGCCAAATCTAAACTGTGGCAGTAGCACAAGTGTGATGGGGTGACCACAGGCAAGATCAGTGTAACATTTGCAATGTACCACAGTTAACCTAAGATAATTCACATTAAAAGAGAGAGAGAGAGAAACAAATTAAGTTGATGGAACCATTTGCTCTCATCTGGTTGCCCACAGGGCATATGGGATCAAACCAGATTCTTGGGATTTTGTCTTATTCTAACTCCATAGCCCATTCTTCACCCCCCCTGCCCCATATGCCTGAAACAACCTCCTGAGTTATGTTCATATTTCCCTCTCCCACTGTTCAGCCTCTTAAACTGAAGTGGTTGAAATTCTAGAAAACTTGGCTCACATTTTCATCATTTGTTAGTCTTGACTCTAATTAACTAATAAACATTACTATGTTGCCACACATAAACAAAAAGGAGAATGCTTTTATCATGATGCTAAACTCTGAGTCTTCATTTTAAAAAACAAAACCTTCATATCATGAGGATATGTATTTGAGCAGACATTGGAAGATTGCATGAGGTTGGATGGATTGGAGAGACTTTGCATTTTGAAAATACAGACCCTTAACACTCTCACTTGAGCATCTGGGAATTTAGAGGAATCTGTACCAGAGAGATCAAATGCTTGGATACCAGAAGCTCAGGCATCCTCTTTATAATGTTTGGACTTTGGAAAATAAATGAACTCTGCTTCATGAATCTTTTCTCCTTCATTTAAAATGCATGGGTATTGGGAAAGAAACCTAATCTTATGTTCTTGATTCACTTACATTCAACTCATCAAAATCCAACTGGCGGGGAGACCATAGGATGCTCATGGAGCCTTCAAAACTTCTGTAATAAACCATTTAGAGTGGTGCTTTCTTTGAATTTCAGAAACCACAGTGGGAACTATTTTTAGTGGCTTTACTCAGTGGTACAAGATGGAGGAGTTCCATTTTGCCCTAAGGTTTTGCCACAGTCGACCAATTCAATGTTCAGCCACATTGCCACAATTTGTGTTTAGTTCTTGCCAATAGCCTGAGGTTTGGGGACCACTGTTTTGTGAAAAGTCAACAAATATAGCCTGAGATCCAGCTCTAAATACGTGCTTAGCACTGTGTGGGTTCTTGGCATTGGGTCTCAATGTCCTCATTAAGATGGTACCCCCTTTCCTTCCTTTGCTACAGTCTGAAAGCATAATGTTGTTTTTAAAGTGGAGTCCCTACCCAGACTCATAGAAGCAATCCTAGTTAAACTCAGTGAGCTGCGAAAGAATTTTTTAAAGCGATGAAAGCATGAGGAGGGGTTAGCTGGGAAGAAGAATAGCAGGAGTGGGAGAGGGATGGAGATAGGGCAAATGGGTGAAAATGATCATAGTGTATTTTAAACATATATGAAGCTATCAGAATTAAAAAAGATATATACATATAAACACAAACTAGGATAACTAATTTATTGCACCTCGAAGGAAAGGTAGTGGAGAAGAACGGAACAAGAAAAAGATCAGGAGAGAGAATACTGTGAAGAAGGGGAAAGCATTGTGATTTAGCCACCAGCAGCAGGGATTATGGGAATACATAGAATATGATTGTAGTCCATGCAAAGTACTCATCCGGAAATACATATTATGCTGTCACAAATCCAGTGTGGAAGCAAGATCACACTCGACCACCTCAGTTCCCTGTGTAGACCAGCAAAAGATAGAAGAGTCATCACTAACATGGGAACAATCAATGTCCCTATTTGACTTTTGAATTTTACTGAACCATCACAGGTAAACTTACATGTTTAAAATTTCACTGTCTAGTTCTTAATGTCATCAATATATGGAAGAAAGAGGCAGAAACCAAATTTGTTTTAGCCCACCCAGCCCTGGTTTCTAGCCCAGCTAGACAAAGGGTAAGCAAATAAGAATGTAGCCCGACTTGTTCATGTAACCACCAGGACTTTGTTATGCTTCCTACAGCACCAGCCAATGCTGAGCCTTTCCTCGCCAAGCCTACCATATTCCCTGTCTGGAATTTCACTAATGCCTAAGTGCTGAGGAAAGGTCCTGAAGCTCATATTCTGCCTTTTCCATCAAGGAACACTGTGTCTTTCCTCAGTCCCACAAGGACATGGAGGAGAAAGAAGGGAAGGGTGGTGCTCTCTTGAGACCACTACGGAATGTGTGCCCCTCATTTCTTCCAAAACTCTGGGCTACCAGGCTACTATGTGCTCACTTATGTAAGCTCATGAAAGCAGAGTTTCCAGTGGAACTGTGATTTTTCCCCCTATATCTCCTCACTCTCTGAGCAAGTTGGCTCAAAAAGCTAAAGTTTCTTGTGTCAATTCCCCAAAATGGGGTGGAATAAAAGATTATTTGCAATCTAGAAGAAGAAATGAAACATAAAGGAGAAAATTTCCAACTTAGAGAAAAATAGCTACCAGGGTAGAATTAAAATGGCAAGGATTCAAAATAGCAAGAAAATGCCCATCAATAGAGGGATGGGTAATGGAAAAGGGGTATGTGTACACAATGGAATGCTATTCAGTCATCAGAAAGGATGAGATTATGGAATTTTCTGGTAAATGGATGAAACTGGAAAATTTAATATTGAGAGAAGTATCTCAGACACAGAAAGATAAGCACCACATGTTCTTTCTTATATGTGGATGCTAGTACTGATATCCTTGTCAATGTATTTGGTTTAGAATTAGTGTATGATCCAGAAAATTCGAAAGGAACCAATGAATGGAAAAGTGGAAGGGAGAAGATAGGGTGAAACCTTTTAAAAGGGAAGATTTAGGATACCACAGCAAGTAGAGTGAGGGAGAGAATAATTGTGAAACATACCTGAGGTGGGATGCAAGGATGGGATACAGGAAGGACAGAAGGACTTACAGAAAAACCCTAAGATTGTGAGAGGTAATCCCATAGGAATTGTATATACTAATAACATGTCAAAAAATGTCTTTAAAAAAAAAAGAGTAAGAATGAGCAGCCCCTATGCAGAGGAGCACAGAATGAGGAAAACAGGGCAAAACAAATAAACAAGAGAACAAAACAAGCCCAGAGCTGATCCACTTAGTACAATTAGATGCACTTAGTGACAATTAGAGATATACTAGAAGTAACAGGAGTGTGGAACTTCTTGATAGAATGTTGGTCAGAGAGGTCTCTAAGGCCCCTGAACAATATAAGCTTTTGCCATTGTTCTTGGTTGCTCTTCAAAAAAAAGAAAATCCATCAGTAAGACACTTTTACTGAAGATGCAACACAAATGGATCACAGAACATGGGCAAAATTTAGAACAAATGGAGATGGCGTGAGAACTTCCTCCTTGCTGGATAGCTTATACACTACCAAGGAATACTGTAGAAGCTACTGAGGAAGCGAAATAATCACAACTCATGAGATCTTCAAGTTGCAATAAAAACTGCCATGGCAACAGGTGACCACCAGTGTAATAGTGGCATGAGTATCAAAGAGACAATCAACAGCAATGAACTCAAATGGAGAACACAGAGCAGACCACCAGAAGACTAGAATTAGTAAGCCAGCAAGGTGTAAGACTAGTCCAGCAGGGCAGATTGACTGATGGACAACACAGATGCAATTCCAGTGAGCTGCATCAAAAAGCAGCACTTTGCTGAACTGAAGTTCCACAAACAGTCAGAACGGTCAGAACAATCTGTACCTCAATACACACACTAGCTAGTAAGATGATAAGTCAACAGGGACACTTTCTTCACAACATTGGGTTTCCTCTGTTTTGTTTGTGAGGCCCAGGTGACAGTGTTGCTTTCTTCATTACTCTGGTGTGTTTCACAAGTCTCCAAGACTGTTTTCCACTGACATCATTTTAGGGAACTCCTATGCCCATGTGTTCCATTCTTACTTTTATAAATGTGATCAGGTGTGCTTCACGGCTAGTGCTGGACAGGAGGTGATGTCTGCAGGTGAACCGCAGAGTGATTTTTAACCTCTGTTTGCACTCAAAATGCAGCCAACTGCTGCTTTGCAGAGTGGAATCACCCAGGGCAAGGAACACCCTGAAGGTCACTGTTTCACTCACCTTAGAGCAAGGCTGTTCCTTAGGGACAGGGACATGTGCATATACATTATCATGTAGCTTAGCGTTCTGCTGTGATATAGACATGAGAAAGAAAGGGGAGAATACAATACTGCACACTGCGAAAGCCCTTTTGAGATGATGCTCAAATTATTGAGCCTTGGGGAAGCTGGGGCACCACAAGAGAAGATGTTAGAAGAGATGAAAGTCTCTGATTAGGGAAGGATTTCACAATTTTGCCTGGAGTCCAGAAAACAATCAAAGGCTGTCACTGCCTACCCATGTTCACATCACTAATATACCACCATCCCCAGGGTATGACTTTGTGTGATCCCAGAACTCTTCCTGGATCCAAGTTACTTCATGACGCTCCTTACAGCACTGACAGCAGGAGTAGAATGAGTGAGGTTGATGATCCAGTGGCCTAATGGAAGTTCTGAACACCCATGACAAAAAGACAACATCCTTAGCCCTCAGCAAGCAGGTTCACTGCATTGCTGTCCTGTGGGAAATACAGAGAATGGCAACTGTTCAGAAGCCTTACACTAGTCACAAAATATAAAGCAACTATTGAACTTTAGTCCCAAAATGAGGAACATAGTCACACCCACCTGCCTCGTCAGGATTGGGATACGGACAGGCAATGGGATTTATCCATTATCAAGGGGGGGGGGGGATTACAGGCTTGGATAAGTGGTAGTTTCATATATGTTTTCTAAAGCCTGATGAATTCATAGAACACATCAAAGTTCTATTTGTCTCAGAATTTGCATGGTGCTTGAAAGCCTCTAGAAGGGAAGGTATCTATCAAGAACATTTACTCGCAAATGTGTTAAAGCAAATGCTTCCAAAATGTCTACACTTGGTGAAAACAGTGAAGTAAGCAGAGAACTTCAAAGGTTATAGACAATGGGATGTCCCTAGGAGCTTGAGAAAGCTTCTGGAAGTCTAGAGGCTTACACCTGCTCAGGGTCACATGCATGCTAAGAAAGACCCGAGAAGGTCCTTCCTGACTTTCATGCACTTTACAAAAAGTGGAAACTATCAGAATATGAGTGAAAGGGAAAAAAGCTTGGCATGTGTGGTTGAGGGAAAACTTGGTCAGACAAGCAAAAGACCTGAGTTTGAGTCTCAGAACTCATGTGGCACATGCTTATAATCCCAGCACTAGGGGGCAGAGACAGGTGGGTCCCCAGAGCTCACTGGCCAGTCAGCCTAGTCTAATCAGTGAGCTCCACACCAATGATACTGTCTCCAAAACAAGATGGACAGCATCTGAGGAGGGGCAATATCTGAGCTCCATGCTCTGGCATCCACAAATACACACCTGTACACATGTGTACACACGTGCACCTGTATACATATCAAGACAACAGACTGTTGTTTATCTTCAAAAGAAAGTGCTAACTGAAAGGGGAAATTTACACATGGTACAATCAATTCACATGAAATGTCCAGAGTAGGCAAAGTCAGAGGCAGAAGCAGGTTAGATTACAGGGCTGGAAGAAGGGAACAGTGAACAGGAACTCATAAGAAATGGGGCTGGGGGATGTTGGTTGAAAGATGGCTCAGGACAAGGGAAGGCTAATAAGATGGCTCAGGGTTAAGACTTTGTCTCATAAGCAGAAGGTCCTGAGTTCAGATTCCAGGTCCTATGTAAAAACACCAGGTTGAAATGACTGTGGCTTATACGTCCAACCCTGGTGGGCAGAGTTTAGGAAATCCCAAAGGGAAGCAAAAAGGAGATAGATGATTCTTGAAATCAACCTTGGTCCTCCATGGGAATACACAGTACCCTCTGATGCATACACACATGTGTGCGCGCACACACACACCACACAATTTTTTTTTAAAAAGGGAATGTGGGAGTTTTCTTTACCTCGGAGATTCCGCCTGTTTCTATCAGCTTTTCAAGAAACGTATTTATGTTTCTTTTCCACCCAAACCATTCCCTGTCTCCTCCTTACTTACAGGATAAATTCCAGAATCCTGAGTAAGATATGCAGAGACTCTGGTGAAAATGTCCTAAATAGGTTAATTTCGACAGTGGCCCCACATTGTAACTGACTGAAAGTCACTGAATCACACTCTGCAAAATAGGTGAATTTTATGCTGTGACAAAGCTTGTGTTGTGTGACTCCTATCTCAATGGCTGTAGCTTGGGGAGTGAAGGAGGCTGGGGGGGTCTTCTCTCATTTGTCATGAGGTCTCTTGCGGTAAGCACATTCTTCTTTGTCTAGGTTTCCCATGAGACAATCTCGCCTGCATAGATGCATTACATACTAAGCACTGGGAACATACTTTCTTCTCCTGATCTTAGTCTAGAAGTAGCCATTGTTCCTGTGTCATTATTGTATGGGCACTTCAAATTCTGTATTTCCTTTATCTTTCACATCATCAGAAGCAGTCCCTTCACTAAAATTGTAAGTCGTGTCAGTGAGCTTTGCTGCCGGTAGGACCCTGGCCGAAGCATGGGTCTTCTCACTGCTGGTATAGCCATGTTCTTTGAAGTTCTGATGCTAGACAGAAGTCCTGTGCAAGGCCAACATATGCCAACAGAACTCCCAAGCAGTATTAATCTTTTCTTAACTCTAGTCATTTCATTCTTGACTTTCTTGAAAAAGTTCATCTCTACACAATGGTTTCAGAATCAAACTACTGTGCCAGTGACTACTCAGCTTGGAATTTTTGTTCCTTAACAGATTTCTGTGCTATAGACAAAACTTTCTAATAATGTACGTAGCAGATCACTCTTCAGCTGCTGTGAGAAAATACTCTGAGGAAAGCAACTTACAGGAAAAAGGGGATTAGATTTGGCTTATAGTTCCAGAAGGCAAAGAGTCCATAGTAGATAGTAGAGAACATCTAGCAGCCAAAGAAGGGCACCGGTTCACATGACAGCAGCCATCAGAACATAGAAAGAGGAGAGAGAGAGAGAGAAAGCTAGAGAAGAAAGAGGCCAGGTAACCAAAACCTCAAAGCCCATCTCTCAGTGACATTCTTCCCCCAGCAAGGCTACAATTCCCAAAGGTCCTTCTCAAACACTGCCACCAGCTGAGAACCAAGCGTTCAAACTCATGAGCATATGGAGAAGAATTCACATTCAAACCCTGACAATGTGGTTGAAGTTTTGCCATGAATGACTACTAGGTAGCTCAGAGGGAATACTTTTTCTCTGTTTAGTGAATGGCCTCATCAGTCACCTGTTTGATCAAATCAGATACCTCAACATTGCCTCAAATTTACCCTCTCATTATCCAAAATGACTTCAAAGCCCATTTATACTTCAGGGATATCCTCAAGGAATAGATCTTTCTGTTCCCCTGCTCTTATCTTACGTTTATACTTTGAAAAATTCTCTCAACTACTATCAATTTCTTCTTTGTCTCAGACCCTCCTGGTGTTTTAAGAAACCAATTTGATCATATTCCCTCTCTTCCATTCCATCCTTCATCTCTGTCTATAGAATAAATTCTGGATCTTCAAGTAAGACACCCAAAGCCTTCCCGAGTCCACTGCAGCCAGCCATTCCAGCTCCTCCCTAGCCTTGACACACCCTTCATACATTTTCCATTAGCCCATTGCTTCCTTCTTTTTCACGCCTTCGCATTTTTGTACATATTACTGCTTCCAAGCATAAAAGTTCCAATGTTGCTTTTTTAATCCAAAGAAATGTTGGTTCCCCAGGTCTGAAACCATTCATTCACATATTCAACAAACCATTATTGACAATGCAGAACATGCTAAGCACTATGTTGGGCATATAGTGGTGAACAGAACAGACCTGCTCTCTGCTCCCACAGAGCCCATGTCTAGTGGGGAAATGAATGCTAACTCAATAATCTCTTAAATTGCTCCACAGCCATAATTGTAAATAAGTGCCATGAAGGAAAATTATAGGGTGTTCCATCAGGTCCTCTCTGAAGCCCCCTGAAAGCCCCTAGGCTAAGGTTACTCGTTTCTCTCCTGGCTGCCACAGCACTCTGTTTAATTTATGTTTTATCATGTCTGCTTCAGTAGAATTGGAAACAGAGACTGGGTCGTATTTTAATCTTCAGCTTCAGGCAGCATCTTTGGTTGACATGGATGAACAATATATGCACAGGCACTCACAAAATGGATACATAAATGAAACAGTTTGAGACCAAAAAAAAAAAATAACTCTGTGATTTGAAAATTACCCTCCAAATAATGCCAGCATAGTCCTGAGAATTTTCTCTGACTTTAAGGGGTCTGTTTTGAGTATGTAAATCTTCTACTTTCTGAGGAACTGTATCTTGCAAGCAATTGTGTTAATGGATTCTTTATTCCATGGGCTTATGATTATGACACTTTCTCATGAAAGAAAATCTTCACAGGATTTTCACTTTCACCTTGATTGAAATCTTTACAATGAAATATGGATACCCATAACCTGGAAAGGCTACCATGAGCATTTGTGGGATAGTCGTCTATGGATACCTTCATAAACACGAACCACTCCCTATGCAGCTTTTAATTCTTTACACCTTTCTTCTTCATCCATTATTTTTTTCTTTTTTTGCATGTTTTAAACCTGATAAGTGTGCATTTGTATAGTATGGTAGCATGTGTGTAGGTGCACATTGTGTGGGTGTATGGACATGTGTGTGCATGTGCAGAAGCTAGAGACTATGTTGCATTGAATGTCTTCCTTGATCACTCTCTACCTTATATATTAAGGCAGGTCTCTTACTTGAACACAAAAGTTCACCAATAGGTTAGGCTGTCTGGCCAGTTTGGTCTGGCAATTTCCTGTCTCTTTCTCTTGAATGCTGGGAACACAGGTAGGTTACCACACCTGTCTGGCACTTATGTGGATGTTAGCGATCCAAACTCTGGTACTCACAACTACACAAGTGTTTACCCACTAAGCCATCTCCTGGACCCCTCTTCATCCATTTTTAACATTTTGCCATTTGTATGTTTGGACTATTTTTCATCTGAATCATTGAAATGGAAATTGCAGACATTCATCTCCAAATTCTTATCTATCATTGTCATGAAGAATGTACTTCAAATGTATTACTGGCAATTTTCACAACTATATCACCGTGCCCCTTAAACATATTCATACTATCTAATCAAAATTTCACATTTTGACCAACATCTCCACAACTTTCCTCAAAACCTTGGTAAACTACCATTCTACTTTAAACTTTTATGAGTTCAACTTTTTAAAATTTTTTTTATTTATTCAATTGTGCGTGTATGCATGTGTGCACGTGTGTGCACATGTGTGTATGTATGCGTGTGTGTGTATGTGTGTGTAGAACCACGAATGAATTCGGGAACCACCATGAACCGCCTCCATCTCCTCCTGTTTACTCTGCCCCGGGATTCACAGGCTCCACCCTACCAGGGCCAGAAACACAGGCTGCCCCTGCTTCTGCCCGGCATCTCTACGTGGGGTCTAGGATCCGAACTCAGGACCTTCCACCTGCAAGGCAGAGGCTTAACCCCTGAGCCAGCTCTCCAGCCCCTTTTTAAGATTTTGATGTAGAAGCAATCGTGCAGTATTTGTCTTTCTGTGCTTGACTTATTCCCATAATATAATGTCTTCTGGTCTCACCCATGTTGCCACAAATTCCTTTTCTTTTCAAACTGAATCATACCCAAGTATGGGTCTACATCATATTTTATTTCCCTCTTCACCTATCTATGGGTATTTAGGTTGTTTTTGATTCTGGGCTATGGTGAATGAAGTACAGGTGTCTTTTTGACATAGTGATAGTATTTTCCTCAGATAAACATTCCTAGCATTGGAATTGTTGGATCACACCTCAGCCCATTTTTAAGTTTTTTTGGTTGATTAGTTGTCTGAGTAGCCATTACTATGTTTTCTGCAATAGCTATATTATTATTACATACTTAAATTCTGATTCAACAAATTTAGCAACAGTACAACTTAAGTTCTATATTTTTTAGTGACTCACAATAAGAGACAGATATTATCATATCATCCTTAATGTACAAAGTCATTTATTATTGCTTGAGATGGTGGTGTTCTGTACATGTTGCCACTATAGAGATACCTTTTCTTTTGCAATTCCTAATGTGTAAGATTAAACAAACAATTATAAAATATGTGATACTTGCATAAATCAGGCAGAGTCATTGCTGTGACAATTTTTGGTGATGTGTTCAACAAGTCTTTGGAAATAGCTTATATCAGGAATTTGTAGGGTTTTGGAGACCCACCAAATTTCTAGAATGTTATAACCTTAATTGAATGAGAAACTTTCAACTTGGAAGACCAGAAAAATGACAAAAATGCGTGTACTGAAGATTGTGCTGTTTTACATGGGAATAGGAACTTTATGAGGAATTATATTAGAGATCATTTATGTTACAACCTGCCAAAAAAACTTATCTATAGTCCATCCATGCCCCGAGACTTTCTGTGAATTTAAAGATGATAGCCAATTAAACAGGTGAAGACAAGGTTGACAACATTCACATTATGGCATGGATATTAGTGGCTGCTTTTAGCTACATTTACAGAAAGAATTGGAAGCAAAGAACAGAATGTGAAGGTTCTGAAATTTTGCAGGTTGTCCATTAAGAAACATTCAAAAAGTTACAGCCAAGAAGGGTGTAGTTGCTAGAGTATTCATTGTAATTCCTGAAAAGAATCTAAGCAATTTAAATTGAGAAAATAGGGAAGATACTTTGAGGCATCACAAGAATTAAACAGACCCACCCATTACGTGTTCAAGAGTGCAGAAGAGCAAACTCTTTCGAAAGACTTTGAGAAGAGTACTCCTGGATGTTCTGCTTGTACAGGGACATCAAAGAAAGTGCTGCCCCATGCTCAGTTCTCCAGGCCCTCAGAGGCCACTGCCACCACAAGTTCAAATAATCCCAGCTACTGCTTAATCTGGTGGTGGATTTTGTTATTGTCCATGTGATTCTAGCTTTGTAAGCATACACAATGCAACAATTACAGGATCATGAAAACTTCCTTCCAGATTTTAAAGGAAAGCTTTGGCATCTGGGTAGTGTATGGCAGTGTCAGAATACCTACAGTTATACATGAAGCTATAACAGTGAAGCTGAAACTGAAGAGGAGATCTCAGGAAGTTAAAGATGCCATGACTAGAACATCTGCCAAGGAAAGCCACAGGAGTAAGCAGAGCCACGCCAGGACAGAGGTCATGTGGACTGAAGCCAGTAAGACCTTAGAGATGAAACTGTTCAAACTCTTCGAAACTAACACTATATCATCACCTGTCCTGGATGCCCAACACAGAACTGTAGGATTTAATATTTCCCTCCTTATTTTCAGTCTTTTTTTGTGGTGGGGATCTAATTTTTCCCTTCTATTTTCCTATTCTTCCATTTTGGAATAGGAATGTTGACTTTATCATCATATGCTGGGAATACATTTTGTTTGTTTATTTTTGTTTCGCGGGGGCTCACTATGAAAGGTTTGCCTTGAATCTCAAAGGAAATTGTTGAAAAAAGTTGGAACTATTGAGACTTCAGGTACTCTTGGAGGTAAACCAATTACATTTTGCATCTCAAGATAAACACAAGTCTTTGGGGATTAGGAGTGAAAAAGACTTATTTTGAATATAAAGCATCCCCCAAAATGCTCATGTGTTGAATGTTCTTGGCCCCCAAAATAATATTTACGGGTAGAATATTTTGGTCATGATTGGATTATAAATGGATGAGAACATCAGTAGATTCAAGATGGAGTGAGCTATTGAGAGTTAGGGGGTGTTTTGTATGTGCATTCTTTCTTAATTATTTTCTTTCTTATATGAAAATGTAAGTAGTATATGTAATAGTATATCGAACTTTGTATTTTTTACATAAAACATGGCCCATAAATATCCATAGGTATTTAATAAAAAATTCCTCATTCTCTTCTATAACTGAATGATTACTTCAATGTGTACAGAGAAGTACCATAGTTCATATGACCAATACTTTATGCACTGGCACTCGAATTGTTTCTGTTGCTTTATCATAATTTGATGAATGTTCTTAAGCACATGTTCTTGTTTGCTTTGTTTGTTTCCTTTTGAGATTTCACATCAGGATAAAATTATGAAAGTCAGATTGCTGGGTTAAAAAGTCAATGTTGCACATAAAAACCTTTAGATTCTGCAACATTTCTGTCCAAATAGCTTATACCAATTCAACTTCCTAAAGCAACATACAAAGTGTTTGTGTTGTGCTTCTTCAAAATTCATATTCTGAATTTCTAACCAATGGTACTGTATTGTGACTGTATTTGGACATAAGCCTGAAAAAGTAGATTAAGTTATCTTGGACTACTAGACTATAGAAGTGTGAGTATAAATATCTGGTATTTTATTCTAGCAAAATAATATATTTCCCCCAACAACTTCATTAATATTGTGTCAAATATTTGAAAGTGGTTTTCAGTTTAATAAATTATGAAGGTATATATTCTATATAACTGCTATAATAAATGCAGCTAAGTATCTTTCCAAATATTTAAGAATAATTTTCTTGGACTTGCAATTTGGCTCAGTAGGTAAAGACATTCATGTGAAAACCTAGAGCCCTGAGTTCAGTCCTAAGAGCCCACTAAATGGAAGGAGAAAGCCAGCTTCTGAAATTTGTCTTGTGACTTCCATAGAGATGCTGTACCAGTCAATTAATAAATAAATGAAGAAAAATGTAAAAGAACAATTAAATTTTTACAGAAATTGCTGATTTATCTAATTTTCTTAATTTTAAAAAATGCTGTGTACTTTAGAGTGATAGCCACTGATTGATAAATGTAAATATTTTCTTCTAGTGAGTCATTATGCAATTCTATTTCCATTACATGATTCTTTCTCAATTTGACGTAGCAGAATTTGCCATCTTTTCTTTCATGAATTTTGACTGACATTTAGAAAGTCTTTCTTATATTCAATTTATAAAACATTCATTTATGTCTCCACCTTTTATTCTAGTGTCTGCATGGTTGACATATGTGAAGTTTCAATGTAAAATCTCCCCCCACAGGTTCATATGTTTCAATGCTCAATTTCCAGGTAGTAAACATCTCCAGTACAATGCTGAATACATCAAAGATGAAAATGTTGCCTTATTTCTTTGAAGACATGTCTCCCATGTTTCTCAATTAAATAAGTTTAGATCAGACATATATATATATATATATATATGCATATTGTACATACATGTAAATTATACAAAGAAATCAACCATTGTATTAAGTACATTTTTTAAGGAATGGATGTTGATGACCATTGAAGGCTTTTTCATGAAGTTAAATATGGTTTACCTCCCAAAATTTATTAATAAGCTTATTTTATTAAACTCATTGGAATTTGGGAGGTTTTGTTTTAATTTATTTTATTTAACTATCAATTGTTGAAATTATTTAGTTATCAATCGTTGAAGTTTATGTTTATTTTATGAATATAATGTTGGAATTTTTTGCTAGGGTTTTATTTATATATGTATTTATATACACATACATGTATTTATAAAAGGACTTAGCTTGTATTTTCTTACAACAGTGATAGCTATTGTTATTATCACTATTAATATCGTATGGTTCAGTATCAGCATCACACTTACTTTTTGGAAAGCATTTGGACATCCTCCATTTTCTCTGCTCTGGAAAGATTCATGCAAGCAATTTACAGAGCACTGAGGTTATCTGATCTTCATGAGTTTGCAAAACTAGTCTAAGAATGATCTGGGTCTGGGGTTTCTTGGTGGTGTATTCTGTTTGTAACTTTCCCCATCTTTTTTTTCCACCCTAGGGAATGGTCTGCCTAAAATTTCTATATCAAATGAGGTCTATTTTGGTAAATAGCATTTTCATAGACTATAATTAATTCCATAATTTTGCATGCATTTGCATAAAGTACTGCAAAGGAACCATTTGTAATTTATTTTCCTTCCTACAGGGATTATTTTCTTCTGGTTTCTCGTTTTGTATATTTGTGCTTTGCTTTTTTATTGATTAGGTTAGTTACATTTGTTTTTTTCCTCTTTCTCAAAGAACCACAATTCTGATTCTTTACAAGTTCTGCTTTTTTGGACTGTTTCAAAGCACATGATTTTCATCTTTTGCCTTCTTGTTATTTCCTTTCTTGTGTTTGATTTTGATTCAGTTTAAAATTTTTCTAGAATTTTGTAGTGTGAATTAAATATATTTATTTCAGCTATTTCTTATCAGTTTAGGTGTCTAACACAGTGGATTTTCCTCAAATCACTGTTTTAATTGCTGATCATAAACTCTAACTTGCATGATGTTTTTCATTCTATAATTGTTTTCAGAGATTGGTTCATTTTAACTTGTATATCTCTTCTCATCTAATAGTTGCTTATTGAAGAAGCACAATGGTTGTCAATTTTCAGGTAAAAGAGTTTTAACATTTCTGCTCATTGATAGTTACTTCATGGTACAAACCAGCTTCTTACATCCCCATAAACTTAGAGGTTGGCATCTAAGCTCTACAGGGGCAATACCTAATGGATAGACTCTGGGATATTATTAGGTTGTAAGAGTCTCCTTTTACCAAAGTGAATCCCCTCTCCACAGGGAGATAGCTAGTCCTTGGCATGATGTCAGCAGTAGATGTTACCTGTGAACCAGGAGAGTCCTCAGTACACACTGAGTATACCATCGCCTTGACCTTGGATTTCCCTGCCTCCAGGACTGTGAAAAATTCATTTCACATGTTAGTAAGCCACCCAGTCTATAGAGTTTTGTTGTATTTCATTATAAAAACTCAGATAGACTAAGATCATGGTTATTGTAGTTAGCCTGCATAGTTGCTGATAAATGACCATCAAATGGCTTAAGAGGACAAGGGGTTTATTTTCTTACGATAAACTGGTTACAGTTCTCAGTCCAGCTTGACAGGAGAGTTCATACCAACACCAGGGCTGAGGAAACTGGCCATACCATCACCATATAATGGCTGAGAGAGGGACGGTCCTTAGACAGTATGTCTGGCTAAGTGTATACAAGGATGCCAACTTTCTCAATTAGCTCTCAGTATTTTATTCCAGGGCCTAGTCCCACCCACCATGGGCTGGACCTTCCCCATCAGCTAGACAATCTCTTGCAGGTTTGCTCTGGGCTTAACTCAACCATTGATTCTCTACAAATGTGCCCAGAGTTCAAATCCTCAACTGTCAAGTTGACACCTATGCCTAACTATGACACTCCTCCCCTTGTCAACTTGACACAAAAACATAGCACTTTTAAACTGTAACCCTCAATCCTTGTCCCCATATATGTTAAAAGTTATATTATTTATAATATAAATACATATAGTTTTATTAATTCCAAAAGTCCAAAATTAAAAGTTATATTATTTATAATATAAATACATATAGTTTTATTAATTCCAAAAGTCCAAAATTAAAAGTTTCATTAAAAGTTCAATTATTAAAATGTTGGAACTGAAAGCCTTGCTTTAATGTACCAAATCTTCTAACTGCAGGAGTCTATCAAGTCAAAATAAGTTAAATACTCCAACACAGATAAAACATCAAAATAGAAGCATCTTGACACAATAAGAAAATATCAAATTAGAATCAAGTGCAGCAAATCAAATACCAGATCCTGTATTTCAGTGTCCATCTTTTGTTGCCCATCACATAGTTATTATGGTGGTTCAAAAATTCTAAGTATTCCCAGTCCCTATTTGTAGCTCAAAGTTGTAGAAGCAGAGTTCCTCTGAACCAGTCTGACTCTCCACTCGCAGCTGTCCTCGCCATACATCCCACGGTTCTGGCATCTCAACAGTACTCTGGGTTCACCTTTACAGCTCTAAGCTTCACCTTTCCTTGCAGGAATTCTACGCCTGCTACTTGGTGCCAAGTTTTTCTTGCTGTCCATGAACCCCTCAATCATACACCAAAACCAGTACCACATGGGAGATGCTGCCAGATTCCACAGCAAGGTTGAAATGCAGCTTGGTCCACTCGAGCCATAGCTGTACCAACTTTGCATGCTGTCTCTGGAAAAGCCCCCTTTCAGGCAGCCAAAACTTCCAAAGGGCAAGAAATGGCTTTAGCTTGGGCTTTCAGCCCCTGAAGGAATCTGGGTTTTCAAACTGTGGAATCGCCATACAGCGGTGTTCATGTCTTCCACCATCCCAATGCAAAGCACTAGGTTTTCATTCAATGATACTCATAATTCCAACAGTGGTAGCTGCTCTGCTGTCTACTCTTTCTTCATCCAAAACTTCAAGGCTGCCAAAACAGCTCTCTTCTACCAGGCAAACCAGTCCATCCTTTAAGTTCAACTTCATCAAAGACCATGTTCCCTTCATCACAAACTAAGCCCAAACAATCCACAACTCTCTCAGCATTTTCATTATCCAAATGGCCCATTAAATTCTGAGAATGGTATTTGTAATCCACAAACTCAAAAGCTTCCAACATTTCAAAGTTTTTCCAACAAAATCCTTCAGAATACATATAGCCAGATTTATCAACAACATCCCCACTTCTCCAGTACCAAATTCTATTGCAGTTCACCTGCCTGTATGGTTGCTGATAAATGACCATCAAATGGCTTAAGGGAACAAGAGGCTTATTTTCTTACGATAAACTGTTTACAGTTCTCAGTCCAGCTTGACAGGAGAGCTCATATCAACACCAGGGCTGAGGATACTAGCCACACCATCACCACATAACAGCTGAAAGAGGGACTATACTTACTTGCCAGACCTAGCATGTCTGACGAAGTGTATACAAAGATGCCAACCTTCTCAATCAGCTCTCGGTATTTTATTCCAGGGCCTAGTCCCACCCACCATGGCTGAACCTCCCCATCAGCTAGACAATCTCTTGTAGGTTTGCTCTGGTCTTAACCATTGATTCTCTACAAATGTTCCCAGAGCTCAAACCCTCAAATGTCAAGTGGATACCTGTGCCTAACTATGACAATGGCCCAACACACAATCAGATTTTATCAGCATCCTATTTGTACTTTGCAAATGGTCCTATTGGGAATGAACAGTGCCCAACCTATAGTCATGAGCTCTGAAGAAAGACCATGTGCAGTAGGGTCTGGTATTGGCACACAGAACGCTGCTTCTTAAAATCTTGATGCATAGAAAACATTTGCCTAACACTTCCATTCAGGAAAGTACAAAATCAGAGGATTTTATATGAAGAGGGCTGACTTCTTTGCATTTATGTCGTTTTGCCAAGAGGTTAAGAAGTGTTCTTTCTTTTTCTTTTGATTGTCTTCTTTCTTTTTCTTTCTTTCTTTCCTTTCTTCCTTCTTCCTTCCTTCCTTCTTTCTTTCTTTCTTTCTTCTTTCCTCTCTCTCTCTCTCTCTCTGTTTCTTAAACATCACTGTCCTAGGTTTTTTCCCTGGGTATACCAGATCCTTCAAAGATACAAATTCAAGTTTTCATCTGATATAAGAAAAGTATCTTAGTTTAATTTTTAAGTGTTGTATTTATCAGAAGGAGGTGGGTGGAAGGAAGACCTCAGGAAAATACACATGTAGAGGTCAGAGAACAACTTTCTAAAGAGTGAGTTCTCTTCTTCCACCATGTGGACATCTGGGACTTGAACTCAGGTCACCAGGTTTGAGAACTTTGTCTTTATTCACTGAGCCATATGGCCAGCCCAAAATGTGGCTCTAAGAATGCTTACTTTCCATTGGATTGGTGTCTTTCATGACTCAGAGAATTCCTCTGTCAGTTGTCGTCTCTCTGACTTTTTCTTTTTCATGTTACTTTATCTTCATCTTCTTAACTTTTCTGACTTTCCTCAAGGTCTTATATTTTCATTAAATCTTTACCTCATAGTTTAGAGGTTTTATTTTTGAGATAATTTCATTTTTCCTTCTGTCGTTTTCTTGAGTTTGCTCAATTCTTATTTCACATTTTTCCTTCCCATTGTTCTGTGTGTTTTTTTCTAGGTGTGTGTGTGTGGGGGTGTCTGTTTTTGTTCTAAACCTTGCAACTTCTGATTTCAATTTTTGTTTATTTTTAAATGTCCGTTTTCAGATGATTCAGTTTGAAAGTTGTGTTAAAAGTTTTTGTTTTTTTTTTCTGCTTTGCCTTTGATTAGGGGCTGAACATTTTCAACAGCTGACAAGTTCTGATTTTCATATTTTTTTCTTGGTGGCTTCATAAAGATATTGCCTGCCATTTTCTGTCCGTGTCTAAGCACTCACACATAGGGCGTATATAGGCACAATTCCAGCGCTGGGTGACAAAGAATGTTTCCTAGTTCGAGAGCGCCCTCTTCTGGCGTGGGAAAGAGGAGCTTCTTTTTTTTCCTGACCTTTGAAGAGCTGAGGAGTTGGCTGACTGTCTTGTGATTTTTTTTTTTTTTTTTTTGAGACTCACGTTTGTTTGGCTTGTTTCCCTTCCCTAAAAAGCTTCTGATGGCACCTCTTCCACATGCCCTCCTCTGTCACACAAATGATGTCTTTTCCTCGTGACAGCCCAGCCCCAGCCACAAGCAAGTCAATCTTTGGAGCCAGGCCTCTCCAGTGGTAGAGTCTCAGCACTTTTCAAGTTTGAACCTTCTTCTCCTAGGGGCTGTTTGTTTGATTGTTTTTGTTATAACAAAGAAGTCTCACCTCCCCCTTTTCCAGTTTCCTATATCTGCTATCTGATTCTTCCCTCCACATAGTGAAACTGTTATAACTAGAAATAACACATATCTCCTACCTCCATGTAATTTTAAATTACTATTGGCATATTGTAATGTAATCATGTGCTATCTGCATATAGAAAGAAACAGAAAGAATAGATGTAGAAATTTTCTTTTTGACTCAGAGAATTCTCATACCTATTTTGAACACAAGAAAACTAGTACTTTAGATTTCTCACAGGCATGTCCTCTACTGCCCCATGTGTTTCTGGACAAGTCATTTAACTCCTCCAATGAGTTTTCTCCCTTAGTGAAGTCCGGTTTTGTTTTTTTTTTGTTTGTTTGTTTGTTTTTTTTTTCTGTTAACTTCTAAGTTTAGTCTCTACCATTTTCTCATCAGTCCTCGGCTTTTCTTTCCATAGTATGCTTACAAATAAAATTATAAGCCAGCCCTCGGCACCACAATGAAAATATGCCTGTCTTAACTGGTTCATGGCAAAATGTAAATATAAACCGGGATGTTTTAACACGAGTGAGATCTCTGTAATTCAGTTTGCAGTTCTCTGATTTGCTGGACTCAGCCAGGAGCATCATGTATCTGTGTTCGTTTTTTTTTTTTTTTTTTTTAACAAGACCAGAACGTTCCTTCTCAAACTCACAGAGCTCAGCAAATTCAGGGAAAAATCTTCAACCTCTTCCTCCTCTTTCCATACTCCTCTAGACTCAGGGTCCTGCTTGGAGAACAAACCTCCCACTCTAATGGAATATCTCCCTGTTAGAGACCATAATTTAAAATAAGCCAAAATAGCAAAGAAGCAGGAGAATTGCAGGGGTACCTGTGAAGACATGCAAGGTCACTATAAAAATCCCTGCTCAGTATTATGAATTTATGCCTTGCTCTTAGCTTCCTTCTGGTTGGAAGAACACTATCTCAGATGATTCTTTCCAGAAGGATCCTCCACTGGTCATCTTGACAATGTCCTTGTTTGCACATATGGGGTGTTTGGGGAAACTCGCTAATTCTTGAAGAAATGAGGTCAAGAGATCTCTCAGAGTCACCTGCTCACGGGTTCCAGGTCCTGAAGTGACATTCGGGAAGTCAAGCAGAAATTGACTTCTTTTATCAGGATCCAATATCCAACACTATTTATTTCAGAACTGTACCCGATTGCCATTCATGGGCATGAGGAACGCTGATCACAGGGATGACACAGTGGAGGTCAACACAAACATACAAACACACACACACACACACACACACACACACACACACATATACACACACACTGGGCAGAATGCCAGAGGAAAGAGAGAGAGATTTAACTGGAGAACATCTTCTGAGACATGATCAAGAAACCAGAGACTGCAAAAAAGACCTGCATAGCCTCTAATCACCCAAAAAACTGCAGGACTTCCTTGTCCTTGTCCACTTTCAGCAACTCCTCCAATCCAGGTTCATGCCCTGGGTCAAAAAGGCAGTTTCCGACTCCACCCAACTCTCCTGGCCACCCTCTCTGCACAGGAAAACAAGACAACATGCAAACCAAACAGAACAATCTTGTTTTCCATTTAGAATCACACTTACTTCCTGTTTGTAAACCCAGCAAAACTAAGACATGTTGATGTCCAGTGGAATGTGTCAGAGGTGATAACAAGTTAGGGGAGGAACATTCTTTTAAAGAAGTAAAAAAGGAAAGTCTGTCCAGCCAGAATTACATGGGAAAAGTGATATTCAGAGTGCTGAAGGAGTCATAGAAATGTGAGGACCTTTGAGGGCAAGAGTTTGGGAGACTGCTAGTGGCTCTCTGGCACTGTAATAAAGCTCACAGAAAGGAAGAAGGGAGGATTACTGTCGTCACACAGGTAATTGGGGCCATGGTAAGGAATATTTGGAATGTCAAACTTCTCATGACTGTGACTTACCTTCGTGGCCTCCAGGTCTAGAGTCCAGAGTACCTATCATATACCCCAAGCCTGGGGAGGCTTGCTACACTGAGATTTAAGGTTTTTAACAAGTGCTTCTTGAATTTAATGCATATGTAGTGTGTTCATCAAACACTGGAGTTAACTCTTGGAGCCCAAATATCATTATGCTCCAAAGAAATCCTGACCTGCTCAGTTGCAGGCAGGCATGCAAATTTCCAAGTGCGCCTGGAAGAATAGGAAGGTTTCAACGAAAACACAAAAGATTAGTACAGAGAACACAGAACATGGAAAGCCAGTCTGCAAACTTGCCTGCAGAAGTTCTGGAGTCCACTCAAGACCTTGGAGAAATGTGAGCTAGAGCTAGAGCTAAATGGGACAAAAGGAGAAGCCCTTAATGTAGAGGAGCCTCGTGAATATCATCAGCTCCAAGGTCAGGCAAAGGGTAGCAGAAAGGAGATCCAAATCCAAACCTAAGTGTGCACTCATAGATGGTTCCTTCACTTCCCACAAAGAGTGGCTGCTCCTTAGAACAACTTAAGGAATATATACATATACATATATATATATGTACATGTACATATAGAGAGAGAGAAAGAGAAAGGAATAGAGAGAGAGAGAGAAGCAAATCAGACTCAGTGGTGAGTGTAATGATCATTGTTGAGTGAATAATTCAATAAATACAATTTAGAAAATGATATTAGGGATAAATAACTCAGTAAGTACCATTAAAGACAAAAGAAAACAAAGATCAAACTTTTTCTACTCATAACCTCTTTTTGTCAGAGAAATTTGCATGCAACCCCAGGCACAAAAGTATATATAATAACACAAATTTAAGAATTGAACATTTGCTGATTGTAAGTGAGAAAGATTTATTTTAAAGCTATCTTTTTTATACACGTAATTTTACCACTAATTAAAGATAAAAGCAAGTTGCGGACTAAGGGGGTGGATGTGCCTGTTGAGCTTTACAAAAGAGTGAATCTTGGATAGATATTTGAGACTGCAGGACTTCTTTCAATGTTTTTCAGAGTTTATCAGCATTTTGACTTTTTAATCAATGCTGACAACTCTGCCTTATAGAAGAATGACAGAAGTATGTTTAGGTCCATTTTAGATATCTTAGAAATTCTGTTCTAATCTTATCATGTTAAAGTTCATGTAATGAATTTTTCCATGAAAAGTCAGCAACTCAAACAGCAATTTTTAAGCCCAACATTCTAACACAATCCAATCCAAAAATACACTGGCTTAATGCTTACATGCTGGGGCATGATGGTCAGAAAATATTGAAAGTACTCGTTTCTCCATAATTAAACAATTAAGATTTCTTTTTTAAATTTTTTAATTATTATTTATTCAATTGTGCATGTGTGCGTGTGTTTGTATATGTGTATTGTGCATGTGTGCACATGTGTGTGTGTGTGTGTGTGTGTGTGTGTGTGTAGAACCATGGGCAAATTCGGGAACCACCACGGGCCACCTCCAACCTCCTCCTTGTTTACAGGGATTCACAGGCTCCACCCTACCAGGACCAGAAACACAGGCCACCCCTGCTTCCACCTGCGTCTATACGTGGGGTTTAGGATCCGAACTCAGGACCTTCTGCCTGCAAGGCAGAGGCTTAACCCCTGAGCCACCATTTCTATAAGAATTGCAGCCCTCTGTAACAGATGACCACCTAGAAACACCTCGGATTTAGTGTGTATTTGGTTTTAAGCTATTTTTTTTTGTTTGTTTGTTTCTTGAGTGTTCAGAGACCTTTTCCTGTCACCAAATGTATCACAGGCCCCCATTACCTGACCTCAAGTGGGGTCATGACCCTCAGTTAAAGGAGCTATGAATTAGGGGTGATACTATTCTACATGGCTTTCTTTCACCATCATAGGTAAAGACTGATATTCTGAAGAGTAAGACAAAAGAAAACTTGCAAAGCAATGCAAAAGTCCTGCAGAACACAGATGGAACTAGAGGCATGGTAGGTGTGGCCAGGCAGATCTCTAGGGAGACACAAGACAAAAGGAAAGACTTTCATAGTCCAGTACAGCCTCATGCTGATTGATGCATGTGTTTCAGGCAAGTCATGACTTCTCCAATCCCTGGCTGCTGGAGTTTTAAGATAACTACAGTGGACTGATGGCCTCCAACATCCTTGAGTACTCTGGCTTTCTCTGAAGTTATGAGATCCTTGAAATTCAATGACCCCAGGAAAAGCTTGGCTATATTCCTATCATACAATAAGGAGACAACTACAAAAGCTAGAAAGACATCCTTTTTTGCCGAGACCCAATGCTTCTAGAAGGATTCCATTTGTTTTAGGAGTTTTCAGTATAGTCAGGACCTTTCCACAGAGAGTAAAGGCTACCCTGATTGGGTGTCTCGAACTGCCACAGACTTAGCCCTTCTCCACCTTTCTCCTGTGACAAGAGGTTGAAGATTCCCCTAAGCTGGAGCACAGAGGTCTTATTGCACAACAAATCCTCACAGAGATGTCCCCAGAGCCACGGCATACGGCTCAGACTTGGAAAACACAGACATGCTCTTCGTCCTTAGGCTGGGGGAAGCCTCCTATTTGGTGCTTTTACTTTCCACACATTGGTAGGGACACCCAGGCGCTGGTGATTCAACAGTGGCACTAGGTAGAATTTAGAGCCATAAATCAAGAGACTGTCTAAGAATAAATTGCGAGGAGCCTTAGGCCAGACGCAGGAGTTCCACGTTTAAGAAATCTGGTATAATCCCCCCTTGGCTAACAGGCCGCCCTGCCAGGGAAACGGCAAGCAAAAAGAAAAGACAGCTTCATGTGCAAGTTGCAACATTACCCACAGCTTCAGCCCTGGTTGGACTCTGGGAAGCCATTCTTCCAGATGAGATCCATTTTGATCGACTTTCTTCTCTACCATGCCAAGGAAAAGCAAGAGTCAGCTCTGGCATTGTAAGGAAATGTTCTCAACTCTATAAAAGGCACTGAAGGAAATTTCCCCAGATCCCTTGCCACCTTATAGGACCTATCCTCATTGACTGGGGGGAAGGGGAGTAGCTAATTGGATTTCCAGTGCTCTGACTTATAATTCCTCCCCAAATGAAAGGTCCCTGGGGCCTTGGATTTCCTGGCATAAAATCGTCAGGAGCCACTGAGCTGCAGTGAGTATAACTTGCATGTGAGATATCTGAGGCAAGTTTGGCTCTTGACCTTAGCAAGGAGGAAAAAGTCCCCACAAAGGACATGGGCCAGCTCCCTGACACCAGGGTCTTTGCATCTGCCCAGCAGATGCTGGTTGTTCTGAACCGTTAGGTGGCATCTCAGATCTCCAGGCTCCAGGGTTGGTGTCTCATTCATACTTCCTGGAAAGTGCAAGGAGCTGATTCCAAATAAATCAGTGAAGAAATCGATGCCAAACACGAATGGCCTCCATCTTCTGGCCCAGTGCCCTCCTTAGGTGCCCAACACTAGAGTACCCCTGCATAAAAAGCGTGTTCTTTCTAGGCATTCATCTGCCACTTCTGGACACTTGTCTACCGGAGGAGTCCTCTCTCTCCGTCATGGTGCTAGCTGTGTGTCCTGTTTCTACCCCGTTTCACAATGACTCAACACCAATGTGCCCCCACCCTCCTTAAATCATCATGGGTTGTCACCTAGGAACTCTCTGAGAAGAAATGGAGGTTTGTGAGTCTGCATCAGCTGTAGATCAAGAGTAGATTGGCCAAATATTAGGGACTGGATTCAGGGTCCTGTGAGTTTCACAGAACTCATAATCTCTATGACTAGGGATAATATACCAGGGAGAGGAAGTTAAATATGAATAATCTTGGGCTCAATAGATTGGATTTTGTGCACACTTGTGTGTGTGTGTGTGTGTGTGTGTGTGTGTAAGAGGGCACTGTATGTTCCTGTGAGGGACTAAGGGTGACTTCAAGAATCATCCTGGATTGCTACCTCCTTTTTGTTTCACTCTGAGATTTCCCAGGCCAGGAAATCTGTCCACCAGGACTGGAAGTACAGGCCACAGCCATTTCAGCCTGGCATTTTTATGTGGGATCTAGGATCCAAACTCAGGATCTTTTGCTTGTAAGACGGAGTCTTAACCCCTGGGCCATCTCCCCAGGGGTTATTTTTCTATATCCAGTAGTTAATACTCCTATTAAAGCTCTAAAATAGGGATCAAGACATTGGCAGAAACAAACTGAAATGACTTCAGAAGTTTCCTCAAGGCCACATCTGCTGAGCAACCGAAACAAGACCTGAATCTTGGGACAGTGTGCCTCCTTTTTCTGTGACATCTATGAGACAAAACCCAGGAAAACTTAAGTAAGAAGATGAGTTCTGAGGTCCACGAAATATTCAGGAGCTATATGGTATGTAATGTGAAGGAAAGTTCTAGATCTACGGGAAAATAAACCAATGGTTTTAACAAGAGATGACTTCACCCATATGGAACATATATATATTCATGTGTGGAGACATCAATTGTCATGAATTAAGGAGTAATGCCAGAATCTAATGGACAGACCAAGAGGTGCTGGCAAATATCTTTCCTGTCCTAGGACAATCCCCACAATAAAATATCATCCAGCCTAGGAGGTCTATAGGCCTGAGGCTGAGAAATCCTAGGCATGGTGGTCTTAAGAAAGAAAATGGAAGACAGGCTTTAGTTTGTCCATCTAGGTTCAGTGGTGGGATTCCCAGAAAGAAAGGTCACAGAGAGTAGCCAGAGATACCATATGCCATGAGTCCCTTTCTTTGACATGGCACAGACAGAAATGACATGAATTCCATCTGTCATTCTGCATTCAGTTCCCTGCCAGGGGACTCTATACCTAGGAAATGGAACGAACTAGACAGTCATGAGGACCTGGGGGACAGGAGATCTAAGAAGGGAAAGTAAAGATGGGTAGAATCTTTCAGTTCAGTGAAAACAGTTTCAAAGAATGCCTGATTGTAAAAACGAATTCCCTGAAAGGCCAATTTGCCAAAAAGCCAATTCCCAGGAAACCAGTTCTCAGAAAGATCAATTTACTAAATGACAGTTCTGTAAATTTACTAAATTCATTTATCATAATATCTAATGGAAATATTTATCCATTTGACCTTCCACATGTTCTCCACTAAAGTTTCTTGGCACATTCTACTTTTTCTTTCTAACTAATTCTGTCTATTTTTAGATGCTTTTGAACTTGAATTAAATTCTAAATTATATTTTAGATGAATGTCCTTATACTTCTGCTTCACTTTAAATGTTTTTTAAAAAGTTAATTTATTTAAGTTTTAATGAATAGTTCACTGGAAATTTACATCAACTTCACAGCAGGGAAAGCCACAAATTGACAAAATGATCTGAGCATGTCCAGAAAAGCTTTCTCACATTGGCCCAAGAAAGCCAATTGGAAACGGTGAGGACAATCATATCTCATTTTAACGTGTGGCTACTAATGGCTAGAAATAATAAACCAAGGTAGACTGGTTATCTCAAAAGAATGCTAAAGATACACCCAGATGGGCAAAATTCCAGAAGTGACATTTAAGAAAAGGATCTTCTAGTTGCTTAGCTGATTTCCCAAAATGGCACAATTTGCCTTTGTTGCAAAATAAAGATTTTTCTGATCATATCTACCTAGTCAGTCAATCCCAGCTGCTCCTTTTCAAATGAACATTTTGCTGGTAATGTTTTTTTTTTTTTTTTTTAGCTATTTCTGTTTTTTTTTTTTTAATTGGGTTTAAATGCCATTTTCCATTTTAAAAAACATTAAGCCCTTTTTAGTAGAGTTTGCCAGTTCTTCAAACAGTGTATCTGCCTTCATTATACATTCTTGGCAATTCAACATTTAACTAAATTTCACATTTATATCCAAAGGCATTGGAAACATATCAGAACCTTAGATTAAATTTAAAGTAAATCTTCAATATTAAGAAAATCAGACATTTACATTTAAATTTGAAAACAAAGTAAGTTGGTTTTAGATTAAATTAAAATTTACATCTCAAAGAATATGAAGAAAATCAGAAGTAGCCATCAGTCAAATAAAGCTTCACATTCCTATAACATGAATTGCAAGACGACCATGTAAATGTTGAAATTATGATACTAATGATTAAGTGTGTTCATTATGTCACATGAGTGGTAGCAAAAAAGGGAGACATCTTTATTCAAATTGTTAAAGATTCCTGGGAGAGCAGCTAAGCATTCTAATCAAATTTCCCAGAGCATTCCGTTTGATACATTTGGCACATTAGCCAACAGGTAAATTGGTTATTGGCAAGTTAGCTTTCTAACAATGGCTTTTCAACGGAACTGGCCAAGTCCCCCAAGAGTATTTGAATCTAGAAAGAGAATAAGTTGCAGAGTGAGAGTTTTCAGGAGCTGAGCAAGCGGTAGGTGGTCCCATCAGAAGCCAGGATGTGCTCAGGGGCAGAGCCAGGGGGACTGGGTCCTGTCTCTTGAGTTTCTCTCTGTGTGTGAGTAGCAGGCAGGCGGCTGTGCAGACATTCAAGTATATGAGGCAGGCTCCCCACCCAAACCCCTTCCTGATGAGAGAAATCAGATGTTTTCTCTCGTGGTTGCTAACATCAACCAGCTATCCTATTGGCAGAGGGGGTAGCATGGGAACAGATTCTAAATTCAGGTGGGCAAAGGTGCTTCAAACGCACGCAGTTTCGGTCAAGTTTCACATCTCCAGGAAGGAGCATCCAAGCACGGTCTCATTCTCCCACCTCCTCGGCTGGCTATGCTGGCAATCTGTTCATTTAGAGACTCAGGATAAGAATATCTACCAACTGACAAGTTGGGTGCGCCCAGTTTAGTGCCACAAATGGTCCAATCAGCAGAGAGAACTATTCCCAATTCTGGGAGAACTGAACCTCAGCGAGAACCAGGGAGCCCAGCTCACTTCTGTCCAGCCAGTGTTGCTCTCGGTTCCATGAGGGAAAGAAGGCGACAGCCATGTCCCTCGGCTGCTCTCCTGTGCCACATTTGACTCTTTAAAGGGCCGTGCACGCTATGAGTGGACAACTGGCTCATTTACATCCCTAGTCCAGACTCTTCTGTGACTTCTTTCCAAACCATGTGCGCGCCGTGATTTGAATGGAAGTTGTTCCCCACAGGCTCATGTGTTTGAAGCTTAACCGACTGCTGTTTGAGACGATCTTGGCAACTTTAGGAAGTGGAGCCTTGCTAGAGGAAGCCATGCCACAGGGGCTGGCCTTGAAGTGTTTTTTAGCTCCGCCCTACTTCCCCTAGCAGTTTGCTTTTGCAGTGTGTTCTTTGCTGTCTGATGGCTGCAGTTACTTGAGTCACTTCTGTCTTCTGCCTCCTGCCATGCCTTTCCCACCATAATAGACTATGTCTCTCCCCCCCCCCGAACTGTAAGGCAAATAAATTTCCTCTGCCTCTCTTAATTTCTATCCAGCATTGTCTCACAGCAGCAGAAAGAATAACTGCAATAATGTGTAAATTTCCTCTAACCTCGCCTCCCAGGTACAGACCCTCACAGTATCAGCTATGCTTTGCAAAGTATGATACTTGCCCAGCACATCATTGGGCTATGGATCAGAAGATCAGTCACAGTTTCGGGTTTTACTCGCCACTAGTTGTCAAGCACCTATCAATACATGCATATTTCAGTCGCTGTTTATGGAATGGCAAAATTAACGAATAATTGGACTTTTCCTGGGAAAGCATTTTGAACATCCTCCAGGAGATAATCCAATTAAGGAAAAGAAATTAAATAGCTCACCCAAGGAAAAGCC
This sequence comes from Typhlomys cinereus, assembly GCA_023101885.1. NCBI lineage: Eukaryota > Metazoa > Chordata > Mammalia > Rodentia > Platacanthomyidae > Typhlomys > Typhlomys cinereus. The sequence goes on from JALPQD010000458.1 coordinate 904,931, forward strand.
AGGAAAGGTTCAATCAGGAATTGAATCCCAATTTCTCAAGATGGTTCCACTGTGCATACTACAATACCAGTGACTGTTGAACCTAAGACCTGCCTAAATCTGTACAGTCAGCAACAAATCTTAGAGAATCTTTGTACTGTGCCATCCAACATGGGAGGCTACTTGTCACTAATTTATATATATATATATAAAAGTTGGGAGTGTTCATGGATGAGCTTGCGTGTGTGTGTGTGTGTGTGTGTGTGTGTGTGTGTGTGTGTGTGTATAAAAGAAGGCACTGCATGTGTACCTGTGGAGGCCCAAAAGTGCCTTCAAGAACCACCCTGCATTGTTCCACCTCCTTAATACTTTGCTCTGGAATTTCACAGGCTCTGCTGCCCAGGGCTCGAAAGTGCAGGCCACCACCATTTCTGCCAGGCATTTTTTCACATGGGCTCTGGAACTGAACCGAGATCCTTTTGCTTGGGAGTCAAAGGCTTAACCCCTGAGCTATCTCTCTAGTCTTCACATTAATTAATTAAATTTTGTAAAATTTAAAAGAAGTTCCTTGGCCTCATAAGCCATATTCTGAATTCTCAGCAGTTACCCATGGCTGGCAGTTTCCATACTTCGTGGGACAGTGCCAGGCAGACTCTTGCCTCTGTGAGCAGTAGCAGAAGCATGCTGTGGGGGCTTAGCAGAATGCAGCTCTTAGGCCCTCCAGGGATCTACAGAGATGCAATCTGGCCTTGGCACGCCCTCACCCTCTGGGAGGTTTTTGTATACCCTCGGGGAACCACTGGCTTAAACACTCTACCTCCTTTTGCAGAAATGGACCAACTATTCCAAATCACACGAGGGGCTGGGAATGGACCTGGGGCCAAAAGCCAGGACTCAAGCCTCTGCCACTCTGCTTTGGAGCCGGCGCCAAGCCAGCAAGGCCTTGGTGGCGCCTGGCAGTGGAACGGGGAGGGTGCTGGCCGTTCTCCCTCCCTGCTGCTGCAGATAAGGAGGAGCTGTGCTGCCCAAGAGGAGGGGCAGTGTCAGTGTCTGGTGGCTCCAAGAGGCCTGCGCAGGGCGGGATGCTGACTGTGGACTCTTACCAAGCCAAGAAACAAGAACAGAGAGCCACCCAGCTCAAGTGGTGCAACGCTTTCCTAAGAGGCCAGGACCGTGGCCAAAAGTGTTAATTATACAGATCTCTCGGCCAAATGAGTGGAGGGGAGCCTCCTCGCTCTAACGGGGGGCTCACCCTACCCTGGAGCCACCACTGCCACATTGCTGCCAAAGACGTTTTTCTCCTGGATCCTTTTAATCCTCAGATCCCAGAGCCAGCTGTCCCTACTTCCATTAACCCCCCTCCCTGGCCCCCCAACCTCACCAACTGGTCCTGAGCCTCTTCCAGACACAGATACCTGGTTAATCAGAGTCAGCCAGACCTAAGTGAACAGGCGGAAGGAAGAGGCAGGCTCAGGACAGGAGACAAGCTTTGAACCTCTGCTAACCGTCAGGGCTTTAGATCCCTGCAGCCTCTCTTGGGAATGTTCAGAAACTTGGTCAGCAGAGGTCAAGCTAACCTAAACTCAGGTTCCCTCTACTGAGCTGCGTGCATGTGTAGAGCAGAGCTGACCGTGAGAACATCTGGCAATGGTACATTTATCCCTTGTCTGCACTGCCTGATCGAGTACCCACCATTCACGTGTGGCTATCGAATCCTGAAAATACAGGCAATATGACTGAGGGACTGAACTTTTTATTTTATTTTATTTTAATATAAACAGATACATGTCCTTGCATGATTGGGTTGAACAATACAGCTCTGGACCAGACCTTTCTCACTCAGGGGCGCCTTAGAACTCCATATTGGCAAAATGAAAGACTGGATTCAGCGGGCTGATTCCAAATCTGATTGACATCCTGGGCTGCAGGGCTCTTTGGTTACTATTGGTGGATGGTATCCAGCTGCTCTCTGACCTAGGCTGCCATTGGTGGACGGTATCCAGCTGCTCTCTCTCTCTCTCTGTCTCCTAGGCTGCTACTAACTCTTCCCACTGCATCATTTTACATGACCTTGTCCAACTGAAGGCACAAATTTTCTCTAGTTCGAATTTTTCCATTTATCTTTTTTAAAAAAGAAAGTGTATGCCCAGGGCATCTGATCAGGATCTGAATGTGTTCAATCACTCACTTACTGAGTGAGTAATTTTTTGACACACACACACTGCTTTTCAAATGTGGGCATGCATTCTTTGACACTCTTCTGTTGACTTGTGGGATTTATGCCTTTTCCTTAAAAACATTAGATGAATGTGGATAGGTCATGTCTGAGGCCAGGTTTGTAGAAAGCCATGCAGGACCATATTGTTGATTGGGGCACTCCTCTTGGGACCCATCACGTCTATATAAGACTTTCCACTGTGCTACAACCTGCAATTTCAAAAAGGTCACAGCAGAAGTTCTAAAGGACACCATCCCAGCCGAAGCACCTGATATATAAATTAAAAAGTCACCTTGGAGGACTGAGGATATAGTGTTTGCCTATAAGCAAAATAATTACAGTTCTGACCCTTAGAATTCACATAAAGTGCTGAATGGGTGTGGCAGCCATCTATAAATTGCAGCCCAAGAAGGCAGAGCTTGGCGATCCCTAATACAAACTGATTAGCTAGATTAGCCAGAATGTCCACGCACTCACCTTCTCACCCACATGCAAACATACATATGCATTTACATGCACATATACATACACATGAAAGTAGGAAAAGCCACACTGGAAGTGAATTCTCCAAATCTTATGTCTCTAGGCCTAGATCTTATAGCTTCCAGCCATTTGAGGTACAAGGCTGTATAGAACAGAGGAAAACAGTCTTTCTGTGTCCACTCCCAATCTCTGGCCCCCACAATATGAAGATCATGATAAAATTTGAATGGTTCACCTTCCAGAATTAAATACGGAAAGAGATGCAGCTGGATGCGAACCTTGATGTGCAATGACTAGCTTCTCAAGAGGAAGATCTCCCCAACAGTCGACAGAAAAAAATGGGTTCCTGTACTGGGTGCTCAGGTTTATGCTGGGTGCTCAAGTTTGCAAGTCACTATGCTTCTCAGTGGTCCTCTGAGCTAGCGTGGGCTGCTTAACCTCTCTAGCGTCTTCTGCAAAATAGGACTCAAGGTGTACTTGGTTATTGCCTGTGTATATGCTGCTTTCCTCAGAGTACCTGACTAAATCTACTTCTGGGAAGAAGTGTCTATTTTGATTTATAGTTGCAGGGTGTGATTACTAATCTCAGTGTCAACTTGACACAATCTAGAATCACCTGAAATAAGGGGCTCTGAGAGCCTCGGCGGGTGACTGTCTTGAGGTTTTACCTGATATGGAGAGTCACTCATTATGGATGGGATCATGTCTCTAGGCAGGGGATCTTGAACTGTATAAAAGGCAGAGGTGAGCTGAAGGTAAACAAGCAAACACACGCTCATCTCTCTCTGCTTCTGACTGTGGTTGCAATGTGACTAGCCGCTCGCTTCAGGCTCCTGCCACTTTGACTTCCCAGCCATGACAGAATGTAACCCGAAGTTGTGAAGCAAATAAACCCTTTCTCCTCGAAGTTGCCTTTGTTGGGGCACTTAGCATAGCGACTAGCAGAGAAACTTAAACAAGCGAGAAATCCATACAGTCATGGTGCCAGGATTTTGAGGCCGTTGGTCACTTTGTGGTCACATTGACTACAGTCAGGAAGCAGAGAGCAACAAGTGCTCTTCATCTGATAGTTTTCTCTTTAGTCAATCCAGGTCCCTAGCCTACCCTCTCACCTAGCCAGGTGCCACTCAAAGTTAGGATGGGTGTCTTCCCACCTCAATGAACCCAATGGAGAGAACCCCTCACAGATATTCCCAGAGATACATTTCCAAGGAGATTCTAGATCCTGCCAAGTTGGCAATCAATATAAACTGTCACAGCCACAAAACCCTTAGCAGTGTGTCTAGTCCAGGAGTCCTTCTAGGGACACATCACCATGAGGTGATGACTATGCACACCATCAGCACGGCAGTGTGATGGGAAATGGCCTTGGATACATAATACTTAAAAAAGAGGCTTTTGGTGAAATACCTGCTAAGAAGTCTGGACTATGGAAGTGAGAAATGATGGAAATTCAGGAGTTAGCACAGTGTTGTAGCTGGAGCTTTGCTCAGGACACAGCCATAGTGGAATATGCATTTGCCTTTGTGGAATGGGAGTTGACACAACTTGCTGATTTAGATGATGGTGGTGATGTTGCGATTTAACAAAAGAAATGATATTATGTCAGGAATGTACTCTACTCCCCCTGATCATTTTTAAGGTCTAGAGTCCCCACTATAGTCTGTACCTTACTAGTGCTCACAGGAGTGCCCTGACTGCTTTTGAAGCTGTATTCTGAATGTTTGTTCTCTGCTAAGCCAAGGTTTCTACTAAAAATAGCACTGTCCTTCTCCTCCATCACTGATCTTAGTAATTGTCCTATCTCCAGATGAAAGTCTTTCTTGATATCCTTCCTATTCTCTCTCTCTCCCTCTCTCTCTTTCTTCTTCTCTCTCTCATCTCCCTTCCCCTTTCTTCTGTCTTTCTCCTACTCAAGACAACATACTCTGAGAGAGAGAGAGAGAGAGAGAGAGAGAGAGAGAGAGAGAAGGGAATGAAAGAGAGAGAGACAGTGAGACAGAGAGATAGAGAGAGAGGTATTTTCCAGGACTAAGAGCCCTGAGTATGACTCCTGGGGGTTATGCAAGCAGCACTCCAACAGCTCGGTCATGGAGGCTCCTCCCTCCTCTCCTAAGCTGAAATCACCAGGCTCCATCAGTAAGAAAGAGTCAATGGCAAGAGGGAAGAAACTTTATCTCTGGACACTCCTTTTATCTTCCCAGATGGGTGTCCGGTACCTGACACAGCCTGGCAGCCTGTGTTCTGTTTCTGACCTCCCTGTCACCAGGAGCTTGGCAACTGGGCAAGGCAGTGAGGGGCTGTGGGTAGAGTCGCAGGGTGGAAAGAAATATGCTCCAGACCTAGAGCAGGGAACTGAGAAGCAGCTGAAGGGGTGAGAGGGAGAGAAG